>OX578145.1:32107947-32707947 GCA_951213105.1 Amaurobius ferox
GATACTGACTTCCAAAAGTATTTGAAAACTTCATTATTTGCTAAAGGCACAACTTAGAAAATTGAGATAACAGTAGAAGTTTATTTTAAACTAGAAATATATGTTCTGTTTGAAAGGGATTACATCTAATCACAGGCAAGTGGAAAAGAACTTGAAAGAGCTGTCTTGGTAAAGATAAACTTCTTATGTTGTTCTAGAAACACGGAAAACTAAACGAAGAAAAATTTTTAAACGAAAAATACTTTAACAGATCGTTTGTATAGTAAATTTATACTAGAATTACAGAGCAGGTTTAGATCGTCGTAGAATTATATTCTATACACGTTAAAACTATGTGTTTGAGTAAAAAATAAAATATTACTGTACCCTTCATTACACTTAAAGAATTTGAGTAAATTAACCATTTAAATTAAATATATTACTACTTTTAATCTTAAGTGTGACAAACTAAATATTTCATTGGTACTGTTATCAAAATAGCGTTCACTTAAGAACTACTTTGAATTTAAGATAAATTACATTAAATGTTTTTTTAATAAAATTTGCAAATATTTGCACTAATAAATATTTGCAATAAATATTTGCATAATATTTGCAAATATTTGCACTAAAAACACACATTGTTCTCTATTTCTTTCTTTTAATTTGATTCAGACTGCCAGACCTTCTCGAAGATGTAAGATAACACTGCTGCTTGTAAGATAATGCAAGACAAGATATTGCACAACTTTCTTGTAGCAGGCATATATTAGTTAGGTGACTACAATTGTTTTGAGAGCATAATACGCCCTCATTAGGGCAAAATATAACATTAACAACAATATGAGTCCTGAACAAAAGCGCAATTGTAGTTCCCTAGCTGACATATGTCACCTTTTTACTTGAATTTGAAAGTTCTTATAATATTTGCATTTAGTGTTAACTACCTATACGAAGCGACTGTATTAAAAAAAAACCTTATAAAAGTAGATGTTTTATTTAATCGTTTATTTAATGTTATTCTAAATGTTTGATAGGCAGATAAAACTTATCTTGCAGTATTAAAGACTACAGATTTATTGCTTGATTTTTAGCTACCATTTTTAGTTTTGTATATTGCAATATTACAATAAATAAAAGTATTACAAATTTAAAAACGGAGAAATTCCAATGTTTTAACTTGATAAAACGAGCCCCCTAAAACTGTATCAGCTCTATTAAAACAAAATATTAATGTAAACACTGGCTTTAGCACTGAGCATTTTTGTAGTTCCCTCTTTATCACTTTAATGTAGTAGCAAGAAAAGCTCAAAATAGTGACATATTGAAATCCTTTTTGTACATTATTAAATGGTACCATATTTTCGTCAAAAAGTTGAAATGGCTTGGATTTTTATCTACTAGATTAGGAAGACATAAGCATCTACTTTATTCATGTCAAAATAAATATATGCAAATATACCTAATATTCTCTTTAATATATTGTGTAATAAAATTAACTTTTTTTGTTGAAATAATTGTATTTTGTTGAAAAACGTAATTGATAAACCTCTGCATATTAAAATTCAAGTAAAACTCATATTGTTTCACCGTATCCGATTTTTTTAAGTAATGTTGAATCCGGTAACATGGACATTGGATTAACCGAATTAATTGTATTAAAATATGCATTCCTCATTATACATTTTTTACATTTAATACGAAATCTGATACTATACAAAAATTAAAAAGAAAAGTTTTCAAATATTTTCCAAATTCATTGCTTAATAAATAGCTTTCTAGACATACTAAAATTGACATTTAATGAAAACAGCGTGAACAGAAAATTCCGGTCTTTTGGGTATCAAAGACTTTGCACAGGATTACAGATAATCTTCTGCAGTTCCTTAGGTATAGAAAGAACATTATGATACTATGCCAAGGTTCGTTAAGCACATAATCTGCAACTAATTTCCTACGCAGATATTTTTGAACTGATGCTAAATGAAGAAGGCATTTGCATAATTTCTATTTAAGTTTCGGAGCATAGTGATCACTTTAATGATAAAATGAGTACAAGAAGGAAAACTTATATTTTGAAAATAAGCAGAGCGTTTATTTTGAATGAATAATATCCTTTTAATTATGATATTTTTGAATAAATAGGTATGTATATCTAGAGCTATTCTGTTATTTATTTTTTATATTTGGTTATCATGTACAGTAATTTATTGACGGACTTTGTAACAGTGTTCAGCTAATATGCAACCCATTTAAGTTTTCCAGATGAATTTTTATTTATGTGTTTATTTTTAATAAAAAATTATAAAAGTGGTTGGATTAATTTCTTGTAAGAATTATAGGTGTTTTTTTAGTAATGGAAGTTTCATGTTGGAAAGATATGCTCAGATTTAGTCCGCGCAATGGAATTCATAGGGCACAATTGTAAAGTCTGTACAGTTATGACCCGTCACTGCCAGTCATGACGGTAGAGTCGAATCCCGGTAACACGGTCGAGGGATGCGTAGACAAGTTATTTTTCTGGAAATGCTGTCCAGAACTGAGCAAATATCCTTGGATAACCGCGCTGCGTTTTCTTTTTCTGCTGAGTAACCAGATAATTGGAACAACCATGACGTATCTAGCCATAACCGGGATGACCAGTCGGTAAATGTACCCATAGTAAGTTTATTGTCTAAAATGTTTGATCTTCATGACTTCTCTACAAAGCTGTGCACTAAAGTGTTTTTCTGTAAGTGAATATAACTGAATGTATGTATACAATCTAATGAAAATCATTGCAATCATTATCACCATCCAAAAATGGATGAAAAAAAAGTAAAATGTAAATAAGAAAAGACAAGGTTTGTTTGAAAAACTATCGAAAGAATATGTCTAAGAATAAATATAGGTGACTACATCTATATGTATACCTAGAGGAATGCATACTAAGAGGACGGTTTTAGACAACACAAAACAGATATTAAAACACACTCATAAACATAATAATTGAGGTTAAAGTCAAATGACCTAGTACCTTATTACCGATAGTTCCTTATGAAAATAGTTTTCAAAGTATAAGTCAGGGCATATAGTAGAACAGCTACTGCGTCCATTGTAGGTTTAGGACTCTGTTGCTATGTTAATGAGTTCAATCTATTTTTACTACTATGTAAAAGGCAGTGAACGAGAAACAAACGACTATTTTCCTTGAAAAACGTTGAGCTTCATATATTCATCTGGTTGCGGTTTGTCAGTATACATGACGCCACTTGGATACTGAATATAATTCTGTAGAATATACTGCCATTTGCATTTAGAAACATATAGTGGTCATCTCTAATGGATATCGATTACACTGTTGAGACCCAGACCGTCCGACCTACCAGAAAGGTGTAAGGTAACTGTTTGGACGGCCGGGAAGTGCCACCCAATTTAGACCGGAACCCAGTGGGGGAGGCATCCACAGGGACCGTACCCTCCTTCCCCTACCACCAACCTCTCGGAAGGACTTACGGACCCACATGTTTAACGTGATCGTACTCCGCATGAACACGGCGGCAGTTCAGGCAGCGGCGAGAATCGCACGCTAACCACTGGGCTGCCGCGCCCGAAAAGAGCCAACAACACGCGGTGTTCCCAGGTGGTCACCCACCCAAGTACTAACCGCGCCCGATGCTGTCTGACTTCGGTGATCTAACGAGAACCGGTGTTTTCAGCACGGTACGGTCGTTGGCCTATCGATTACACTGTGGAAAATCACATTAAAAATTGACATTGCAGTGTGTGGGCAATAGTTACGTCAACGTCCTATAGTGTAAATTCACATATGATGTGATTTTTCTATGTGGGAAAATTTTACTACACGTTGAATTGATTAAATTTGACTTCAAGGTGATGCATTATTCAAGAGAATCAGATGGTTGAATTTCATAGAGAATAGAGTTAGTAAATTGAAGACGTAGTTAAATGTTTATAGAAATTTTACCAGTGATAGCGCAATCAGCAGATTTGTGTGAGGCGATCTTGCAGTGCAGCACATGTGTTGTAAATATCTGTTTCATCACAGATAATGTAAAATTTAAAGTAATATTTAGTGTAATAATATAAAATTTAGTATACTATTTAGTGTAATATACTATTTTGCAAACAATAAAACGAAGCACCATGAAGAAAGTGACTTTTTATTGAAATAAAATATGCGTGCAGCTCTTGCAAAAGTAATGAAATAATTACAAAATCAAGGCCGCAGGACGCATGAATGGTTAGCAATTGCACATTGAATTTTCAAATCAGTAATTGGTGAAAATCCCCATGGCGGCATTGTATGTTTACATACGTATAGGTAAGGATTGATAAGTTTCCTAATGTCAGTCTGCGATACATTCTGCCAAGCATTCCTTTATTGTTGCTCCAGATCTGCTACATTTCGGGGTGACCCAATCTGGCGGCGTAGTCCCATACATGCTCGATTGGCGAAAGGTCTAATGAACTTGTTGGGCAATGAACAGTATCAACAGCACGGAGACAATCCACAGATATGCGAGCCGTATGTGCCGTTACATTATCTTGTTGGGAAACGGACCCAGAATGACGCGCCATGAAGTGTAACGCAAAGGACAGCAGGATTTCATCAATATATCGTTGAGCTGTTTATTTATTTATTACATATATCGTCCAGCTCACCCAAAGAATGTGGAACAGTTACAAAAGACAGTCAGAAAAAACAATACACAAACATACAAAGACAATATATATAGAAAAACAATACAGACAGAAAACAAAACAAAAGAAAACATACAGAGGACAAAAGCACATGAAAAAAACACATCGTTAAGCTATTAAATTTGTACACAGAATGACTAGGAGCTACCTGATGTGATAAGAGATAGCACCCCACACCTCAGACCAGGGGTAATGACTGTGTGCCTGTGTAAAACAAAGACTGATTGGGACCGCTGGTCCTTTCGCTCCCACATACGTACCCGATGGTCATATGCTAAAAGACTGAAGCATGATTCATCGCAGAACACTATGCGAGGCCAGTCTGCTGGCAGCCATGATGCTCGACTATGGCACCACTTCAAACGACTCTGTTGATTATGTGGGGTTATGTGCAGAGGTCTTTAAAGCCGCAGTGAGCGCAAACCCACTTCAGCCAAGCGCCGGGAGATGGTGGAAGGTACCACGGATGGTATGGAAGAGGCTGTAGCAAATTAGATGCCGGACAATGATGCCGTTGGGCCAGTTCAGACCTGTCGCACAATTATCTGATCTTGCCTCGCATTCGTGCTCCATGGTCTTCCAGAGCCTTCATTCGGCCGATGAGTTTCTAGCAACAAACATTGTTGCCAGCACCTTTGCACAGCAGTGTCCGTTCGATGCAGGTGGCGGCCTATTGCTCGGTATGAGCAGCCAGCTTCACCCATTCCGACTATATGACCACGTTCGAACTCGTCTAATTGCTTATAAGGTATTTGGCAACACCGTAATGGCATTATTGTTTATGTCGCCACGGAACTAAAACGCCAATAATGAGCAAAGATAAACCGTCCACATTTTTGCCTGTTTTATAGGATGGTAGTTGCGCAGTAAAATCGCGCGTTATGACCGAAGTTAATCCTCATTGACCTTGCAAATTTAATCATTTGCATACTTGGTATAAAGAAATTTGCATGCGAAATTTTGAGATGATCGGATTATTTTTTAACGGTGCATCGTTTTTACTTCTTTTTTGCAAACGAGTGTATCATAATATTTAGTATAATATTATAAAATATATTATAATATTTATGGTGCAGTAAGCGGGGAACTTTAAGATCATTACTTTATTATATCTGATTACTAAATTGATTACTTAATAACACTGCATATTTGAAAATTAAACATCGAAGTTTATTTATTCTTAGCTGCGTTGATTATTTAATAGTACCTCTATAACCATCATATGATAATTATGCATAATAATAAATTTAATTATCTAGATATGGCCGTAATATCGTAACTTATTGATCGTTATAACATTTAACATTAAATACATTGCGTTGTTTGGCGCTATTGAATCCCACCATTATTTTCTTTAGTGCGATTTCCTGGAATATAATACTTATTAGCATAACACTGCTCAATTAATTGCATCATTGTTAACTTTATAAATAAAATCATTTATTCAGAACATGATCTTAATTATTAAATTCATTACAACAATCAGTATATATTATTTGCGGAGGAGCCAGCAAAAAGTGAGAGATTTGCCGTGTGAGACCAGGTAATATTTATTATCGATATATGACCTGTTACAAAAGATAATAAGAACATGCCTTTCAATTTGGTTTTTGGCCATTGACCACACCACTTGCATCATTGTATATTGTAATATTACACTTCAAGTATTGTATTTGGACACTGCTGTCGCAGTTTTTGCATAGACTGCTTTGTGAACTATTTCTGGACTACCCTGTGGAACACATTCTTAAAAGAGCATCCTGGCATTCTGATCTCTAGCTGGAACTCTGCGGCACTTTCGCTCTGCAACTCTTAATTGAATCTCTCTCACTGCTCTGTCATTGTATTATCTCACATATCTCTAGAACTTTCCATCGGTTGCCACCTCTTTTCACCTGAGGTCTGACACGCCTCTTTTTCTCTGATTGGCCGACCTTGGGCAATGCGTCCAGACATCTTGCCATTGGTAATACATTTAACCACTCTCGTGGCTTCACCTCAGCATATCATATTTAATGGTCTATCTGACCTCTCGGGTCAAGGAGCAATAATAATGGCGTCTTTACGTCTGATTCATTGTTTATTGCAGAAAACCATAAATAAAGAACATAAAACTGTCTCATCTAAATCTGGTGTGAACTCAATTCCTGGTCTCACAATATCCAGTGCAATATTATAAAACTTAGTGTAGTATTATAAAATTTAATGTAATATTTAGTGTAATATTATAAAACTTAATATACTATTTAGTGTATTATTATAAAATTTCGTGTAATATTTAGTGTAATATTATAGAATTTAGTGTATTATATAAATGTCGTAATTATAATGCAGTTTTTTGCAATGTAAAAAATACTTAAACAAGTTCTCTAGAAACCATTCCATTGTTTGATCCAATAAGGAACTTATGAATGCACGTGCAATGACTTCAGCTTACCCGGCACAAATACAGACATCATTCCATGGCCATGACATGGATTGCATTACAGATAATGGGAAGTACATGGTCAGCAGTTAGCTGCTCCACTCTCCAAAATTTAGAATTGCATTTCCTATCGCTTGATATACTTTATTTATTTATTTTTATTTATCCCTGTCTTTCAACAATGTTCTTCTGTGCGTTCGTGAGGGAGAATGTGGATACTAGCATTCGTTAAATGCTCTAAAATCACGTATTATTTAGAAAATAAAAGAAAATACCATTTTTCATTTCAGAACTAAATTTTGTGCTCAACAATCATATTTTGTTTTTTACTGATCTGGAGCATCATGGACACTCTACATAAAACACAAGTAATAACATGTTATTAGAGACTATTGAGTATTTCGCTGAGCATTATCGGTAATTGCATGTAGTTCGTTACAAACAGGAATAATTACCACCTCGTCTGCCATGCCTCGTTAAGTACGTAATCTCTCAGTTTTATTTTCAAGGACATACTTAAGAATTATAAATTAATTATCATATAATATAGTTTATATTTAAATGATGGGCCTTAATATTTGTTTGATGTAGAAAATAATTGCAAAAGAAACATGCAACACTTTGCTCCCTATTTAACATTTAAATTTGGACCTAAAAAGCATATTCATATCGCAAAAATATTATGCAGTGGTGGATTTCGCAATCAATTTTAGTACGAGTAGTAAGTGTCAGAAAGGTATTGACTGTTAAACTTTTAACAAAATAAAATGAGGGTAAAGGCCAAGGAGGACTCTAAATAACATAACTTAAACTCTTCGTAATTTCTCTTATCATTAAAATTGACTCTCAATTGTTTTCATTCTGAAATAGCTGTTCGTACAGTATTTAATATAAAATAAAGACAACCAAATTTGAATTTAAAATGTCCTTAATAATAAAACAATTTATGACGTACTTAACAAGGTCTCGAATTTGTAATTTTAAGTATGTCATAAATGTTATTTTTAAAGACGTTTTTGTTTGCCAAATGGATTTGTAATTTTAAGAATGTCGTAAATTGTGTTATTATTAAAGACATTTTAATTTGCCAAATTTGGTTGTCTTTATTTTATTTTAAAGTTCTTGCTAAATTGACGTGTTTCCATGCAATTTAGTATTATTATAATGGTTAATTTTAAATACAATTTCTCGCAACTGCGGAACACACTTTGTTAGCGTGTATATTTACTGTGAATTACCGAATATTCGAGTGGGGTACCAAGCATCTAGCTGTGTATTATGGAATTATTAATGAATAGGAAAATTAATGTCACAAAACGTAGAAATAAAAAGCGTTTAATTTACTCCTAGAACATGACTTTTCGCACAATCAGTGATAAACTGGAACATAACGTAAAATACTACGGACATAAAGTTTAGTAAGAAGAAGCACGTTTAAAAATATTTGGATTTTCTTCTTCAGTGTTATCAAGCCTGGACCTGAACTCTCAAATGCGAGTTAAATCATGTCTGGGCAAACATAAAAATATCTAAAAGTCAGGCAGATCCCAACAAAGTAGCGCAAACAAGTATGACAAAAGAAAACTTAAAACGAGAAAGAATTAAAAATGCAGATAATACGAACTTGGAAACAAATAATAAATATAAACAAAATGCAGAGTATATGAACTCAAAGTGAAAAAAATAGCGGTACAGAGTAGCAAATAGTTTAACATGATCATGGTATATCTCAGAAACAGGGTGTCATTGACAGATCAATTGCCGGATTACATTATTACATTACTATTAATACGAAACGCATCGACGTAATCCAACTTAAAACTGAATACCACTTTTGAATAATGGGAGCAGAAGAAAAGACAAACTGATGACTAGCCATCGAATAGCGATTGGTGATTTTTTAATCAATATCAATGTTCTTTCAAATGACACTTCAAGCATTCTAGCATCTTGGTAGTCCGAATATTATAGAACTAAAATTTTTCACCTTGAATAGCATTAATTTAAAAATAAAAATCAAAGCGCAGCCATACTTGGACATCAATTTAAATTAAATTTAGTACCATTTTGAAGAATTCATTTTTCCACAGAATTTGAATCATGGATCTTCATTTGCCAAGATACAATTCTATTCATTAAGTTACTTGGGCAATGATCACTTTTTTTAAAGTTCAAATGGACAGCTTTTTGTAAAAAATATAACTACCAAATATTTTGATGGTTTTCTTGATACTCGTATAAGCGTTTATGTATTCTGAAAGTTAAAAAAAATATAGCTAAAAATCTAATATATCTAGACGATTCACCATAATGTTTTATAGTATTATTGAAAAACATATCCATAATATATTTATTCATCATTCTCTTTGTGCCTACGTGTCACTTAATGCATTCAGTTTAGATTTTCAAATACGACAATTGCGTGCAGAATCTCTCGCTTCAGTCCAGCTCGCCCGTCCCGCCTGGTTTCTTTCACTCTCCACCAACCGTCTCCAAGTTAACTTTGGTCTACCTCTTGTCCGCCTTCCCTCAGGTGCCCAGTTCAAGTCAACGGCGGGAATGTTGCCCAATGGTATTCACAAAACATGGCTTACCCATTTCCATCTTCGATATTTGATGTCATATTCAATGGGCTTTAAATTGGCCCTTTTATATAGGTCCTCATTTAATATTGTGTTGGGCCAAAATATTCCCAGTATTTTCCTAAGGCATTTGCCGTGCCAGGCATTAAGCCTGGCACCTTGAGATTTAGTCACCCTCCACGCCTCTGCTCCATATAACAGTGCGCTTTTCACCAAGGCATTAAACAAGTTTAGTTTAGTCATGAGCTTTATCTCCGAAGCTCTCCACACTTTGTTGAGCCCACAAAAACAATTTTGGGCCTTAGCAATTTTAATTATGATCTCCTCCTCAGTTCCACCCGTTTTTCCCACCATGACACCAAGGTAGGTAGACGTATCCACATCTTTAATGGGGTCATTATCCAAAACAATTCTGTTCAATGATTTTTCCTTTAATCTCAAAACTTTAGTTTTATTCTTGTTGATATGAAGGCCAACCTTTTTAGCATGTTCAGCACATTTTCAGTTATAAGTCATCTAATCTACAGGACATCAAAACAATATCATCAACAAAATCTAGATCTTCCAATACTTATGTGAAGTTCCATCTGATGTCTCGCTTCTTATTTCTGATAATTTTTTTCATGATCCAGTCTATTATTATAAATAATAGTCCTGACATCACGCATCCCTCTTTAACATCAGCCTCAATTAAAAAAAGTTTCTGTTAAGTATCCGTCACCTCTACACAGCATTTGCTTTCTTTATATAGCTGAATGATAATATTAATAAATTTTTGAGGGATACCATAAATCCCTAAAATTTTCCACAGTGTTTCTTTATTGATTGAATCGAACGCCTTGTGGAAATCAATGAAATTCAAGTACAGAGAAGCATTGAATTCAATGCTTTGTTCAATATTATTTCTTAAGGTGAAAATTTGTTGTGTTGAATATATTTATTATTCATTTATAATTATATTAATATTTATAACTTGATGACTATATTTTTAAAAACAAAATAATCCAAATATAGAAGATGTAGTGCATTCTTTGTCCGTAAAAATAGTACTTAAAATTTAAAAAAAAAACACACACAATTTGTTTTAACAATAAAGTATGCACTCGCTACAAAGTTAAGAAATTCAATTTGTTCTTGAGATTTTTGTTTCAGAATAACTTATTAAAGATGTTACAATGCAGTTATAATGCGGTTTCTAAGATAATAAATGCATTTTTATGACAACGCATGAAAAAACAACATAAAATCATACTGTGTGAAAACAATATAAGAATATGATGCGCTTTGTTCCCTGCCGGTTTAAAGTATTGTAACAATGTTTAAACTCATGGAAGTGTTAAATATTAGACTTAATTTGAATTTAAATCTGTATTTAACCTAAACCCAGCTATTCTGCATTAAGTACCGACATGATATACAGTTCTATGCATATGAGTCATGTATGTAATTACTTAAATTACTTTACAATTTCCTATTTTGAAATGTAAACGGGGCCGCTGTACTTTAATATTATATTTGCTCATGCGCCAATTGAAGAATATTACATTTACTTTTAACAAGAAACAATAATCGGTTGGGGGCGAGGATCAAACACAGGCCTTTTGGATTGAATATTTGCATTCCACACTCTCTAGATACGAAAGTGATTTTTTTCCTTTCAATCTGGCAACTCTTCTTCGAACTGTAGAAAATATGGCAACCTTTGACTCACGTCATGCTTACGTCATAACACGTCATTGACTGTATATTCACGGTATGGTCTTCGAGACGCGATGAAACAAAAGGCGCCAGTGAGAGAATATTACGCATTTGCAATAGTATATTCATTGACGGATAGATATTTATTGAACATATATGAGAAAACAATCAATTTTATGAGGCATTTGACTGTAGAATTTATTGGTAAAACTAAGTAATATTTATCGCACGTGCTAGCAAAAACTATAAAACTGCATCACCAGATACTATGCTGTGAGAGAAGCAATCAATGATGACACAGTAGGAGGATGGAACTTGATCTGTATTTATTCAATTTCCAAAACTGAATTATCCAAAAATCATTCTTTAATTTGCAAAAATAAATGTCGAAATCTATGTATAATACTAAGAGAAATATACTTTAAATACTATAAAATGGTGTCAATACATTTCTAGTTGAAACTTCTTAAACATTATCAGTAAAGTAAAAATATTCTAATTCCCATTAGCATAAAAATATTTATTCTTTCATGATGTTCTGCCGTAGTTCTATTACATTGTATTTTGCGAGATATAAGTTTATTGAAATGTGTCAAAGGCAGGAAAGCTAAACATTTTTTTAAAAATTTGATCTACAGCATTTTATTGAGTTTTCTTTGTTGGACAATGTATGGTGCTTAGCGTGGAAATTAGTTGTCTGAGTTGAAAATTGGCCCAGTTAGGTAGTTCCGTGGATGAGTTTCAGATTTTCATGTCCCCGGTGTAGATTTCAGGAGGGTCAGGTCGGATCAGTGGTCCATTTCCGTTAAGTTCTGCACCGTAGTCAATACTGTTAAGTTAGGTTTGGTCCATTAATTGATACTATAAGTCTTCAAATCTTTTGCCTTTTGGTCACCAGAAGGCTTCTAGAATGCCTGAAAAGACAAAATAAACGTTAAAAACGTTAAGAATTTTTATATAGTGATGCTTCTTTAAGAGATACATATATAACACTAAGCATCATCTTAAAGTCTCAAAACTCCATGATTCTGAACTTTCTATATCTTCTACGAATAAACTTTCTAATGATACTAATTCGCAGGTCAAACGCATTCTGATAAATTCGTCAAAATACATTCATCTGAATGTCATTTCCGGGAGAGAGAGAGACTAATACTTAAATGTAATGAAGAAAAAATAATGGAACTGAGAGTTTCTTAATTGACTCATCTAGCACTTCTGGAAAAATTTTAGTGATGAAGGTTTATGGAAGGATTAAGCATTTTTGCAGATTTGTGTCACTAAAATATTTCACCCTACATATGGTGTTTGCAGATGGGCCTGAGTGATTTGATAATTTATTTTTGCGCTACATCTTGGGACAAGTGATAGATTAAATCTTGCAATAAATGTGATAGGCATCAAAGCGGAAGTGATATCATGTTGTTAAGAATACGTAACAGAAAGCCTATACCATTATTTGAAGGTTTGGGTGGCTTGATCTTGAAAACGAGTTCAATGGTTCCTGTTACTAAATATTGTCAACTTGTTGACATTTAGATTGTTCCTGAAACTATTTGAATTTTGTAGATTGGAAGAGAAATTAACGACTTACGTACTTTGTCCAGAACTTTCCATAAAGGATATGGTATATAAGTTCGTCATCATTCGGTGGGGTTGTTGGCATAATGCAAGTAAAAATATCTGCCGAAATTAATACAGAGATCGATGCATAATTATTTTTCTCCTGATTATATAAATATTTTACGATGTATTGGTAGTGTATTTGTAATACGATGATACATTACGAAGTTTTGAAAGTACTGGTAGAACATTTAAAAAAATTCGGATCTGCGATAAGTAAGTGGATCAACATTTGCATTATACGTCAGTATGAGGTTATCGATTGTTTCGTCAGGACGCTCGGCCAATGGAGTGGCTGAAAACGTTGCATTCTTCGATAATTTCGTCGTCTTCGGTTCTATTCGGACGAAATAAGCTGCAGTCTATTAATATATCAAAACTCTGTAATTAAAAACGCGAAGACTTAACGCGAGACTTGTAGGAGCCGTTTTATGACAGTCTTGGCTCGGAAAGTCATGAACCAAATAAATTAACGATATATAAATTGCAGGTATGGTAGTGGAAAATCTCTTCTAGGGCCAAGGCTTATACCGAGCTTCATTGAAAAATGAAGTAGCCAATGATGCAATGTTGTACACTGCACTGAGGAGCAACCAATGAGAGCACGAAGAGTGTATCTGAACCTCAGGGGAAAATAATGTGGCGACAAGGATATAATTCAATGAATATTCAAGCAATGATAGTGCACAAGCTTTGAGATTCAAGAAGAATGACTGTTCAGAAGCGTGGAGAGAAAGCAATGAAAAATTGTCTAGAAGCGAGTTAGTAAATTTGAGCAGTGTTGTTGCAAGAAATAGTATTGATTTTCAAGTAGTGAGTCGTTATTTTCAATATTAAAATGTTATTGAAAAATACAAAGCTAATTCCAAATGCCAGAACAAGTGTCGGCAAAGGTGGCAACCACAGTCATGCTGAGCTACAGACTCAAAATACAAGGGTATGTGTCATCGTCATATATATTAGGTCAATTTATGATCTTTGTAATAATTCTAAAAATCTGATCTCCCACGGTGCTTTTCTCCTAAGCGTCTACTAAAATTAATGTAATTTTAATTCTAACAATAATATGTGTGAATAAATAACATTTATTTTAAAAGTTAAAAATGTGGAATTTAATGTGTACTGTTTTAATTAATGATTATAATAAAGAACTCGTGCAAAGAAGAAATGGTGGGTTATTGAGACCACGATAAAAATGTACGAATTATATGATTCACGACCACTATTAATTAAGAGATATAATTTAATCCACAAAATAGAATTATATTTATAAAAGAAATAAACTCCAATTAAATATATATTTTCTTTCACCACAAGAAAATCTTAATTTTTACTCAGGTACCTTGTACCGTTATCACAAACTACACATCAAACTCTTGCTACTCGAAATATGCGAAATAAATAACATTGCACTCCAATCTATAACGAGTAACAGTGTTCCTCAATAATCGTTTCTCTAACAATAATTCTAGATTCTCAGCAGGCATTTTGTTTAAAAATAAGAAGTGTAATATTTTAGTCTTCGACTCACAATAAATACAACCAGGGCTTTGGAGTTTCTGTTTCCATTTACAGGGAAAATAGAACACCAAGTGAATCAAAAATATACATAGAATCCTATTTTTCTAATTTTACTTTCTAAGTTGCTTTTCTAATTTGATGAAAAGCACAAGACCCAGATTTTAGATGAGTTATACGGGAGTACATTTCAGGTACATTACATCAAATAATACGGTAATACGGTATCATAGTCCTTTAAAGCATTTCACTTATCTCCCACAGCATCTTCCCATATTGTAAAAATAGTCTAGATTTTGTTTAATAGAAATTAAACATAGTGTTTAATATTTTATTTAACAGCATAAAACTGGCTTAATAAATTTAAGACTTACTAACTCAATCTGCAATAGTAGTCAACTACAAGATTAAAAAATTTAATGATATTTTACCATTTCCATATAAACTATATATATATATATATTACTAAAATTATAGTTAGTAAAAGAATCCGATTATCTAATTAATGATTTTCTTTACAAAAGAAAAACATAATAACATTGCGAGCCAACACATGACTTAAATTCAGAGCTTTATGCCCTACAGGGCTTTGTTAGTAAAATTACTATTGGTGTATTACTGCTGTTAAGTCTATTTTATGATAATTTGTATCGAAAAACTCTAAATTTGGCAAAAGTAGTCCGATGATTCTCGTCAATGTACAGGAAGCATTATTCATTACATGAATTTAATTAATATTTTAAATCGTCTATTTTAAATATTAATTTCTTAAACGCTAAAAATACGAACTCATGCAGCATTTCAGATGTTAAGAAAGCATTTATTTCATATTATGTACTATAAATAAATATTCAATTCAATGCAAAGGCAATTTTTTAAATTGACCGTTTAGGGCTCATGTATTTTATTTTATTATTCTAAACAAACTACAGGGACTTTAAATATGCCTTTACTTTCTGCTTTACTATCAAATAACCCTCTTAACTTGGCATTATAAAGAAAGATTGCTCCCTACGTTACATTTGACGTATATCACAGAGTCTTTCATGCTTCGAAGATTGTTAAGATAATGCAGATTTGTCTGAAGGATTTCGAAAATAAATTTTAAAGTTACGTTGACATTATATATATTATGTCCCTTCTTTTTGTTTAAAATATAAATTTCATAGCAGATTTTATTCGTATAGTAAGACTTTAAGATTTTGAGAAGACCAAGACTGTATGATATTTTGCTATGAATATTATATATCAATATTGATATATAACAATGTTTTTTTTCCAATATCACCAAAGAATTAAATGTGAACTAGTGACATCATGTTCTTTACGAAACGTCATTGAGTTAAAAATTCCAGCGGTTTTAACTTATCTTGCAATACATGGTGACGATTAGAGAATGTATTGGAATCGTGTTGAAAATCGAAAATTTAATTTTTGACGAATCTTTAAGTTTCGAATCCTTTAATATATATACACATATATACACAGACTATTCGTATGGTGGCGCCTGCGTGTGTCTGTCTGCTCAATGTCTGTTTACATCCTAGTTTAAAATTACTCCACAGTTTCTTTCCAAAATTTGATAGATAAGTCACTTGTGAGTTACACTGATCAAATTTTGGCACAATTTGGAGTCCTGCCATTTTTGCGAAACAGCCCACAAAAATAGTTAAAATCTGAAGTATAAAAATAAACATACTGAAGTGCATTTACTAATTATATGATTATTATATACTTAATTGTCAATTGTGATTCTTATATTTTTTTGCTTTTGGTGAAAGAGTGTGCGATTTATTATGTGCAATTTTCGAATCGTGGCCATTTTAAATCGCGTTCAAATGTAAGATGACGGTGCTTATTTAATTATTAATTCATAGTGGACACCTATTTTAAACCCGGACAGCGTCGGATATTTTATTCTAGTGTTTCCACAAGAAGCGGCCAATCGCTTTAGATTAACATTGGTAAAATTTTAAGCAACTTTACACATTGGATTTTTGTACCTGTTAACACTAGGATTTCGCGTTCACTCATAGCCAGATAATGTTATCTAGAGAGTGTGGTCCTTTGTGTATTTGTTCTGCTTTTTCAATTGACTGTAGTTTTGTTAGGCGCAGATTTCTGGATTTTATATTTGAAGGTGACGCATCTGGTGATTAAATGTAATATAAAATTATATAGAATGTACTTCTAAAAAATTATCGTAAGATAAAGTTATAAAACAATATTTTTTTAAAAATTTGTTGCTTTTATTTATATATATATATAAATAAAATTAAAAATATGTCTGTTTGTGTGTTTATTTGTTTCCCCATCAAGGGAAAACTGTTGTATCGAATTTGTTGAAATTTTCGAGCTAGTCGTGAAATAGCCCCATTTAAAAGTTAGTCTATGTTTCAGTGTGTAGGATCAAGTATTATCGACATATTAATAAAAAACGAACATCCCATATATAACATTATACAGCTGATATTTTTATCACCAATGTATTTGAAGGAAAATATATAATGTTGCTTAGCAGCGGAATAGAATCCAATACATTTATACAGCAAACGATTTAATTATTTTGTTTTTATTTAAATAATAAAGAAATACATATAACTATACGTTTTATCCAGAGAGTGTGATCCTTTTGTGTTTCTTCTGCTTTTTCAATTGGTGCGGCTTTGTTAGGTGCAGCTTTCGGGATATCATATTTATCAAACATATAAATATACATTTTATCCAGAGAGTGTGGTCCTTTGTGTGTACTTTTTTAATTGGCTGCGACTTTGTAAGGAGCAGATTTCTGGATTTCATATTTATCAAACATATAAATATACATTTTATCCAGAGAGTTTGGCCCTTTGTGTGTTTTTTCTGCTTTTTCAATTGGCTGTGGTATCTGAGTTTTATATTTATCAATCTTTCAGCCAACAGTTAAACGAGATAATTAATTATAGAATATAATTTTTATCCAAAGATATCAAAGTTATAAAAATAATTATGTTTTTTAATTTATATTATATATATTTTAATATATATATAAATAAAATTGAAAATATGTCTGTTTGTGTGTTTATTTGTCTCCTCATCACAGGAAAACGGTTGTATCGAATTTATTGAAGTTTTCGAGCTATTCATGAAATAGCCCCGTTTAAAAGTCTGTCTCTGTTTCATTGTGTAGGATCAACGGTTATCGATATATTAATGAAAAAGGAACATCCCATACAGATAACATTAAGATTACAGGTCAACTAAAAGTTAACAGTTAGTACTTAAGAACATATATAATATATATACCACAAATAAAAGCTTGTATAGTTCCCTATACATAAAATATAAACCCACGGCAATTCTGAACGATTTTCCTTTATTTCCCTAAACATTATCTTTCATAACAAAATTCCAAGACTGGTTATGAAACTTATTAATATAGTTAGGAAACTCCAAAAGCATGACCACAAAAAGTTTTCAGCAGCTGTTTATATAACTATTCTTTGGAGACTCATAACTTTTATTTTTCAACAATTTAATGTATTATAACTAACTTTTCAATTCACTGCAATAGAAAATATTTAGTTAAATGTTTCGGATTTATGCATTTTATTTTATTATCCAGAGAAGATTGCATGCAGTTTTAAGTATACCGTGAATACCATTATTTATCGATCTTCTTAACTTGACTTTATAGAGAAAGATTGCTTCCCTTGTTACACTCGGCATACATTGCGTAAGTTCGTAAGCTCTTGAATTGTTAAAATGAAGTAGATTAGTCTGAAGTAATTCGACCGTGAATAAAAAATATAATGTAGACATCACATGATTCTTCCTATACAATGGAACGCATTTACTTTATGTACAGTAAATAAATGGTATATAAGCTGCATGGCATAATGTTTTTAACGTTGAATTGTATATTTAGTGCTTTTCAGATGACAGCCTTTAAATTTACTTTGGAGTTATTAATTAACTTTGTAAAAATTGTAGTTGAATTCGTAAAGACTTGCCAAATAAAGTGCCATAATTATACGAAGGCTGTATAAATTCAAAGTAACCTTTCGGCCAAAGAAAGCACACAGACTAGGAATTTCAATCTAAAGCATTTTATTGACAACACAGAACTTATACAGCAGCTGACTGTAAAACTTAAAACGTCTATATATAAAACAAACAAGCGATTGCACAGACCCATACCATGACTGAATATTAATACTTCAAATAAACCCGAGGCTTAGTGATAAGAGGGAAGTTGTAAGAATACTCGTAAGAATAGATACTTACCCAATTCATCACCGGACGTCTTTATACGTCAGAAAAGCACTATCTTGGTCTATATCTTTTTCTCTTCAATTATCTTAGCTAGTACACAACTTGTTAGACAATCAGTCACGTCCGTTTCAATCACGATGTCGTTTCAATATGCATGCTCTTCTTAGAGCTGGCGAATATGGGGTACTCAAAGTTAATAAGCACACTCTTTCTATTTTAAATCGAAACTTTATCCTCTTCAACCACAGGATTTCAGAAATTGTTAGATGGCTCAGGGTCGGTCTATATAACATATCCAATAAATTGTTACTAATTTAACATCCTCTTCAACCACAGGATTTCAGAAATTGTTAGGTGGCTCAGAGTCGGTCTATATAACATATCCAATAAATTGTTACTAATTTAACGTAAATCATAATTAAGAAAGTGAAATCCTAACTAAAGGTTATATAGACGTCACAAATTCTATTTCTCCCAACTCTAAATTGACAATTATCAATATATCCGTAATAATCAACAAACCTATAATAAGTAGCCCATATATTAAAATGTTTAATTAATTACTTCATCAATGGGCCGTCATTTTTATTAATATAGCGTCATTTTTGCAATTTTGACCATATTTTCGTCAAACTAGGGGGGAACTGGTGATATATATCTCTAAATTAGTCTCCAAGTTCGACAAAAGTATGGACAAGCGTTACAAACGAACACATAGAAGAAAAATCCTCATACATATATAACTATTAGCAAATTTTTAGATTCTATTATAAAATATAGTTTTTTACTTAAATAATCTTTATTATTTTTATTATTTTTAAATACTTCATAACAGTGACGTCACTGAAATGCATTCCGGAAATTAACCTTCGAAATGTTTCTTTAAAATGAGTCAACATACCTAATTTAAGAGAAAATTATTGATCATTGGTTACAATATTTAACTTTTAACTTATAATATTTAATTAGCGCCCAAAGATTATAATATACATTTAAAAACAAGAAATATCATTCATGCTTAAACCATTGATTATGAAACACTTTCCAACTTCAATGCAATTGTATTTAAACATTTTTAAAATGCAATACATTCCCAGGTAAGAGTTTAAAACTTATCATAATACTACATTAATTTATTATATTTAAAAACTTAAACCTTCATCGAAAAAAATGAACTTCATTCAAATGACGGCATTGAAATATAAATTGCCTGGTTTAAACATCTCTAAAATGCAATACATTCCTCGGTAATATTTTTAAATTATCATAATACTGCGATAATTTATTACATTTGAAAACTTCATCGAAAAACTAAAATTCATTTAAATGACGTCATAGAACAAATAACACTCCTGGATCTCTCTATAAAAGCAGCATTTCACTCATAAATATTTGCCCATTCATTTCATTCTTCACAATACTATAATAAATTATTTTATTTAAAAATTAAGACCATGGAGTTACAAGTAAATAAATTTTATGCTTAAATCTTCCTCCAAAAAAATCGTCCTTCTCTCTGTAAAATCAATGACTATTTCATTCATATCAGCTATGCAAGCTCCATGAGCTAAATAATTTTGCGTTAAAGAAATACAGCAGTTCTTATACAACTCATTCTACATATGTTGCTGTTTATATTTTGCATAAGTGAAAAATAAGCTTCGTTGTAGAAATAATCAAATTTGGATGCTCATTTAAACTCAAATATATAGTAATTGCGTTGCTTCAGTATGTAGATGCACAGAATGTAAGCAAAAAAAAGCGGTTTTAAGACGGATACAACACTCAATATGAATTAAAAAGAATCACGATTTTGCGACAAGATGGATCCCATATATCATTTTGAAGTGGGTCACGTGATCTTTTCATATCATGGTCACGTCATCGCTTCATATAAGAGGTGTAATTATTATTTTAATTTATATTTAAAAAACTACTGAATATATTTTGCTGATTTTTTTTTATATATTTTATGGAACAATTTGAATATTACCTAAAATTTTCGAAGCAATTTGTGAATTTTAAATCCGCTTAAAATATGTTTGAAAAATTAGGTCCCATAGGGTTCAATGTATTTCATTTTTTCAATCCGGATTCAATCCAAAACTAATTGGGTGATATTATTCATTTATAATCCCATAGGTCCTACAGACCGTCTGAACAACATATTAAAATTTCATTTTGATTAAATCATTTTAAGGCAGTTATCGTGCTAACGGACAGACAGACAGACAGACATACAGACAGAATGAACAAAGTCATAAACGCTTTTCAACTTTGTTGTAAAGTGTTAATAATAATTTATACAAAAAAACACATTTCATCTTTTATGAAAGAGACTTGGGAGGAAATGTGAGATAATGTAATATTTACCAAATTTTCAAGTAGTTCAACGATAGGCCCATTTATTACAATGTATGACTAGTACGTAAGTAGAAGAGAAATGACAGTTCTACACCAGCAGGAGGTGCTGGGGTGTTGCACCCCCTGGAGGAGGAGGGTCCCTCTTTGGGGAGGAGGATCCCTCTTTTGGGAGGATGCCTCTTTGGGAGTGTCTTCCCTCTTTGGAGAGGATCCTCTTAGACAATGTATGACTAGTACGTACCTTGTGTGCGTTTTATCTGTACTAGAGATCACTGGCTTTGACTAGGGCACTTGGCTCTAGAGAGCGAATTTGTTAGACTCCACATCATCTCGAGTTGATTTATACGAGCACTACATTCTAGTTTTCACCATTCAATCTTTTTGTATTTCGTCATATCGAACATTATTTATTTTTCTGCTTCTCGTCCTCATAGATTGAAGATTCCTTACAATCTGCTTGTATTTTCTTTCATTATGTAATCTTAATTTATTTTTATCTTGCTTTGTGGAAACACGTCTTCATTGTGTTTGATCGACCTTGCTTTGCATGATGGCCTAGGCCCGGTCCTGATTAAAGGCCCCCGTTTTGATGCTGCTTCTCCTCAGGGTAAGACCTAGAATACATTGTGACGCCCCACGTATGCATTGTGACTCTCCAATTTGTTGATACTGTTGCAAATTGGTGAATTAATGGATCGTAGCCATCGCTTCAGTGGAATGTCAAACTTGGTGCCCATTCGCCTGAATACTTTGTTTAGGTTGATTCACGCCATGGCGCATAACTTTAATTATATATTGCTTTACTTGGTCTCGCAGTTAGACGTTGAAATATAAAACCATTTCTCAAAGTATCTTCTCTCGTGAATGGAACGAACTAGATCTACTAGAAAGATGTTAACGAATTTATCGCAATATATTATACATGAAAATAAACACAATTCACAGTAGTTAATGTTTTTTTCATTTTATATGATTTTTTTATAAATTAATTTGAAAAATGTGCAGTATCAAGAGAATGGTTCATATCAGAGTTCAAAAGTTCGTGTCATTCATTTTCTAATGGCAAAGTACATAAGACATGACCATTTGCGTAACACTATTACAGGTTTTAATATTTTTTCAAAAATGCATCCGAAAGTTTGGGGTTTTCCCGAACATTCCATTCTGTTTAAAATCAATAGAGTTCCAGTATTCACCGATTTCAATATTTAACCAAATTTATCCGAAACAGTCAGTGAGTTCGTTAGATATCGCAACCACAGACTCCCCAATAAATATATATAAACACAGACATCATCTCAAAAAACTCGCTTCGAGTTCAGAGACGCAAGAAACGTGCTTTTCCGTCAGAAATTCGAATGAGAATTTTCGATCCCGTCACAATACATTCCCTATATACTATTATACTATATGTGAGACCAGAACTAGATCTCACACCAGTTATTGAGAGACAGTTTTATGTGCATTTTTTATGGTGTCTAAAATGTCAAACAATACCTTCAGTCTCAATAACGACAATGTTTACGGCACGTGAACACAAAGGTCAGATAAAACCATAAATTTAGGGGTGTCAAGAATTGCTCGAGGTACTCTTAAGAAAATGTGTAAAGACATTAGATGGAAAGGCTGACCAATGAAGAGGATGCTTGTGGCGTCGCTGCGAAGACTGCCAATCAGAGGAAAGAAGAAGTGTCGGACCTGAGTCAAAAGAGCCACAACAAAAGGAGATACAGGAAGATATATATATAGACTTACAGCACGGCATTAAGGAGCATGACACTTAGAAAGATATAGAGATAGAATGAGTTAAGAACGATGAGAAAGAACTGACTACTAAAATGACTTAAGAACGGAGATACAGAACGAGGATACTTGCAGAGAACAGACTAAGAGAATGACATAAGTACGAGTGTCCGAGCCAGCAGTACAATATGATAGGCAAATTAAGTGTCGGCAAATTACACTACGAGTTAATTCCAGTAGATTGAGCGACATTAAGTAGGTGCTGGTGACCAAGTCCAAGACAGCCTTGACGGTATGTGTTCCACAAATAATATACCTGGTCTTAAATGCATTTTAGGTATTTTTAATAATGGTCTCACATTGTCTCTCTCCACCGAAATAATATGAATAACTGTGTAATGAATTCAATGGGTATTTTATGTTGTTAATAAATGATTTATTGTTAAAGTTAAAATGGTGCAATCAATTTAGTATTATATTAATTCATATACTTTTATAGAACTCGCGAGAAAGATAAATAATTGGAGGGTTATCAGCGGCAAAACAATGCAATGTATAATTTAATGAGTACAACGAATACAATCAATTTACACTCATGTTAATATACGTTGAAAATAATTAATAATCTAAAAATCCAAGTTTAAGTGTCTTATATTTTATTTTGCGTACCACACTATGTATATAGGGAAAGAAAAAATATTAGCATTAAATATTGTTAATCACATTTAGGAGTGAATAGTTTTGTAAGGAGTACTGTATGTAATTCTGCATTATATCAAATATTTAGATATGAATACTGAACTGTAAGAGGAGAATTTGCAACATCAACAGATTACCTTGAAGAACATAACACATATGGTTTTCATGTACCATAACACATTTGGTTTTCAAAGTAATTACTTCAACATGTTATACAGCTTGGTTTCTAGTGTTCTTCTCAATCATATGCCACATTCTCATTCACTATGTAAGTATCATTGTTTACATTTGCCCAGTTTTTGTTCCTTTTTCATTTTGTTATGATTGCTTTGTTCTCAACAAGTGTAACAAGGAGTTTGACTGTATTTTCCTGTTATGAATTCTATTGCTTCCCCAATTAAATTTACCTATGAATTATAATTATATATTGTTCTAGATTTTGTGGGGATACATTTTGGTGGTTTATTTTACAGTAATACTTCATGTATGTTTTTTGTTTTATTATGGTAGCAAAAATTTAGATGGCTGAATAAAACGCGAGTTGTTATATGTGAAAACTTTATTTTTTAACCACATAGAACGATATATTATTCGTTAATAAACTTGAAAATGTTGAATCTGAAATACAATCTGAATATAATCTGTGTTGATATTTTTTTAATTGCAACTAAAATATCCAAACTTCTCCTACTCTAAAAAGACGTAAATTATTGATTTGCTACAAAGATATATAGTTCGCGGAATGAGCAATAGATAACGCATTTTTTTTAGCAAACTTGTCCTCCATAGACAGCCCCATCTATTGCGGAAACCTGCAAACTATTTCTACTAGAAGCAAAACAATCATTTACATTTAGATAAGTTTTAATATTTTAATTGAAGGTCACAAAATTGATACTTGTACAATTTGCCACTTTTAGCTGAACACTGAGATAATCCTAAATCTCGAAAAAAAATTGCCAGGTAAAAATGATTACACATTTTTTTGTACAAATCAATAAAATCGGTTTTTTGAACTGTCTCTAGTCCGCAAAACTGTAATAAAACTGTTAGTGTTGCTTTTCGCGTCTAAAGTCTTTGCATTTTTCACAACGCTCAGATTTCAGTTAGAAATATCTTAATAATAGATGCTATTTACATAAAAATTATTTTTTGAAACCTGTTTCTAAACTTTTTTGTTTTGACAAACAAAACCTGATGGAAATAAGTTGCTTAATTTTTAATAGTGACCCCATGTACCCATAATACTTCTTAATATATATCTATTCAAAAACTTGCTGATTTAAATTCTTCTGTCTATAGTACTATTAAATGATGTTACACTAATTAATACCTCTGAAAATCAGGGAAAATTTTTATGTCGTGTATCCCAAGAAGTTGTCAAAGAATACTTATTAAATTAAGTCACATCAGAAAACACATTTCTCTCAGGGAGAAGAGATTAAGCACCAATGCAACTAACAGCAGTATTAGTCGTTATCCAAGGAGGATTAGTCATCATCTGATGGAGACTAATTCTATTGATCTCAGGAGTTTTTTTGCTACAGACATTGGTAATTATATTATTTGATCACATACTTATATCTGAGCTTAATTGTTTTAATGTTGTTGCTAAGGGTACTAGACGCATACATAAAATTGCTAATTGTGATTTTACAAAATATTAAAGCCATCATAGAATAACCATTATTCTATTAAAATATTAAGCAATATTTTATAGTTTATTTTGTGGCGATATAAATAGGTAGCGTTGAGACTACCATCAAGTACTGTAAAATTATTAGTAAATATTCTGCTGCATTATAATTACTTACTTGCTGCTGAAAACATAAATTTGTGATTATTGAGGATACACTTCATTACACCAATTTTCTATCTTAACTATTAGTATTATATATATATATATGTATATATATATATATATATATATGTATACATATATATATATATATATATATATATATATATATATATATATATATATATATATATATATATATATATATATATATATGTTTGAAATGTAATAATAAGAATTATGTAAAAATAAAAAAATACAATTCAAGTAATATTAACATCACCATAGAAGCAAATTCAAAGCCATAATGCCGATAAGAGAAAAGAACAGCACCATCCCAAATTCGATGATTAATTAGAATTAAATTCATCGTCAGGTCTGAGTATTTAATTCCAATTAACCCAAACAAATGCCTGTTTCAGATTAAGCAATAGTACATTACTATAAGTAATAGTTTTTTTCTTATTTTCTGTCTAGTTGTTTACGAGTTTCTGTGGTAATATTCATTTTTAATTATATATATACGAGTATATATATATATATATATATATATATATATATATATATATATATATATATATATATATATATATATATACGATACGATCAAAAGTATCCGGACACTTTGGATGTTAGACGAACTGTTCTGTAACTTTGGCGATGTAAAGAACATGCTTGAACGCACACAGGGGACGACTCAGGGGGGGACTCAGATATTGTAAAAGAGGAAAATATATTTGATCACCCTGTATCATAAAAAACTGGAAATGATGTGTAACTTTCACAAAAGAGTAAACTAATTTTGTTCAATGTGTATAGGCATTTTCGTAAAACAAAAGAGTATATTCATGAAGATATAAATGTTTCTTAAAAAAACAAATTTTGTTACATGTTTTTTGCTTACAATATCCATAGGTTTCAATCAAATTACACGAACAAAGCATTTGTAAACTTCCGAGAAAAATATTATACTTCAATTGAAAATTAAATCATTGGATATACGATGAGATATAAGCTTTGAAGAAACTAAGTTTTTACTGCGCAGACGCGAAACATAGCTATAGTTTTATTTCACGATTTTGTAATGAATACTGTAGGGCAACTCCTATAAAAAATCACTGGAATATCGTGAAAATTCACAAAGATATCGACGATATAGTGATCAGTTCTTCTCTGAATGTCTGAAAGTACCTGGACTAGAAGGGGGTTTCCACAAATTGACATTTTAGAAATTCATCGGACACCCCTGTTCTGAAAATGAACTTGTCCAATTTTATGCAAAAAATGATCAAATGTCTCCGGACACCCATTGTACGTGATGAATTCTGCCAGTGATGTCAAGTTTCTGTCTTTCAGATAAGTATAAAGGAAGTCAGATGAATTAAAAAATTTAATTTCAAAGCCAGAAAAGGTAAATGGGAAGAAAACGCGATCTAAATGAATTTGAATGTGGTGAATACATTGGTCGTCACCGCGGCGGAAATATGTTTGTGAGATTTCTGTCATGTTACGAGTCGCCCGTACCACTGTAAATGATATTATCGTAAAGTAGAAACGTAGAAAAGAAAACGTTATGAAGTAAAACAAAATTATTGATTTATATAAATGTATAGGAATTACAATTACTCATATAAAAGTTCCGTATTTGGTACTCATTCCCAAGATGCACAAAACACCTATAAAATTGAGACCGGTAACAGTGGGATGTAAATCATATTTAACTCTGACCAATACAATCCTTCGGAATCTTTTAAAACCTGCAATGAAAAAGATTAAATCATTTGGAACAGTAATGATAAACAACAGCTATGAGGTCATAGACAAACTGATAAAATTGCCCGAAAAATTGCATTTTAATAGCTATGATTTTAAGGACCTTTTTAATAACATCGACTTACCTGATCTTTATTAAATTATGTTGGAAATGTATGAAACATACGATCTGCATTTATCCATGGATTTCAATAGATATAAAAACCTTATCAAGTTTGTTCTATACGAAAATATACTATATGATGGAACCACCTTTTACCAACAGATAAAAGGTATACCCATGAGAGGAGGGTGTTCGTCTATGTTAGCCGACATCTATTTAAATAAATACGAAAGTGGCATGCATTGGCTAAACGAGATACCTTTTTCCAGATTTGTGGATTATGTGCTGATTTGTAATCTAGAACACAAAGATCAAATTGATTTTGGAATACATCCCAATAATTCTCATAGAAAATTGCCCGAAAAACAAAGCAGATGTGAAATTATTGGATATATGCATATACTATGATCATAATAATATATTCACTTATAAAATGTATGATAAAAGGAGGTTTTTCATTAATACTATCAACTTCATTACAAGCTGGCACACAAACTTGAGTGTAGGTGTAAAACGAAACTTAATCATTAACCACCTAATAAGATATAAACGTTTAAATACTACATCCAAACAGGAACGAATTAAGTTTGAAAAGCATTTGATAAAAGAAGCTCTAGAACAGCGGTTTCCAATTCGATATCTGAAGCATTATTACGAAACTTCATACAGGAACTTTGATAAAGTAAATTATGCAAATTTATATGACTTGTTGCCATAAACAGAATTACACCAGGGATCTTACTGTAACCTTAATCCCGTAACTCATGCTTAGTATCATTGACGGTCATGAATCGTATCGTGGTACGTTGTATTATGTAGCATTGGCAGATTGTTTTCTTTGGATGACCTTGGTAATATTTAGTGACAGAATCTTGTTTTCTTCCTCTTTTGGTATTGTTTCCGTGTATGGATTCTGATTTTCCTACTCGTAAGGAAGGGTATTTGCTTCGGGCATGTAGTAGTTCTGGGAGTGTTTCCCGGGTCTCAAAGCATGCGTCAACCAGGAATGAAGTGTCACAATCCCCTCGGCCTTTCTACTTCCCCGTAAGCAACCCTGATTTTATTCCCTTTTTCATTTTTTTTGTTCATATGTCTTCATTTGACATCTTATATTGATTCGATCGATTGTTAGAGCTGCATATGCGCCTAATAATAATTATTAAGCTATTGTTTAACTTGATAGACTTTGATTGTATTTCATTTATATATATATATATATATATATATATATATATATATATATATATATATATATATATATATATATATATATATATATATATATATATATATATATATATATATATATATATATATATATATATATATATAAATTTATATATTTATATATTATTTATGGATAAGTAAATTTAAGATATAAACGTTTCCTTTGAAGACCAATTTCTAAGGCATTGACAGCAACTTACTGGTACTGTATTAAAACTAGCAAAACATAAAAATATCATTCAGATGGAGCTTCTAAAGCTTCATAAAATTTTATTTCTGTTAGTTTAGATTTTTACAACTGAATTTTCAATTCACTGCATTTGCTTCTTTTTTAATTGAAAGTTTGCCATGCCTGCATTATATTTTATTATTAAAAATGATTTCCATTATTTTTTAAGTATGCTTTTATATAAAATAATCAATTTATATATAGAAATATGTTTCGTTTATCTTCAAAAAATATGTTACAAAAACTCTGAGGCAATTCTGCAGATGTGATATTTTTACAGCTATGTACAACGAAACAAAACGCATACTTCTAGGCTCCATTTTATGACACCCTTGGCTTGGAAGACCACGATCCCAATAAATCCAATTTACATAAATTGCCGGTGTGGTCGGGGCAAAGATCTCCTTGATGCCAAGTCTTATACCAAGCATCATTGTATAATCAAGTATCCAATCAAGTACTGATTCTACATCGCGCTGAAGAGCAGCAATTAGAGATAAGGAGGGCGTATCTGGATCTCAGGCAAATAGATGTAGGAACACGGAAATAATTCAATACATATATACGGACAATGACCATCCAAATTGATTGTGACAAAAATTAGGATTCACTGAGCAAGAGAGAACAGTAAAAAATAATGACTTTCCAGTAGCTTTGACATTCAGGCAATGAATGTCAAAGAGAGCGTTTCATAAGCAATAATGGTGCAGAAGCGTTCATATATAAGAATGTGCAGTGGTTATGAAAATTTAAGAGTGTGTTAGAAAAGCGAAAACTGGCTCCAAAATGTGGTAAAATAAATGGAACATTGGAGTATGTAATTAGGAAATTACTCAAAATTAACATAGTCCTGAATTGAATATGTGTATATTTTTTATCGTGGCAGCAATAACCCACAATTATCTCTTTTTCAAGAGTTCCTTAACATTTAATTTCACATTTCACGCATCATTTTTATATTTATTAACTCTTTAATTTTTAGAGTTTTATTATTTATTATGATTTTATCTGCATTATTCCCTATGTCGTAAGGTAAAATTGTCCTTATCAAAAATTACCAGTATAGGACGTACCTATGATGCCGCCACTAAGGGTGGAGCATGTAAGCTCCCGGTTCTCAAGCTCGGACTACGAACACACAAAACATAAAGAAACACACATGCTTAATTGCTCAATTTATTTTAATATTTTACTTAATAGATATCTATTATATCTGGAGTAACTATGCTATAATTAAATCAATTATTAAAGACACATAATACTAACAATATTACATTAATATATATATATATTTACACACATAATACTTTGACTTAAATTTCTTAAAAAAACAGTTTCCTTTAAACAAGCGATAAAGAATGGTTCTTATAGTTCAATATTTACGAACTCGTTCATATGGTATACTCATACGAACTGGTAGTCAATTATTTTAATAATCGTTAAAGGTGTGCCTTCCGTGCTAATAGTGACAATTGAAAGTTGGTTACCTTTACTCTTTGTTACGTGCATATTCGTGCCATCTCAATGATGTAGGAAAATCGTTGCACTTCGCGTACTTGCGCAGGCTACCATTCTATTGCTCACAATCTACAGACACTTTTTCACAAAAACCAAAAACATGATGCTGCCTCGTTCGAAAGTTTTAAGACGACTACCAAAAACTTCAGGTGCGTCTAGGACGCTGTCGAAATTGCATCATCTGGAAAGTTCTAGAACATTCTCTCAAACCTTTTTCTTTTCACATTGTAGTGTCGTTGTTGATTCGTTGAAGTGAAGAAGGGGATGCGCTGCTTATTTATGTTTGTATTGCCATTGGCTCCCTCCGCAGCATTTAAATAGCTCATTAGCTAGGTTGGCATCCGCAATTGGAATTTCGAAATGGCTATGTTGGCATCCGTAATTGGAATGTAACATGTAATACAAATATTGTGTTACATGATATCCCCCCTTGCAGAGAGAAAATTTCAGCACACGGTAAACATTGCACTGAATACATATGTGTACACATTGCGGCCACTGTGGAAATGTTGCTTTGATCCACTGCACATATATCTGTCACAGAAATGCAGATCACCGCATGTAAGACACACTATATTGTAACATTGACATACAAATATCGGTGCATTACAACCGACATGTCACTAAAATGAAGGAACTCACTGTTCGGAAGATACACCATCTCGTACTTGGTGACACATATATTGCTGTACCTGAAGAAATTATCACTGTTCGGAAGGCACACTATATTGTTACATGGAATTATCACGAGCACGGAAGACACCTTATTGTCACATGGAATTATCATGAGCACGGAAGACACCTTATTGTCACATTGAATTATCATGAGTACGGAAGACACCTTATTGTCACATGGAATTATCATGAGCACGGAAGAATGAGTCACCATCCTGTGACTTAACTTTCAAAGTTCCGGTACTTCAATATTTATATTTTCATTATGTTGCTTAGTACAGTCTATTGTACACTTCAAATGAAGACTATCATAATTGTTATTTGCATTTGTATTTATATACAAGTTCACAACATTACATTAAACTATACACAATTCATTACCTTGATTTCTCATTTTCACAGACGTAAATAATTTTTCGACAATTTTTTTAACTGTATATATTTCTTATTTGTTATAATGAATAACATATTATATATTTTTGTGTGTATAAATCATGACTCTTTTGAACACCATATTTATATCATATTACATCTCGGCCTTTAAAATATCAAATATATATACTCATTTCGCAACTCCAAACTACTGTGCATCTCATAATACGCATTAGCATTTCCTCTTCGACTGCCCTTTCGTGTGTAACAACGGGAGGAAGGGAGAAAAGAAAAAAGAAAAAATTCGCTTGACCCGTAGCTTTCCTCTGCTCCCCTCAACGCGTTTCTATGGCAACTGCGAATCTGTTGACCCCCACGGCGAGCCTTGAATGAGTGTCTTCATTGTTTGCAGAGCGCAAACTTACGTAAAAGGGATCTTAACTGCCTTTTGCATGTATCGCTAAAGATTTAATCGTTATCGTGTAACTTGGCGGTATCGTCTTGTCAAGCGCGGGCTTTTGACTTTCCGGTGATGAATGTGCGAGCTAACATTGACGTGGGAGGTTTTACGTGTATCCTTTTAAGGAATTTACTTACAGTTATATTTTATGTGTATCATATTATATATTTATTTTACATATGTTGTTATTAATTCTATTTAATTTGATATATATATATATATTTTTTTTTTTATTATTATCTTATGACCTTAACACATATCTGACTGTTGAATTATTATTTTGATTTCATGTACCTCTAATTTATTGGATTTATTTATCCCTTGTTGCAACAACGCGTGATATATTATTTTATGTGTAGTATTATGAATATACCATGCTTTTGTTATGTTATTGATATAACTGACTTTATGTTCCCTTTTCAGCATAACTTTGCATATTTATTTATTTAAATATAATTCTTTCATATTTGATTTTATCTGTTATTTCTTTTTTTTTTTTTTATTTACTGTGATGTCTAATTAATGCAATAATTTATTAACATACTCAATCATTTATCATTTACATACAAATCAATGTGTTTTCCTAATGTATTTTATTTTTTATATACCGGCCGGTATTTTTAAGTAACTATAATTGCCTGCAATTATAATTTTAAATTTTGATACCTTGATTGTATGCTTACAATAGAACTTTTTTTGTATTATTCTCGTACTATGCATGGGAGATTTTCTCCGATGTTTATTTTTAGCCTGGCTATTTATTTTGACGGTGACTAGCTTTCGCCGTACAATGGCCATATATGGAGCTGTTACGCTGACTGTGAAGGATGGGACACTACTCTTATTTCTTCAAGTTTATTAATCCACTTATGTAATTAATTTTTATTTTGTTTTTTTTAGATTGCTTGTTTTCGTAAAAGGTCTGTATACACTATTTATGCAATATATATCTATTAATTTACTAATTATTATTTACATCATCTGTGAGTGTTTATTTTGACTTCACACTTTTATTTATTTATTTATTTATGATTTTGCTTTTATTCTGTCAGCTTTTTATGAGGTATTTAATTAATACTTTTATGATTTTGAATATTATATACTTGCATTTACCATGTTCCATGACTTTATTTTGCATTTTATTAATTATTTTATACAATTTTTTCAAGACCCGTACAAGAAAAATGAAACAGTGCATATACTTCATCAGCATGTTACCATTGGAAACAAAATTTGCCACTTCCTCGTTGACCTCTACAGCCATTCATCATTTGTTATCAATAAAGACACATGACCATCAAGATTCTTGAATTGTCAACTCCCTATTACGACACTCCTACCCTTAATTCATCAGTCACCGTACAAGTAATACAAATTGAAAGTACGTAAAATTTATTTATTTCTCTCTCTCTCTTTCTTACAACACATGTTAGTTTATTTATTTTTAGAACATTGAGGGGTATTGTATGTATTATTTATCACTTCTACATATTTTTTCTGATGTTTATTGCTCTATATATAAGTTATGTATCTATACATAAATGTTTATTTATTACCTATATTTTTGTTTTATCCTCATATTTACAAAATCCTCATATTTATTTTACAAAATGAATCTCCCTGCTCTTATCCCCACTTACATAGTATTTGACAATGTCCATTTTTATAACGTAGACTAATTTTTATTTTGTTTGGAAGGGAAAAAACATTTATTTACTATTTTATGTTGTACACGTTGATACTTATTGACAACATTACTGCTAACCAGTCAACCCGCTGATAAACTTTCCTACTGTTATTTTTTTTTGTTGCTGTTGTTGCAGAAAAATCCATGATTTAAAAATTCCTATCCGCTGGACTTGCCTTCCTCCAGACAATTTTTTTTTGAAGTTTTATTTAATTTTGCGATTTTGTTGACTACCGTGCATTTTGTATAACTATCATGCCTATCCTCACACTAAGTCTTCACTACTACACACTTTTCCTCAACACTACAGTTTTCACAATATACCATACATAATATACAATACACAATACATACTAAAATAACCATATACTTTTGCTGCCCTATGTTTTGCACATATTGTGGCACTATGCTATTTGTAACACACTTGTTGTCTATTTACTTATTTATCACTTAATTTTGAAAGTTGCTCTATCTACATAAATTTTCTATTATTATAATTATATTCATTTTCTTTACATTAACCAAAAATATCTATTTGTAGACTACCTTCCAACTTAATTTTTACATTTACTGTAGACTACCAAAATTATTTCAAAATGCTTTCCAATTTAATTTCAAAATATTGTAGGAAACTAATATATTTTATAATACCATCTAATTTAATTTAAAAATCATTATAGACTGCTACACATCTTGTAGAATGCTTTCCAATACTATTTTTTGCGTGTCCTCAGATTATAACGTCTCGGACTCTGATAATTATGATTATTGGCGTTATATTCTTTGTTTACATGCGATTGACTTCTGTCAACAGTTCGCCGTGTTTGTTTATTTTGTAAATAGTTTTTACGCGGTTCTGCTTTATATAATTTATTCGCGTGAACAACTATCCATTTTTTATTTGGATCGTACATAGGTGTGATAGCGTAATTATTGTTACGGATCACCTTTACGATGCGAAATGGTCCTTGAAATTTTTTTTGTAATGCTGTGGTGGGTCTGAGGTTTTTTAAATATACAATTTGTCCTTTTAATAATTTCTGCTGTCTAACTCTTTTAAAAATTCTTTCTTGGCGACTTTGGGCTTGAATTTGTTTTCGTTTTGTATATCTATTAATTTTTTCCGCTAAAGTAAGTGCTTCACTGACGTCATTATCATATTCAGTTTTAGTTAAATTCGGACTGTCATCCGGGTCCGCTATTTCCAGATTATTTTCTCCGGGTAATTTCAAATCTCTGGTAAGAAACAAAATAGCGGGACTGTGGTCTATATTTGCGCTGGGTGTCGCATTATGAAATAATTTGACATATGGCAAGACTTTGTGCCAATTAAATGTTTGGTCAGCCATTGCTGCCAAAGAATTTTTTATTCCCAAGTGGCTTCTTTCTAAAATTGCATTTGAGCTGGGTTTGTAAATTGAAGTATATTTCAATTTTATACCATGTTGCTCTGCGAATTTTTTAAATTCCTCGCTTTTTTATTTGTTTGCCTAGTTTTATTCGGCGCCATGATTTAATACACTGTTATACAATTCTGACTCTATATTAAATATTTATGCTAATACATACATATATATACAATCATATAATACATATTTAAATTATCATTTTCATGCATTTTCTTATCATTCTACTGAGTTATATCTCATTATTAAATTCATTGTTAAATTCAATATTACATTCCACTTATTATTAAATTCACTTTTATATTCAAACTCATTATTAAATTTAATATTATATTCAAACTCATTATTAAATTTAATTTTGCCTTTTACTTATATTTTTTACTTTGTCTTATGACAATTAATTCTCTCCGAGCTTGACCACATACGGCACCAATTCGCGCGGCGACATCATGTCATAAGGTAAAATTGTCCTTATCAAAAATTACCAGTATAGGACGTACCTATGATGCCGCCACTAAGGGTGGAGCATGTAAGCTCCCGGTTCTCAAGCTTGGACTACGAACACACAAAACATAAAGAAACACACATGCTTAATTGCTCAATTTATTTTAATATTTTACTTAATAGATATCTATTATATCTGGAGTAACTATGCTATAATTAAATCAATTATTAAAGACACATAATACTAACAATATTACATTAATATATATATATATTTACACACATAATACTTTGACTTAAATTTCTTAAAAAAACAGTTTCCTTTAAACAAGCGATAAAGAATGGTTCTTATAGTTCAATATTTACGAACTCGTTCATATGGTATACTCATACGAACTGGTAGTCAATTATTTTAATAATCGTTAAAGGTGTGCCTTCCGTGCTAATAGTGACAATTGAAAGTTGGTTACCTTTACTCTTTGTTACGTGCATATTCGTGCCATCTCAATGATGTAGGAAAATCGTTGCACTTCGCGTACTTGCGCAGGCTACCATTCTATTGCTCACAATCTACAGACACTTTTTCACAAAAACCAAAAACATGATGCTGCCTCGTTCGAAAGTTTTAAGACGACTACCAAAAACTTCAGGTGCGTCTAGGACGCTGTCGAAATTGCATCATCTGGAAAGTTCTAGAACATTCTCTCAAACCTTTTTCTTTTCACATTGTAGTGTCGTTGTTGATTCGTTGAAGTGAAGAAGGGGATGCGCTGCTTATTTATGTTTGTATTGCCATTGGCTCCCTCCGCAGCATTTAAATAGCTCATTAGCTAGGTTGGCATCCGCAATTGGAATTTCGAAATGGCTATGTTGGCATCCGTAATTGGAATGTAACATGTAATACAAATATTGTGTTACACCCTACATATCAATTTAACCCAATTTTCTTCTTATTAAAATTCGCCTCACTTTTCAGTCCTTGGAACAAGTCATCATCGAATTTGGGCCCTTTGGGCTGCTTGCCCAGCGTATCCACCACTTTAATACCTTTAACCCGATCTCAAGACATCGGTAACGATGTATTTTGCAGGCTTTCCATTATATTTATTTTTGTATTGTTATTTGTATACTTATTTGTATAATTGTTGTTTAAACTGTCATTGGGGCCAGGGCGTCGCGTGCGAACCTTCCTTTTATTATCATAAACATCACCATTCTAATGATTTGTTTTTTATTTCTGTGCTTGCATTTATGATTATCTTGCTTGTCGCTGCAAGATTAGGACTTTGGTCTAAATTTCAAATTTTCACCAGCTCAAAGCCCCTAAGTAATTTAAATGCTCGCGACAGTTATGGAAGCTGAGTTCCCTTTCTTGTCGATTTAACCTTTCTAGTCGGCTATTTACATTACGCCATCTGCTTATTTCATCATTTCTCTCCGAATTTCTTTATTTAAAACCGTTATTTTGATTATCTCTAAATCCGGCTTTATTTTTTACTTTCGTATTTATTTTGATTTGCTCCATAATTTTTCTGGGCTTTCTGGTTGTACTATCATGTTTCAAAGCAGTGCCCATGGTTTTAGTATCCTATGCAATATTTAAGGTTTTCATTTTCTTGAATTCTAGTATTAATTTCATATTCCCTATTATCCATTTTTTCTTGAGGTAAATTATTTATAATTTGGTTACAAGAGTTAAAACAATACTCTTTCCAAACATGGCTAATCTTTCCACACCCTATACATTTACTCATTTCAGTTCTTGGGCTCCCACCGCTTTTCATTTTTTAACTGCTGAAGTTAAATTTTTACTTTTCTAATTGTTTTTCCATTTCTATATTATTTAAATCCTTGCCTATAGTTTCATTTCTATGAATCACATTAACCTTCGTAACGTCGTAATCCCAAAAAATGCTTCCCAAATGTTTTGCGTACTCCCCACCTTTTCAAAGTCCTATAAATTTAGTTTTTCAATTTCAAACGCCAGATCTGGTCTTAATGAGTCCATTAAGTTTGCAAATTTAATATTGGTACTGATTTTCATCATTACGTTGCTCGCAACACTATCTCCTAAGAATACATTGGCTGTATTTTCTATTTGCAACGTTAATTCATTTCTGGTTTAATTTTTATCTTATTTAAATTTGTCTGCTTTTGCAGTACAGAAAGGTTTAATATTTCGTTTAATACATTTTATATTTCCACCACATTATCAGCATTTTGCAGTTTAGTCCGCTGTACAAGGAAATCGAGTGCCTTTTTTTGAGTCTGTCTTTAAAAATGACCGCTTTATTTACTACCGACCATTTTGCAATGTGTGCTACTCTCTCAAAGTGCGCGGTAAAAAATTCTACATTTTCGTCTTTAAGACCATTAAAAATTGGCAATAAATTTATTAATTGGAACTTATTATCCAGTTTTGAATTATTACTATTTGTCGGTAGCATTTAAAATACAAAATTTTCTTTTCCAAAATCTTAAACTATAAAATAAGAGTACTTAAAATACAACTCAAAATAGTACACATCATACACTTTTAAATGCAAATATCCTTAATACATATTAAATTATGTTTATCACACTCTAGTAGTATTTAACTTTTCATTAAAATTTCGAACTTGCACAAAAAGTGTTGTGACACCAACATGTGGTATAGGAAATGGAACATCAGAGTTTATATTTAGTAAATTACCCAGAATTAACATGGTCGTGAATCGAATATTCGTAAATTTATTACCGTGGCAGCAATAACCCACCATTACCGCTTTGCACGAATTCTTAAAATTTATTATTGTTAATTAAACCTTTACACATTTAATTTCACAATTTTAATTTTTTAAATAAATGTTTATTTACATATATTATTGTTAAGATTAAAATTACATTTATTTTATTAAACTTTTAAGAAAAAGAAAATGCACGTATGAGACTAGGACTTTGTGTTATTCGAGAAATCATATATTTGACCTAATATATATATATATATATATATATATATATGCAGATTTGCAAATACCTGTGTTTGTCCGTCTGTTACTCATCATGCTTGGAATATGGGCCGTTTCTTTTTCTGACATTTGGAGATCAGATTTTTTTTTCTAACACAATCTTGAATTTCAACATAATCCCTACACTTTATTTTATCTTAACGCGTCTTCAATTATCATTGCTTATCGAACGCACACTTGGACATTCATTCCCTTAATATTAACGCTACTAGACAGTCATTCTTATTGACTGCTCTCTCTCTCTCCATGAATTTCAATTTTAGTCACAATCTTCTTAGACGATCATTGTCTGTATATCTCATGAATTCTCTCCTTGTTGCCACATTATTTTATCTGAGGTCCAGATACGCCCTCCGTAACTATATTGTCTGCTCCTTAGTGAGATGTAGCATTGCTGCTTGATTGACTACTTGATTATACAATGATGGTTGGTTTATGCCTTGACCTCAGATATAACTTTGTCCTGCAATTTATATGATTTGAATTTATTGGGTCTTGACCTTCCGAGCCAAGACTGTCATATAATAGCGTCTAGAAGTCTGCTCTTTGTTTCGTTGTACATATCTGTAGGAATCTCATAACTTCATAATCGCCTCCCGATCCTACAAAAATGTTGCACCTGACATGTATAATAAATATTAGTATACTGAGTATAAAGCAATAGGTATTTATCAGAAAAAAATCGAATAATTGCTTTAAAAATTCGATAATATTCTTTATTAAGAGCTGTATTCCTGTTGAAGGTAACACTATTTAAGAACTGGTTTTGCTCTTATTGTACGTTTATTAATAGTGGATTAGATATGTAATGACATAAAAAATATTCTATAAAACGATTCTTATAATTCTGTGCATTTTTTGACTGTGTCATTTATCATGTTTCTTTACATATATGCCAATAATGTAATGGTATTTTTGAGTATACAACTGTATAATACCTAAATAAAGTGTAAAAGGATATGTATTTTGAATAGAGACACATTCTAGGGCGTTTCACAGCTAGGAATAGAACTTTTACGGATAATTTTTGGGTTAAATTAAGCTATATTTAATAAATTAATTAAGTATATTATTTGTGTGATGATGCCAATTTGTGCTCAAGTTCATTACTACATTTTTGCAGTTTTTTTATTCTTTACCTAAGCGGGTGTAAGACAAACTAACAATAGAGAAAATAAAATATATGTGTATTTCTTCTAAATCAATTGTGTCGTTATAAAGTTCATCAAATACAATTTACAAACTTAACTTTTCGTTTAACTACGGTGTGCTTTGTGGCAGTAAATATTCATTGACAATGTAAATTTTAAACAACCACTATAAAAGATGCAAATTCAATTTATACAATTTTTGACGATTTTAATAAAATTCCACTTAAAACATTTGCAAACAGGAAGCTCATAATTCGACTTACTTACAATATTTGATTTTGTTTGGTTCATTTCGATGGAAAACAACTATTTTTTATACATACTTTACTATATTCATTGGAAATAAGTGCTCTTAGAAATTCGCCATTAACCAGTCAATACCTGATGCATTTTTTCACGAAAAGTTGTTTTCTTATCAATGAAAATCTTTCGATGTTCTGGATGAAGTGTTTTATATAAATTTCACTCCCTAGTTACTTTACACAATGGGAAAATCAGAATCTTTACTCAGATTTGTAGGGCCAACATAAATTTGAAATTAGTGTCAAGCTAAATATTATGTCACTGCCAAATTGGTCTAGTCGAGTGCTTGAATTGCATGCTTAAAATGTTTAATACCGTTGAATACTTAAAATAAACTTTTCCACCCTGTCACAATTATTTTCCATTAAATAATACTACGTATGTAAGGAATGTTTCTGAAAAGTTTAGTGCATCATATATCATCACTGTACATGCAATATAATAACATATTATATACAATAGCTACTCGATACAATAGAGGAAGTTCAATTGGAATACTACTGTTTCACAATACCCATATTTCATTATTAAGTATTCTAAATTTTGAAAGGGCAATTTTACTTTATATAACTTATATTTAAACCAAAATTAAAGACTGTCAAAAACAGAGAAACTCACACTCTTAAAAATATATATCTAATACAGAAGTATTTGGAGATTATGCAGTTTCATGCAGCCCGCATATTAATAATGTTTACCTATTACTCCCTTTTCAAGAAACAATATGGATTCTTACGTCCATTGTGTATTCCGGACGTGATAACATTTTCATAGTAAAAGTTTTTAAGTCCATTAATTAGTTTATTTTAACAAGTGAGCATTACGAACAAATACTTATACAATCGAAAGAAGATTAAGTCCTAATTCCCTTACAGAAAGAATTGTTCTCTAACTAGCCTGGTAAATTTAGAAGAGGATTATGGGAAATCAGCAGTGTTAGGGGAAATGTATAATAAGATCATATCGCTATATGAGGAATGCCATTAAATGTTATGCATCTTAGATCACTTTTTTAAGAAAAATTCAATGAGCATAATTGGAAATATATAAATAGTTATTAAATGACATATTACATTAAAATTTAAAATTTGAACTATTTGAAAATATGTCTTGCGAATCAATTAAGTTGCTCACTTAAAAATAATACTATTGAAATATAATGCAATGTTCTCAATTATAATACATCAATATATTACAATTATACGAGAAATTTTATGCAGTACTTTTATATACGCGTTACTTTTCTTATGAGTTACTTTCTTATTTCACAGATATATCGACTAAAACATATGTAAAATGTTGCATTCCTGCCGCATTTGGTGGCTAGCCAGTCTTCTTTAGATAAGTTTATGATAGGTTGGATTTTAAATTCATTTAGATCTTCAAAATCCAGTAACATGAAAATGTACTTTCTGTCACTACATAGCTAAAGTGATAAATTGTGCTATGGAATATGGTAAGGTCGTATAAAGTCCATTATTGCTTCTCGATGGTGTTACGGGGTCAGCACATTTATAAAATTTTGAAATAAAACATTTTCTAGTTCAAACATTATATATCCTTATAAATTTTCAAAGCAATGATACCAATTCTTTTTTATATTGTGCTTTCATTTTATTGTGACGTACTTCAAACCATTAAACACTAAATCCGTTGTTCTGATGCTTATTGTGAGGACAAAATGTGGAATCTAACTATATGTTAATAATAAGATTTAAAGATGTGATAATAAAATATTATTAAATTTACCAAATAGCAGTTAGTAGGATTAACAATTATAGTTATTCAGTATATTTTAAGTAGTATTAAAAAATGGTTTTCCCTACTATATATCGCACATTTTTAACAAAATGCATTATAATTTTAAACATGAATACACAATATCTTTCAGAAGTCCAGACGTCAATACACTGGTAACTGAAAATTATTGCAGGGCAAAAAGTAATTTGTCGGTGTCAAGACGGGAATTCCGAGGGCATCAGAAGTCGCAACGGATTCCCGCTCGACACGGCAGACCGAGAAAGTCTAACTTCCTCCAAATTTTACTAACCCAGGTTCTAAACACACCTCCCGTCAATTGGAAGAATTCCAATTGATGACCTGCGGAGAAACCCAACAAACTCCAAAAATACTAAAGAATTACCTTTACCTTCAAGATTTCACCAGAAGCTGAAAACACATAAATCAATACAATTTCAACTCAAATAAGAACACAATTTAAATTCAAATCCAATATTTATTAATTATTCCAGAAGTGGAGTTGCATATCAAATACAATTTCTGAATTAATAACTGAAAACCACTGGACCTCTTCTACCAGGAATCATCGGCTCTTGCCGGAATTAAAATAATCAATTCTAAAATCCAATTTTATCAGTATTACATATTAATTTCACATTTTCAATAATTCAACAAAAACATGGTATGGTCAGAGAGAATACACACTCGAGGAACGCTAAGAATTCGAATAATTTAAATTACTTTAGATGCATTTAATTCTTAAATTAAGGTTGGAAGCTGAAGTTAAACAATATATAATATAATTAATGAAGGCAGCTGAAATCAAAGGCGAAGGTTCATCAGAGGTCGATGCACAAGTCCAGACGGCTGCCCACAGCACGTCTAAATAACCAAGGCTTACCTCATAAAACTTGAAAAGGACTCATGGTAGGAAAAGCGTAGGCATCCACTGGCAGATCGAGGTGGCATCTCTCCCGATCCCCACAGCGACGGGACTCAACCTGGGGGATGAATTCCGCGCAGGTCGTGGGTTCGAAGATGTTTCCAGGGAGAGAGCCCCGAAATCAGAATCACTCAGCTTTTAAACACTCCGGGAGGATCTAAAAAATGCATGTATCCACTCTAGCCGAAAAACATTTTACACATTTTACAAAATTTGATAGATAAGTCACTTGTGGCTCACCCTGGTGCTGATTCGATTTTAGTACGATTCTGAAAAAATAATCTGCATTTAATGCGAAATGGCCTGCAAACATCGAAAACGTTTAAAATAAAAAATTAGGTATGCTCAAATATTTCAATTAAATGCTTGTGTCATACGTAATTTTTAACGATCAATATAATAAGTTCAACTTCATTTCACTAGGACTAGCCGTTCTTGAGATATTTTAGTTTTTTTTTACATTTTCGCTACACCTCCTTAGAAAATAAACCCAGTTACCAAATGACAAAGAAAATGGAATTAAAAGTGCACATTCAGTGTAATTTTAATACTTACGGTTTCTATTTTTTTGTGTACAATTAAACTCAATGTAATGAATTATTGAAGAAATAAAAAGAACGTGAAAATAAGTCTGCAGAGAAAGTCATGTGCTGGCCACGTCAGATTTTTTTATATGGTGTGAGTCATGGAGGGACTTGGATTTCATTGCATATCATGATTCTTTATAACATATACCTGTAATTTATATAGCCACAAAGTTTGTCCAATTGTTTAGGGCAATTCAGTTTTGTTGCCTCGAACTCCTTTGTCGTGTTTAATCGTGTTTATTTCGAAGCAGGCTTTTCTAGTCGTCCGGAGTGTATTTTTCAAATTATCTTACGTGTTGTTAAGTTGAGAAATTTCAGAAGTAAATATAAACATTAGATTCTATGATACAGTTTTAAGTGCATAAAAAAAATATATCCTTTTAAAATTTTTCTAGAATTCATTAAAAATATCCAAACTTCGAATGCTTCTTGCACGTTAGAAGCTCTTAAGATTACAGCTATGTGACAATTTTCCCAATTTGTGCGAACGTTTTCTAGATCATAGCAACAACACACAAAAATTACGCTTCAAAATTAAAAAAAAATGAAACCTAGTTTGTATAAAAAGAAAGTCTTTTCGACTTGACTTGAACTATCACTGTGCCGAATTTCGTGATTTTACGGGGCATGGATTTTCTGTTACACAGTAGACAGTCAAACACACATATAGCTTCTTATTTAAAAATAATTAATTTCAGACAGCAGACAGCATTAGTATATTCTATATTAGTACATTAAGATAAATCATTTTTGATGTGACACTGGTATGATATTATGTTTCTGGTATAACATGATTTTATATCATATGATTGATCATCATATTAACAACCTTGTAATTTTTAACACAATATAATTTACTTCTTAAATTATATTTTGTATTTAATGATCAGCTTTCAAAATTTTAACAATCAGTACAGTATAAAAAAAATCTGATATGGGCAGCACATCACCGTTGCTACAAATTCAAATTAATTTCCTCTTTATTTCTTTAATGAATCGTTAAATGCAGTTTAATGGCACAAATAAGCCCGCAGAAATTATTGAAATGCCACTGAATTTGTACTTTTATATATATTTTTTTATTTGATAATTTAACGTAATTTCAAAGGCGGCGTAGCAAAAGTTCGAAAGATCTAAAATATCTCGAGAACGGCTAATTCTAGAATACTGGATTTATCTTATTTATTCTTTATAGCGAGCGTTAATAATTTTAAAATTTAGGTATAGAAACAATAAAAAAGCATTTAATTGATACATTTGATTATACGTATTCTTTTACTTGAGATTTTGTCGATTTTTGTGGTCCATTTCGCAATAAAAGCGAATTATTTTTTCCGAATCACACCAAAATCTAAAAATCTAGTAAACACCAGGGTAATTTACAAATCACTTATCTACTAAATATTATGAAATTTAGCCAATTAGATTTTTAGCTAGGGAGTCTAAAATCATTCAAAAGAAATTCGAGTTGTCGATGTTTAGCAAGGAAAAATTCGCTTTAAAGATATTGTTTTGGCATTATTTGAATAACAAATATGCAGAAAAATGAAAAAAATCTGAGATATTTAAAGATTCGAAGTTTGAGATATTGATTTTGAGATATTGCGTACCGACAATACTGCTGACAACTTAACAATCGCTAGTAAGACTTTGACATTTGTATCACCAACGTGAGCAACAATGCGTATTGGCTCCAACTTATTGCAAGAATAGGTTATTAACATATGTGTATAAGAAGAAATAGATAACATATAAAGTAAAATAAATCATATATTTCCCGAAATGAAAATTTAAACCCGTTGCATCTCTAAACAATTTTAATTAATTCTCCTAAACTTTCGCTTTGGAGACAGAATTCTAAGACAGAAAAAAAACATACTATACTAATTTAATTAAGAAAATTCAAAAACATGTTCATAAAAATTCTACTCCAAAATGATTTACATATAAACTGTTCGTTGGATCCCATATCTTTTAAGTTTCTAATGGTTTAGTGCATTTAAACTAAATTTTCAATTCATTGTGGCAGTTATTTTTAAATTGAATAACGCAGATTTATATTTTACTACCCACCGAAGATTACGTACAGTTTTAAGTATGCCGTTATTTTCTTAATTTTTGTGGAACTATACCCTTTACTTGACATTATAGAGAAAAATTGCTCCCTGTGTTACACTAGGCATATATCACGGGAGCATGTAGTTTTCTTATATTGCTGACATAAAGTACATTTGTGTGAAAGTTTTCGACACTAAAGTAAAAACATACGTTAATACGTATTAAATACCAATATTTTTTAGAACTTATGGCGAAGAAGGCAAGGGTGCAATGTCGTATCTTAATTATTACAGAAGCAGTTATAAAATAAAAGTTTATTTACAGGAATTTACCAACTATATCTGCAAGTTATTTGCACAGCATGGCGCTACATCATAACGCGCGTGAATTCAGTCATCCGAATACGAATAATTTTATTGCTGATGAGAATTATCTGGGGCAGGTTTTTATGAGCCCGTGCATAGACGTTGGGCATGCGTCACATGCAAATCAGAGAGTTTCTGGAGATCAAGTAGCTGTGGAGAGTTTTATACTAATAACTTAATCTGGAGGTTTAAGGCAAATCACTGGAGGAGTGTTGCCATTAACTATATTTTAATAATAATTAGCAGTCTTATACCACCCTCTATCTCTACACAGATGATATTTGCAGAGATCGAGATAGGGACTCGATATGCGTATTTTAAGCTATGAAATAGGTAAATACGCTTTGAAAATTAATTAAAGCGTATATTTAATTATTGATTTTGAATAAAAAATCACCAATTACGATGTTTACGGAAGTCCTGAAAAGGTCATCAATCATACATTTCCCGAAAATGTTCCGAATTTAAAAACAGACACTAATTTCGAAATCGAAGTTTTCTCATTTTACTGGTAATCTGTTTCTGCGCGATTCTGAAAATCAAACTCGCAGACGACAATTCCCACTGCTCCACGCAAGAACAGAAATGCCAATTACTACGGATTCTCCGTAGTTTCTACAGGATATAACTGCATACAACGGAGTACGGAATTTGCATTCGCTTTCTACGGAAAAAATTGCCATTCTCTCTAGGGCAATGTAAATTTACGGCCGCATGCACAGTATTGCCAACCAAATCAACATGACAAATGTTCCTTGAAAAGTTGTCATTCGGCATAAATCACTAAACGGTTATGTTTTTAAATTTATTTTTGTCATAAACAGTTCGATTGAGTAATTCAATTTATGTTCGCTTGAATTGCCGAGAGTCCTTTAGTATATTTTTCCATCCACCTCCATCTTCTTTGCATAGTAGATTAACTAAACTAGCTTATGTTCATATTTTGGTTAATTTTTTAATTATTTTTCCATAAATAATGCTGTTACATAATTCAGTGTGTTCTCGTGAATTGTCGAGAGTACATTAGTATATTTTTCCATCCATTCCCATCTTCGAAATATTGTATATTAGCTTAACTAAACTAGCTATTTTCGTATTCAGGTTAACTATTAAGGTCCGCATGTACATATTTTCCTATTTTAAAAATGTGTATAAACCCTGTGAAGGGATATGTTCCAAAAAGTGGTATTAAATCAATAATTTAGGAAAATAAAAAGCAACCAGTTTTGCAGCGATTTAGAATTGATATATTCATGTCTTTTAACACTACTCTATTTTACTTTTTATTAAAGTTCAATATTTATTATTATCTTTAGTGAAAAATTTTACCAAAGGTAAATGTTTGTTTTCGAAATACAGTAATGTACACTGGGAAAAATTGTATGTAAATATAAATATTTATATTAATACATAATTTTACATATGCTCAAATAATTGTATGTAGAAATGTATTTTTTTGGTTAGTGAACGTATATATTTTATTTCTTAACTGAGCAAGACATGACCAAATATCATCTTTCTTCCACTTGAAATCTATTTTATTGAATAAATTTTTTATAATAATTTTGTGTTATATAGAAAAATATTTTTCACACTATCATTATTGAAATGAAGGACTACTCTGCAGCAGTGCCATGAAAACAAACTAAATCTGTATTAGAATTACAATATATTTCTTATAATTGTGAAAATATTTTTCGATTATGCAAATCGTTTGCCTCGACTAAATTTTTAAATTTATATCAGTAAATTAGTATATTTATAATTACTATTGAAAAAACACATATTTTTCAAACGCGTTATTAATTAAATGAACGTCAATTTTTGAATAATGATATTAAAATAAGGATTTGGGTACATAGAAATGCAACCATTCCAAACATATTAATTTGTATGTGATACCTTTGCATCTAATTTTACAAAAAAAAATAAATTATTTGTTTCATTATTTAGTATACATAAATGTAGTAATAATCCTAATAACTTTTATTTAAATCAGATCGAAAAATAATTAAAGTTTCAGAAAATCAGTTGGTTTAACAATAAAATTTACAAAATATTTTTGACACTGTCAAATACATAATGTATTTTGTTTTTTTCAGACAAGTACACATAAAGATATCTTTCTTTTACACAAATAAAGGTCAAAATTTGATTCTGTTGGGTAACACTAAAATTGTTTTTATAATATCTGAAATTTGAGGGAAATTGCTCATTTGCTAAAGATGACTGCTCTGGAAAGCAAAATACTCCTTCAAAATAAGTCAGTGAGTATTTTTACTCTTCTGGAAAAATTCTAGAGCAATATCGGCTTGGCATCATATCCGCCCACATTAACGTAATTTACCTTCACTCCTTTCTTCAAAACCATATCACCACCCTTAAATCATGTTACCAAAATTGGAAAAAATCAATATCAATCGTTAAAAATCCCAAACTGTTTTATTTTCTGGAATACGCATCCCTCTCCCTCCCCCCACTTAACCCAATCCGATTCATATCAACGCTAAACCAGTCTGCTTCCAGCGTTCTGTTAAATATTTCGGAGTTCACTTCGACAACCGAGTTACTGGCGTCAACACTGCAACTACACAATAAAAGAAATCCAAAAATCTTGCCGGTTCCCTATATCATTTTATATTCTGACCATTTGGATTTGAGTAACAAAATGTTCTTATATAAATCAATTATTCAACTATCCTCCTTTACGTCTGCCCCAATATGGGGATTTAATTGTAAAACATATTTTGGAGAGATTCCAAATTGAACAAAATAGAATATCAATAACCATTAGAAAAGCCCCTCGTTATCGCCACAACAACTTGATCCGAAAAGACTTCAAATTAAAACCATCAAATGTACCATCAAAACACATATCAAAAATTTAATCCAAAATATCCTGAGGGTCAGAAATGAAGCTATTTTCAACATTTCTGACTACAATCCCCAATAGCAAAGGAAGCGACCACGAGCCGTTCTTTTCGGTCCTCCATAAATTTTTAATTTATATTTTCACTTCTATATCCTCTTTAAAATATTGTAATGCCTATCTTAGTTTAACTCTGGTGTGGCCGTTACGGTCACCTTGTTTCGCCATTCAGTTCTACTCTCACTCCAATTTGACGCAGAGCTGAGCGTATCGGAAATGACACCTGTGCGTATCGGAGGCGTATCGGAGGTCGTGAGCGTATCGGAGGGTGACACCTGTCTCCCCCACTGTATCTTTGTTCATCTGCTCTATCTGTCTCCTCTACGTTCATCTGCTCTTTTCTCATTTATTTTAACTCCTACCTCAAAATTTCTTCAAGGTATCTTTATTTTAAGCTATAATTATTCAAATGTATTCAGCTCAAATGGTGTCATGCTTTCACCATTTGCACAAATCGGAGGTTGAAGCAATTCCTCCTAGGATCTCCTCGAACTGGAACAAACTGCGACCAAAAGATTTTCGACGTCATACCGCTAGCACACAATTCAGCGTACTCAGTAAAAACGATCGCCGACGTTTGGAGATTGATTACTATTATTTTTTTGCATAATGAAAATCAAATATTAGGAAAAGCTTCGACAGAAATTTTTACATGGATAGCACGTTAAGAGCTCGTTCAACCAATTTAGGATTTTTACGACAGAAAATTTTAATACAATAAAACTTAAGATTTCAGAATTTCTTTAAATGCTGATTTTAGTGCTTGCTGAGGAATATTGATTTCCGGCTTACGAGCAATACTGTGCTCAAGAGCAAACATGCTGCAGATATCTATACAAGACTGCTAACCGCATGAATATGAAATTTAAGCGTAAAATTACGTATCCAAATTGCGATTTTGTACTTATTAAATTTTATTATAAAGCTTCATAGTATTAATGTTATTAATGTTACGTTTTTTAGCGAGTTCAAGGATTTTCTATCTAATTCAAAGACACGAATTTAAAGTCGTAGGAAGAACAACTTTTAGAGGCATATGTTCCTGAAATTCACTACCCATACGTCCTTTATGATACATAAAAAATGCTTCAGACATTCTTTATGATACATGAAAAATACTCCAGACATTATCCATGTGAAATATTCTCTATGATGCATTGTCTTCCAAACGTTACATACCTTCTATACGTTATCTATTTGAAATGATATACACTATGATGTCAATTATAGCGATTCAAGCTAGGAAACTGGGTGAAGGTGGATAACATCTATCTAACAAAAGCATCACTTCATAATAAAAGAACTCTCCGACAAGTACAAAAACAAAAACTTTCTTCCTAAATGTTATACACTACGTGACAGTGAAAATGAGACATCGAAAAGGAGTGGGGTGAAAGTGATGAAAGTTGGCAAATAGAGAAAGGCAGTGATGTTTATTGCAACATGATACACCTATACACTGAGCGATAACACCGTCTGATCATAAGGTTGTAGGACCACCAAGGGCGGCGATACAGGCAGCAACAGGTCTAGGTACAGAGTCATTGAGCGTGCTGATGGTGTCCTGAGGGATGGCTCCCCATTCCCTGTCAACCATTTGCCAGAGTTCGTCTTCTAAACGCAGCTGTGGCAGCGGACGCAAGCAAGTCCAATCACGTCCCAGACGTGTTCGATTGGTGAGAGATCAGGGGAGACCGGAGACCAGGGAAGCACCGGGGTACCTTGCAGGGCATGTTGGCTGATGCGTGCCTTATGTGGTCGGTAATTATCCTGCTGGTAATTGACATTTGGAGCCCCCTAAAAAAAGGTTAGTGTCACCAGTCGCAGCACGCCATCCCTGTATCGTTGGGTCGTCATAGTGGCCTCAATACGGACCAGGGATGACTTACTATTGTATGCGATGACACTCCAAACTATGATGCCGCGATATCGCGCGGTGTGGAGTTCCACAAATGCGGTTAGATTGGACCCGTCACCAATTCAGTGCCAGACTCGTACACGGCGTCTCTCGTTGCGAAAACAGAAGAGTGACTCGTCTGAGAACACGCCCCTATACCATTCCGCCGTCCACCTGGCTCCATTCCCACACCATTGCAAACTGTTCTGTTGGGTCAATGGCAGTCTTCATAACGGGCGCCATGAGTGCAGGTTGCCGGAGACCGATTGACGGATAATGATTCTGGTCGGTATGGGAGCATCAAGGGTGTCCAGCACATGCTGAAAAAGGGCGACGGAAGTGGCCTGCGGACCCAAAAACGCTTGCCGGCGAATGCGTCGGTCTACGCGTACTGACGTCGCTCTGACCATACCGGCACCCCTCAAACGTGCCACATTTCCTTGTTCCAACCATCTTCGCCTCAGCACCGTGGATGCGTGTAGGTACCTGTCAGCTAAGAATTTACGTATGGACCAACACGTCCTTCTGAGTCCGATCACCATACCTCTCGTGAAATCGTATGTCTGCTGTAACTGCTTCGGTAGTGGGCGGCCTGGCATCCTCTGCTACTACACATTTCCCCTGAGACAAAAAATACAAAATTATATCCCTGGCAGACTGAGCTGCGCAACTATTTCCGATTCTGCAGGTTCCTTCTCTTATATCTCACTCAACGTGCGCGGGACAGCAGAGCATTTCGCATCATTTACATAACTCGGTGAGCTGCGTCTACACTGCAATTTGTATAATTTTCTGCCCACTTCTTCTTGATGTCTCATTTTCACTGTCACATAGTGTATCTTAAAATGAGTTCGGTCATATTTTTGCTAAATTGGAGCTGTACTTTTAGGCCTTGTGTACCCTGCTAATGGACCCAATCCTTCATGTGATCACATGAAACCATTTTAAGTAGGAGTAGCTTTATTTAATTGTAAACGACTTAAAAAGAAGCATTGCAAATTGTACGTTACTACCAAGAATTATTTATTCATGTCTTTCTTTTAATTTTTAAAATTCTAATCCACTCGTCAAGGCGTTTTTACATAAGTTTACATTTTTCTGAGATTTCAATACTTTGTGTAGGAATATTTGTCAAATATAATCAAGCAACAATGGCATAGTAGATATTGAATATTGTATTTTATCACCGAATATCATTTATTCAATTTTTTAAATTCTAAATCAGTTAATAGGGTTTTAACCATGAAGTGGCATTTTATAGATGTTAATACTCTTTGGTAAAATACTAGTTTTATCAACATAATCATGCAACAATAACGAAGCAGACATCGCTAATTGTATTTATTACTACAAAGCATAATTTATTCATGTTTTTACAATTTTTAAAGTTTTATATCATTTGGTGGGGAGTGTTGAATATCTAAAATACACTTTACCGGTCAATTAGAATGCAACAATGCTCTTACTTTTCTTAATATTTTGGAAATTTGCAGTGATACTTACAACTATTTATTATCGTACGCTCTCAATAAAAATTGCTATTTCCCTGATCAAAACAGTACAATTCATCCTGGACAAAACCTTGCAAATCTTCAATTTTTATGTCTATTAGCTAGTCTATTAGCTCTTTTTGTGTCTATTAACTAGTAAATTACGCTATGCTTCCATCTTTCTAAATTCCCAGCGATTTTTTTTCATTTAAGTAGTCCTGTTTGGATGTGAAGCTTAAAAAAACTAAATTTTCTTGCAATTCTATATAAAAGTTATTCATAAATTATTTTAATTGTCTGAATATGCAACACCTTAGAATTCCTAAACGTTAAGAAGTTAATGGTTTGGTGATTTAAAAAATATAATTTTTCATCCATACAAAAATTATTTTCCCCATACATTATCAAACACTGTTATTCATAATTTAAAAAAACAAAGTTTATATTACCATTAAATGTAAAGCATCCGTTAACATTAAAGCATTAAATTTAATGTATCCGCTAACTTTACTACATGGGAACTGACGATGTGCTGAAGCGGGAATATGCTTCATTAACTTCTTATCACTAAGTATTTAGATTGGAATAATTTAAAGATAAGTTATGTTACGCTTCCATATTTCTAAATTCCAAGCGGTTTCTTTTCATTGTACATAAAAGTTATTCATAAAATGAAACTAGTCACAATATAAAATTGCTATAAAGAAATATATTGGTAGAAAAAATAAAACATGCACTGAAGTGACTGATTGACTCAGAGAGAGATTGATGTATCAAAATTAAAGAGCACTTTCACTATAGTTTGAAACTTGATTTTTGTGCCATTCGATCCCTCTCAGTTTTGAAAGTAAGGGAAAAATAATTCAAAATTTCAAAAATACGGATTAGGAGTAACAGTGCAAATGAATAATAAGAATAAAAAAAGAACTCAGTTTGCTTAATTAACAAGAATATCCAATCTAGCTAGAATCTCGGTTTTGGTCTCATTCTGTCGCTCTTAGCTTCCAGGTCAATATTATATGTCCAGTAATTGGGATTAGGGGTGACGAAGTAAACGAATAATTAAAAAATGCAAAACCACCAAAATGGTCTAGCGCTTCCACTAGTCTAGCGCAGAATCTTGGTTTTATTCACATTTGATACGTCTCAGCTTCTAGATCAAAAGAAAAGTAAAAATAAATAAAACAATTGTGGGTCAGGAGCACAAGAAATTAAAGAACACTACACCACCTCAACTCTTAAAATAATAAATGCACGTTTTGATATTTTTAAATGATTGTCACATTTATTGACAATTGGGAATGCGCTAACCGCTAATGAAATAACTATTTAGAAATACAAATTTTAAAGGACATGAAAATCTTTGACTTGAATGTCAAGTACTGAACTTGGAGTTGTTTGAATTGAAAGTCAAGGACCGGACTTGGGAGTCAAGACACTTCGAAGTGTTTAACTTGGTAGTTAGCATTATACTTGGCATATCCAGTCAAGGACTGGACTTTGAAGTCAATACACTTGGAAGTATTTGATTTCCAAGTGTTTTTCCTTCTTTTAATGGAATCTATTTTTTAATCTCTAAAATATGATATTTAATGTATCGAATATTGAAAGAAACTACTTTATATCAAATTTTGCATATGATACACAAAATACAATTTTTCGATGAGTAATCAGGAATGCGTAAATGTACGTTTTTAAAACAGTATAATTAAATTCTCTTTCCAATTATTTATCACTTCTCGGCACAAGATCAATTAATTTCTTTTTTTCTTCCTTAGACAGTTGATGTACAGATATCATTCTTGGAATTCCACTGCAAGGTGGAATGTATTTTTATTTTTGGTCATTCATTATGCCCATCAATCAATGAATAGTTTCCAATGAAGGAGTGTTTTTCTTCGTTAAACGCGTTGTAGCAAAACTATAGATCAATTTAATGGATAAAACTAGAAATTTCATTATTTTTACTCGCATGACAAAAATATTGTTAGCTATAATGCCATAAAATATTTAGGAACCGGGTGAAAATAATTGGCTGCTTCACAAGGAGTGTCCAAAAGAAATATAAAAAAAAGTTTGTAAAGTGAAATATGAAAATGAGTAAAGTGAAATATGACAAATAATTATCAACCACAGATGAAATTAGCTATTTTATCAGTATGACTCGCACATAAAAAATGTACACACTTAATTCGAGAAGAAGAGGCTTTCTAGGTTGTTCTATTGGTGATACAGCAATTTATAGAAATGGCTGTAGTCAGGGAATGGGCACCCTGTAACCATTGATGTTTGTGCTTCAAGGAAGAAATAGAAGCGATGGTCTTTTAAAAATAAGAAATTAATGTGGTAGGCATATTTTAGCCATGTTGTTACGATTATAGTTCTTCAAGGCGGATAATCTGCATCACAAAACATGAATTACAATAAGTAATGAGATGTAATAACGTCGTTAAAAGCAGTCTACAATACAGCAAGAGCCATTATTTGTCTTCAGGGCCCAGAAGAATGGTAACTTCCACTTATGAGGGCTTGATCGGGGACTGATGTAAGGGTACCGAATGGGACAAAAACATTGAAAGGATGTTTCCAACTGCAAACGAAAAATAGGTAAAATCCTAATGTGAAAGGGACAAGGGGTAAGAAACATAGAATGAACGGTAAAATTTTACAATTCATTCATTTTCCTACCGCATATTATAATCACACCAACTGCTTTCAGAAACTCCTAATTAGTTCTTCAGATATCGCTTAAACAGCTCTCTCTCTCTCAGAAAAGCCTTATTAGTTCTTGAGATATCGTTTAAAAAGCTCTCTCATACACACACATATACACAGATACAAAATATTATCATAAAAGGTTTGATACTATTTCAGATTAGCCTAAAACGTGTGCTTCCGTCGAAAACTGGAATTCAAAATTTCCAACAAAGTCACAATAATTTCCTTGTACATTATACTATGCGTTTGGGGTAAGTAAAAATCCGTTATTCAGCATGAGAATTTAGTTTTATTTACAATGTTAAGCAATGTTTTAAATACTAAAAATGTTTATAAAAAGTTGTTCTATATATTGTCAAATCGTTAATATACGGTACCAGTGTAATGACTGAAGATTACGGTACCAGTGTCCAAACGGGAAGTACATGTCACACAGCAAAGGGCACCACATGTCACGGTGGAAAAGGGCGCACACAATACACAAATATTAATATGTGTGACGGGAATCAAAGTGTGACGGAAATCAAGGATCACACAAATGAAGTACATTAGATATTTAGTACGTAGATTTAAAATTTTGCGTTGTGTAATTTCAATAACCCCAGGTCCGGCTGCCGAGGCTTACAACATGCAAACTGGACACACAGGCACACAGCAAAGTAACAAGATCAAGTTGGGAAAACATGAGCCCAAAATTATCCTAAATAAACTATTTTATTTATGTATAGCATATGTAATTAAAGGAGTAGCAAAGAAGATACTATGGGCCCTTTTACTGTACTAAATATATCAATATAACATTTGGCCCTTGCACTTATGTAATATGACTCTATCCAATCATTCTATGTAATAATATATTTTCACACAAATTGACACACGACATTTCTCATAGAAATTAATTTGAGAACCATTTATCTCGAGGAATTTAAATATTGAATAGGATTATACTTCATGTAATCCTTCAAAATAACAGAACCAGATATCGGTTCCTTCCTTTTTCATGACCAAAAATACTCTCATTTAGAGCGGCGCAACTAACACTGAAGATTTGAATTCAACACCACTGTAAGGGTCTATCACATACAAGCACTGGTTGACTTTTAGTCGAGAATCTCAATGAACGATCTTGGAGGAAATAATCCAAACACCTTGACTGAATTCAGTTGTCATTATTGTAGAATATTCAAATAATTCTTGAGGCTTAGCAAACTTGGACGGGGAAATCTATGACAGCTAGTCAAATAGGATGTCATCGCGCTCGTTCAGCATTTTCCGAATTTAGATCTGAAACAAATAAAGGAATAATTAATAATTTAGAAATAAAAGTAATTGTCTTGGCCCACACGGATTATAAGATTTCTTCTGAATCAAAGTTATAATCCGAAACACAAAAATGACCGTTGGGTCGTAAATTCTTTTGTGTCCAGTCTTTCGGAGCGAGAAATAAAAGCTCCTTCTCCAACGAAAACTCAGGGCCAAGAGAGTCCCTCTACTGTGAAAAATGGAATGCAGGTCGCCTCGACCTTCAACTTCTTGCACGAAATAAACAGTAGCATCCAACAGTTTGTGTCCGGAACCTCGCGCCACCGCTTGCAGAAACGAAACCACTGCCCTGGGCAATAATTAAAGAAATAAGAAATTACTTCGTAACATCTGCAGGACCGAGATCCCACGCTTTCAACATGAAAAGTGCAAATGCAATCAGAATTAAAACATTGTAATAAAAATGGCTTCAGAAAGAGAACGAAATGAAAAATGTCATGTTTCGCACTCAGAATGTCATAAAGCACTATGACATACGTACATATGCCGGCACTACTAAAATTGCATTAAAAGGATGAGACGTGCTAATATGATGAAATAATCCAAAGTAATTTCCACTGTGAAATCTCTTAACGATAACCCAGAAAGGTTCTCCGTCCAATGAAAATATTGGATGGTCAGCAAGCTGAAACAAAGTGTGGATTAAACTGAGCATGAACAAGTGGCAGACCAGTGGTGGAGAAGAATTAAAGGCTTTCAATTATTTATTTCTTTATTCATCATATTATAAACTCTCGGACTAATCATGGAAATAAATCAGAACATACTTGATTTCCATTAATAAGCAAATATTCAGAGATTGCAATTTACTGAACAAGTTCTATACAACCAAATTCTTTGCCAAGACAATAATTACTTATATCATTATTTCAGACCAGAAGGTAACAAGTCAGGGGCGAAGATTCTCCTCCCGTCGTGCGCAGAACCGTAGAGGAATCAGTCTCTGAACTGGAAGCACACTACCGGTACAGTCAAGAAGATAATTAAACAGGATGAAAAACTGCATGGAGTGGGACCTCATGCTGGAATTCAGTAGAGTCGAATTTAATCATGGAAATAGCCTCATGCTGGAATTCAGTAGAGTCGAATTTAAGCATGGAAATGGCCTCATGCTAAAAATTACCAGAACCAAAACTTATGCCTAGAATGGGACAGCATGCTGAATTTTAGAATTTCGCTACATTTGCATGGAATGGGACATCATGCCGTAAATTATTTGCACTCGCGGTACTAACGGCAGATGGCCTTTTTAATCTAAATTTGATTCATACCTCCGCACTTCTAATACTGCCTTGCTCCATATCCGATCAGTTGAATCACCGCCACCTACGACGGCATACATCCTTCCCTTCTCATGATTCCCGTCCATAAGCCTCTAAAGACTCCCAACTTTGCCTAAAATTCCATCCAACAAATTCAAATCTCATTCGTCGAAGCAAGGAGCGAAAGGTGACGTCACATATACCGCACGTCACAAAACAGAAACATCAAAATCCATGCATTTTCTGTCTAAACAAGGAATTAATTTACGAAAATGGCTCGAAAAACATTCTCATAAGCTGTCGAGCGAATTCTCGCTACGACAATATCATATATACAGGACCCATCTATACGGTACGTTATCAATGCTACAATCGAACGCATAATCTACGCATATTCATACAGTTTGCATTAATAAATGAAAGCAGTTTAATAAAAAAAACCTCTAAAGGTTATTTTGTAATGAAAAGTTTGACATATTAGAAGTATCACGCTTGAGCAGTTTATATTTAAATCTTTACTCTTATTTAATCATGCAGAAAATCGAAATAAATGAAATAGAAAATAAGATTCCAAAATAAATTTGCAAGTATGATGATATGCTTTCAATAAATTGTATGTATTTTGCCTTATGCTATATTTACCGCGCTAATGTATTGGAATAATCTTACTACTATAAATGTTTACAATTATTCGTAATCAGAGAGAACGTTAAATAAGATATAATTAACCTATCGTAATAATAATGAAATTCAAAATATATATTTAAACGTAAGTTCACTTAAGCCTGCTTTAAGTTTTTTGTATGTTCAAAATATTTCTCCACTGCTTCAGAAGTGAAATTTTTATGAATTTGTAACTTTAAGTTTTTGCTATGTTAATTTGGGTAATTACTTGTCTATCAACCAGCAGAAATGTATGTATTTTTATCCAAATATAATTTAAAAGTTTGGTGATATTAAGTTAATTACTGTAATAATTTGAAATAAGTTACCAAAATTAACATAATTCACATGCATCCAGTTTCGACACTGTACACTTCATTTCGGGTGTGGGTGGGTTGGGATGCATTGAAATTAACTATCAACTAGGTGATGGTTGATATTTATTATTGAATCCGTGTTATTACAATAATAAAAGTAAACGTCACACATTACAGAATTACATAAAAACTAATTATTGTCGGTATATTTACGAAAACCATAGAAATAAAATGTTGACCTTTTAAATACAATGAACACAGTATTGATGCCCCCCCCCCCAGTTGTAACATGGAATTGTTTATAATGCGTATACAAACCTGTCTCCCTTTCATTTTTCTTTGCTACGTTTTGTCTCTTTTTCTGCCCTTTACTCTCCGAAAGTCAGGTAGAATGACTAAAAAATTGTTGTGATAAAGGAGTAAAATGAGAGAAAATGCTGTGAACAAGAATCTAAGAAGGACATAACCCGCTTAATGGAAAATCGCTCCATAAATTATAAATAGAAGCAATTCTATAGTTGTTGAAACAGTCGATTGATACAGATGCACAGGAAACAATATGTCATGTTATCACTGTGGAATAAATATATGTCGTGGCAACGAATGAGATCACTGAAGGGGAATATTCTGGAAATGACCCACAGGACCCAATCTTTTGATATTCTTACAGTAGAAGGTGCTCTGAAGAGTATTGATACTTATCTGTGACGGCTTCAAGGACACAAATGCATTAATTTGACTCATTGGACATAAAGGCATTACTGACCTTTGACTGATTAATTCAATTTGCTTCTTATTTTTGACCAAAAGGGCTACATATAAAATAATTTAAAAGGGCAGGTTTTAAGTCTCTGGCTGTACCACAATGACTGAAACACGTCAAAGTGCACTATTGTGTGTACGTATAGTAAATTAGTAATGAATATGCTATATAGTTGCAGTTAAAAGTGTAATATTTGTAGAATACTGAGATTTGCATTCTGTGAACGCATTTGTTTAACGTATAACTAGATATAGAACATAAAAGCATACACATAGAACATCAAAAATCAAACATCTATTTTATAATATTGACGTTTGAGCAATAAAATAACACTATTCATTTATAACGAGACTGCCCTTATAACTTGGGTGATTTGATGCTTCCAAAAACCAGCGTTATAACCGAGGTTTACCGTATATGCAACAAAAGTTAGGGAATATGCTTCATTAGGGTGTGTCCGCGCTCTTCTTGGTTTTCCATGGGTGTTGGGAGGGGGGGAGTGCATGATATGATATTATATTTTAGAAACGTTCTAAATACCTAAAGCATTTTAAAAGTTGCAAAACGTGTTAAGTAGCTTAAAGTCATCTAAAAAACATTCCAAGTTCCCATAATCTGAAAAGTATCTGAAACCTGAAAATCAGCTAAAATAAACCTAAAAATATGCCAGCTGACTAGTAATTCCTAAATTTACAAATATATAACCCTATAAATATTAAATGAAATCTTCCTAAAAATAAAAACTCATTAAAAGGGAACACAGAGAAAACATAATTTAAGTTTTCCAAATAAGTTTATTAAAATTTATCTTCAAATTTAAAGAACTTTTAAATAATTTTACAACTGTTTTAACATCTCATTAATCAAACAAATCAAATTAAACATCATAAATAAATTAAATAATACATTTGGCCGAACGTATAATGGTATATGCAAAACATTAGAATACTAAAATTTAAAGAAAACAGCTTTTAATGTTTAAATTAATTTATTTTAAAATTACAGAATGATTTGCCAAACAAGAATTTAGCATAAAAAGAACATCAGTTAGCCAAAAGGAAATTTAGAACAAAATATACATCCCAACTAAAAGTTTAAAACTCACAAAGAAAAATTACATAAAAATAATCAGGTTCTTTAGACCTTCAATTTAAGGTCAAGGGGTCTTATTTATATCAAATTGAAATAAATACGTAGGTAATTACTGTGGAATATTATTAAAAGGGATTTCACCAAGAGCTCCAGGAGAAACAGCAGAGATCAGCAGGAGAGGACTTCCCTGCAAAATGTCATCAAAGCTCTTAGAGAACCCATCTTGAAGGGCAAACACAGCATATGAAAATTATCTCCATCAAAAATCAGGAAAACGATCTCCGACCGGATCCATTTCTCAAAAGGGTGTTCAAGACAATCAGGACTCAAACCATTCATTTCTACCAAAAAGTGCCGCGGGCTTCTGGCATCAGAATAGAACCCAAGGCATATGTCCGTTTAACAAATTACGGAAATGTAGAATTCTCTTCTTCATATTAAGAGCAGCCCAGCCATGGAGAAACAAACACTTAGTTGACGGGTTAAATCATATCTGCAGTCATCGCAAAAACATAATTTAGAGGATGGGAAACCAGCTAACAAAATCTTCAATTGCTTCGTCCGTCTGGACACATCAAACAACCGGCTCTCACAGCATCAAGACGAAACCATTTTCTGAAAGAGCTCTGACGGAGGATTCAATTAAAAAGCTGCAAAGGAATGCTGGCTAAAAATTTAGCGGGGGATAAACGTTTGCAGGGGAACGTTTCGTTCCGAACTCGAACTTCGGCTCGCGTTGAAGCGCTAAAAATAACAACTTAACAGGACTACATATTTTAGCTCTAATCAATGCAAAAGCGCACGAATCGCAATTATATACTGTCAAAAATTGCGGGCACACATCGTAAGCAAAACTATCGATGAACGATAAAATAATTAACGAAAGATGATTTTACTAGAAATGTCAACTAATCAAAAACTCAAAATTTTAAAGAATAGAACATGAATTTTAAAGCACACGGAAGTTGAAAGGAAATGAAGTGAAACGATTTGAAATATACTAATTCGGCAATAACTTAATAATGGACGATTCTGAAAATTTTAAAGCGCAGAAATTAAAATAAAATAAAAATCGCGATAAATCATCGAAATCATTCTCAACCGAGAACAACAAATTTAGAATCAAATCAAAGGGAATACAAAAGGCAATTAATGGAACTACAAATTTGCCAATTTATATAAATTTAAATTGCTAAAACCTAAAAAGAACGAACTCTCGCTATTTGGAATACAAAACTTATGGAATGTAATGCATTAGGAACAGAAGAATATCAAAATCCTAAACAAATTCAAAATGGATGACTAATTTAAGAAAGATAATAACTATGTGAATAAGACACCTGAACCCGTTTAGATGAAAAACAAAATTCCTAAAATTATTAAATAGCCAAAATCAACCCAACATAGGTAAGCCTATGTATGTAAATAAATACTGTGTCTTTCTACTTATTTTTATTAGTAATTGATTTAATTAATGTACATTATTTCGACTTTTAAAATATTAATTCTCTTCTAGAAATAGTTTTCTTCATTTCCTGACAAAGTGCATTTTATCTATGTGTAGCACAGATCTCAAATTTTCAATTACGAAATTTTGTTAAATTCCTGTTAATTTTATGTTATTCATGTTTACAAATGTTAATTCTGTGTTTATTTTAAAATTATTTTATGTTTATTACATTTTATTTTATGTTTACTTTAGGTTCACTTCAAAGTTATTTTATGCTTGTTTATGTTAATCTTAGTTCTATACACACACTTTATTGTCATGTGATTTCTTCTATGATGAACAGTTCCTAGACAATAAATAATATTTGAAACACAAATCCATTCACCACATTCCCCAGATAACTTCGTTCGATATCTGACTCGGCAAAAAGCATTGCTTCTTTTATTTCTTTCGATTGAAAATAGAAATAATAATTTCCCAATTCCCAACAATGCATGTGCAGTTCCCAGTGAATTTTTGTGACAAATGGTCTGGTAAATCTCCATTATTTTTCGGAATGTCAGCAAGAGCGCGACATCGTAAGGAAAAATAATTGACCAATGATGGAAACAATTACTGTCGCGGAAGTACTTTTCGACATGAAAAGATTTAGCTTAAATGATGCGAGAGAAAAAGTACGAAGGTTTGTGTCAAAATATATCCATGCATAGATTTATAAATGTAGGTGGTATATTTTTTTCATTCTTTATTGAAATGTCTGATACGGGTTGACATTTATTTTATTTGCTTCAGAATATATATATATGTATTTTTAATAGGCATTTATAATATGTGAATTCTATGTATTATTTTTTATTTTGCTTTTGCATTACTTCTTAACATTTTTGCAATCCTTTACTGGCGTTGTTTCATGCAGTTTTCAGGAAACTTAAAAAATGTTTATTTAGAAATAATTGTCTTATATTAAGGTTAATTTAAAATTATTGTGTATTCAATTATTTACGCTTGTCTTCTACAAATAATTGAAACTGGAAATATAAAATGAAAAGAAAAATAATCACTAAGAATTATTCCATATCTCTCAACTTTATTTTGTATTGTTACAGATAAATTCTCGAAAATTGAATTGATATTGCTCAAGAAATAATGAATTGTGAATAATGAAATACTATTATAAGTAACAGTATTAAACTGTCGGGCCGTTGCAGAACGAGTTAATCCTGAACAACACACTAGGAACACGCCATGAAAAATAAATTTATTTGTAATTCTGAAACATTATTATCTATTGCAACTTTAGTCCAATCTATAAAAAAATACTCTAGCTCTTATTAATTCATCTGTAGTCTGCACGTGTAAATTACTTGATTAGGTTTTGTGCAGCTCTGATAATACAAAGCTAAAAGTGCACCAGGTGTGCCAAAGTGTATGTAAATACCATTTTTCTTTTATTCATAATGGAATTTGTTTCATATACAACCTTAGCCAAACAAACTTAGGATATAGAGAGCCATACATTATCAAATGAAGAACAGCTACATAGAGTCAGATTTGTTTCATATACAACCTTAGCCACACAATCTTAGGATATGGATAGACAAACGTCATGAAATGAAGAACAACCACATAGAGTCTAATGTAAATAGAGTCCGAGAATTACGGACAGTAAAGTAAAGGTCGATTTTCACTGATAAAACAGCCTTTCACATGGTACGGAAAAGTGGCATAAGTCAGATTGTTTCTTTAAAGATACAGATATGCGGGTTTTTTAATGATCTTGTATGCATTAAAATTTAAATGCTTTAAAAATGCATTGAAAGACAACAAAGGTAAGCAACAGGTTATCAACTGATATTCTTTTCCACGCGGAATTTGGAATTTAATTATTAAGATTAAGGAAATCAGAAATTTATTTTATCCCAATTTAAAAAAATGTTGACTATAGTGCAGCATGACCAAACAAAATCTGCTGGTGCATCAAATACACCTAAGGAATTTTTAGTTAAATTTGTGGAGTTGTGCTACTATTTTGACAAAAAATACTGATTTAGTTATGTGACATTTTACTGTTCAACTTCAAATATTCTTCCGCTGATTAACATTTGCTTGGACACACAATGTGTAAAGGACACTAATTCACCGACGTAGCTGAGACTTCCATTCTCATATATTCTACAGGAAATAAATAAAAGAAATAATTTGGTACCGAATTGCTCTTGTTAGCCTAACAGAGATATAATGGTAGTAAGGAGTAGTACAACTTATTTTGAAATGATTTGTATTGCATAACAGACTATGGTATTTACGGAAATATTTATTCCAAACTGTGAAATTGCTTGACGCTTGAATTTAATAACTTAAAATGACCCTTCAAATCAATCCACCTGGGTGTGGTTTTAGCATTGAGATGACCAATCGTTGTAAAGCTCATTCAAAATGATAATTTTATATGCTGAACGATTTAAAATATCCCATTACAGTCTAAAGCATTGTTAGGCCATCTAAAAGCCTCGGATATAACTGGAAACAAGAAAGATCAATCATGCATAAAGCACTGATTATAAAACACTTTCCAACTTCAATGCAATTTCATTTAAACATATCTAAAATTCGATACATTCCTCGGTAATATTTTAAAAAGTATCACAATACTACATTAATTTATTATGTTTGAAAACTTAAAATTTCATCGAAAAAAATGAACTTCATTCAAATAAAATCAATTAAATATAAATTGCCTGGCTCCTCGGTAATGTTTTTAACATTATCATAATACTACAAACATTTTTTATATTTGAAAACTGCATCAAAAACAAATGACATTTATTCAAATGACGCCAACGAAATATAACACGCCTGGCTCTCTCTATAAAAGCAGCATTTCATTCATAAATATTTTCCCATTCATTTCATTCATCACAATACTATAATAATTTATTTTATTTAAAAACTTAAGACCATGGAGGAACAAGTAATTAAGCTCTATGCTTAAAACTTCATCGAAAAAAATCGTCCTTCCCTCCGTAAAATCAATTAATATTTCATTCATATCAGACTCCATGGGCTAAATAATTTTGCATTAAAGAAATACAGCAATTCTTAAACAACTTATTCTCTCATTCTACATAATTTGCTGTTCACATTTTCCATAAGTGAAAAATAGGCTTTGTTGTAGAAATTATCAAAATTGGATGATCATTTAAACTCAAATATAATGTAATTGCGTTGTTTCAGTATGTAGATGCACAGAATTTAAGCAAAAATAAAGCGGTTTTAGGACGGATGCGACACTAAATATTAATTAAAAAGGACTTTAAAAATCACCAATTTGAGATAAGATGGATGCCATATTTTATTTTGAAGTGGGTCACGTGATCTCTTCATATAATTGTCACATGATCGCTTCATATAAAAGGTGTAATTATTATTTTAATTTTTATTTAAAAAACTACTGATTATACTTTGCTGAAATTTTTTTATATATTTTATGAGATAACTTGAATATTATCTAAAATTTTCGAAGCAATTTGTGGATTTTAAATCCGCTTAAAAAATGTTTGAATAATTAGGCCCCATAGGGTTCAATGTATTTCATTTTTTCAACCCGGCTTCAATCCAAAACTAATTGGGTGATATTATTCATTTATATTTCAATAGGTCCCACAGACCGTCTGAACAACACACTAAAATTTCAATTTGATTAACTCATTTTTACCGCAATTATCGTGCTAACGGACAGACAGACAGAATGAATGAAAAAATCATAAACACTTTTCAACTTTGTTGTAAAGTATTAATAAATTTGAAATGTCGTTTATTCTGCTAATTCCGCAGAGTACACGAATGATAACATACGTGGGAGATATGCTAACAATTGATGAAACTGTGACTTTAATCGAACTGTGATGAAACTGTGACTTTAATAGGCAGTCAGACAGAATGGATGAACAACGCCATAAACACTTTTCAACTTTTTTGTTTATATCATCCACTGTATTTTTGAAACAACTATATAGTATTTCGTTTGATTATATAATTTTTATCTTTATAGTACCTTATGCCTTGTTAATATAAAATTTTGTAGAAAGTATCAACCACACGAATATGAATAATGACAAAGCAAAAGAGTGCTCAAATGGTCATGGATTACCACATGTTGACCATAGTGTCACGATCATTACTATAGGCTGATCAATGAACACAAACTATTTATACTTTATATTCACTAACCATATTCACTTTGCATTCACTTGTATTATAACTTTAAATTCACTAAATATTGGAGTAATTTTTAATCCCACCTATCGTTATAAAATTCTAAGCACTAAAAAATTCAGAAGCCAATTTCACAGTATACCAGAATGTTGAATAGAAGCAAATTATGGCAGAAGTCATTGGAATGTATTTCTCAGAGCCTATAGTTTTATGATGTAGGGACACGGCTGAAAACGGTCTAAATCGTAAATAAATTCAAAATTCAGGAAATTTCAAGAACCCCTATTTTAAAGAGTTCTGTGCTCTCTGACAATCCCATTGTCTGGACCGTTATGATGAGAGAAAATGACCGCGAACCTATTACTTTCGAGTTCTGATATATAATTATATGAACATTTTCTTGAGTTTAATCAGCCACCTGTTGTAGGGCAGAAGCCGCTCACTGCATTTGTTTTGCATTTAAAATAGTCTCTCTATTTTTTTATCTAATAATATATATTTTAAAGCAAATTCGTATGAGAAACATAATTCAACAACCGTTAATTATATGGGAATAAATTATTTATTATATCATATTTCTTTTAATCCAAGATGATGAAAACAGTTTATAAAATAATTCAATTTTATTTTACAAACATGAATAAACTATCATATTTTAGAAACAAAAATGTTACAAATAAACACTTAAAAGAACAAAGGACTATCATGAAAGCTTTGAATTTAAGAAAAGAATGCCTTCTCAGCTATTTCATTCAAATCTCCTAAAAAAATGTATTTTCTTTGTGATAATGCGCGTTTAAGGTATTATAATAAATATTCAGTAATATTTCACTTTTAATGATTGCATTTTTGAAAGAAAACAAGATTTTGCTTTCTCTTCCAATATAAAAATCAAATGTTCTTCTTTCAACTAATACCATAGTTTATTATGAGTATATTAGAAATTATTATTAATTAATAATATATTAGGAAAATAAAAAAAAATTCCAATTTTTATACAAAATTATTATATCATTAAAAGGAAAGAAAAACTTTCCAAAGTACTTATTAAAAGGCTTTGTTCAGAATTTATATACGAGTAGAAACACTATTTGAATTGTATCACAACAAATTAGCAGTTCTTTTCAGACACACTTTACATTAATATAGCTAAAATCTTCAACTTTTGAATACTGTTCAGTAACTCTAGTGATTTTACGGAAATGAAAGGCAGAGTAAATTTTACCTAATCAAATTTGATGTTAAAACTAAAATAGCATACAAACAAATAATTAAATATTCAGCTGATTTGTATTATTTAAATCAATTGTAGAGTCCACTTTGAAGATAAGAGCTTACGATTTCGTCCCAGTAACTCAACGGTAGAGAGTCGGCTGGCCAGTTTGGAAAACCAGATTTCAATTCTTTACAATGGCGTTCAAACTAATCAACCCTGTAGGTTAGTGCAAAGATGTCAGAGGTCTGGAGACCCCAGACAGTGCGACTCATATAGTGGATTTAGAGTAGCTAGCTGCACGGCTGGGAAAGGATACCTGCTATACTCAGGAGGCACCCAAAGTTTACCATTCCGCCAAACGAACATTTATTTAGGTCTAAAAAGATAACAATTGATGAAAAATAGTGTGGTTAAACAGATAGTTTTATAAATTATATTTAATCCTGGCAAGTACGTCCATTTTTCAAAAATGGGAAAAGGGTTATTGCTAATATAGATAAAAAAATCATTGAAAAATAAAATTGAGAGTGAGGCATGTTAACATAAAGAAAAATATATTAAAATTAAAGAAAATAATAGCATTTTAAAAGTAAAATTTAGAAAATATATAAAAAAAATATATGAAAAATGAAAGAAATTTAGGCACATCGAAAACAGAAATAGACTGACAGTGACCCTAGTTCGACTAGTAGGGATTCAGTAGGCTCGGGGAGATTGTTGATTGATTTCGAATTGAGAGAATAAAGACCATGCAGGATACTAATATGGGTAAAAATAGTAGTATCAGGAGGCTAACCTGAGTAAAAATAGCAGGTTGTCTGTAAGATTGTCAGTTACCCGCCAAACTGACATTAGAGGGTGGGGAATGCGGAGTTCACTTCGACGACAAAAGCTTGCAATTCCTTCTCAGTAGGTCAACGGCAGAGTGTCGGCTAGCCAGATTGGATATAGAGGGTTTGATTCCCGGTTGGTACAGCAAGGTTCTTTACACAATGATATAAATTGTGTCATTAAATTCAAGGATTTGGGTCAAATTGTTATTGGAATCCATTATTTAAATCAAGTAATTCAAATCAATATTAATGTAGTTAAATTATTTTACTCACACAGTTCAATTTAAAATCTTGCTTACAGTGTAGCTTTTATAAGGCATCTAAAATATTCAATACATTTCTTCACACAGATCCTGCAAAATGTTCTGGCTGTGTCATATCGTATATTTTGTCACATAATGTACTTCAGGTGATTAATATCTATAAAGAAACCGAACCTTAAAGGACATCGTAATTCATTTACGAAGTTGAGTGTTCGTTTCTCCTCACATTGTTCTGCGGTCATAAAAGAAAGGTTTAAGTGATGAATTGCTTGTATTTTAATAACAAAGATAAATGAAGGTTAAGAAGTACAAGTTATTCTTAATTTAGTGAGGATTTAACAGTCTATTGTGTTATTTGCGAGGTGTTTAGGAAAATATAATGCATTTTTCAAAGTTGGTTTTCAAAGTTGTATTTCAAAGGTTTTACAATGTTGAACTATTGTAGAAAACAGTTTTCCAGCAAGAGTTTTCACACTTCATTGATTATATAGCTGTATTACTGTGCATCTCAAAGAAAATGAATCTTCAATAATGTGTAAGTACTCTGAAAAATAGTAGTAGGGTTTAAATAACAAATTTGTTCCCAATTACTTAATTTCTTTTGTTGTATTATGTTTCTCAGAAAATGAAGTCACAACTTTTCATAAAATAACTAAAGTCAGGTACACTAAATTATGGATGTTAATAATTTTCGGAATAGAAGGTTTGGTTTCTAAGTGAGTGCTTTATCATCCCAATAACTTTGTAAGGAAATGTCGATCTGTTGTAAAGTGGCCCTGCGCAATCGTAGAAAAGTTATTCCTGGGCCACTAGTGGATAATTTAAAACATTAGGAAAGCGAACTTGACAAAAGACCGAGAAGATGAATTGTAAAGTTATGGAGGACTATGAAATGAGTAGTAATACTATATAAAATGCAGTAATTGATTGTCAAAAAGCAGTATCATCAAGGACTATATCATGGTGACACATGCAGAAGTGTGTCAAATTTCATAGTAATCTTTATTCTAGATTTCAAGTGTACATCGTTGCTTACCGAGAGTTGATTCAATAGGCTGAACATTAAAAGGCTTCGTAATTCATTTACGAAGTTGAGTGTTCAATTTTCTTCACATTATTCTGAGATCATACAAGAAATGCTAATGTGATGAAATGCTTGAATTTTAATAGCAAAGTTAAATGAAGATTAGGAAGTATTAAAGGTAAAGAAGGTTATGAAGGTTCAGAAGGTTATGGAGGTTAAGAAGGTTATGAATGTTAAGAAGGTTATGAAGGTTAAGAAAGTTATGAATGTTAAGAAGGCTATGAAGGTTAAGAAGTTATTTTTAATTTCGTGTGGGTTTAACAGTCTATCGTGTTATTTGCAAGGTATTCACGAAAATATATTGCGTTTTTCAAAGTTGTTTTTCAAATTAGTGTTTCAAAGAGTTTTCAAAAGGTTTTCACTGTTGAATTTCTGTAGAAAGCGTATTTCCCTCAAGAGTTTTGCAAGCACTTTTATTGATTATACAGCTGTATTACTGTATATTCTAAAGTAACTGAGTCTTAAATAATGCGTAAGTATATGGTGCAAAAATATATCCTTGGGCCAAGGAGATCTTTTTGCACCAATCACACCTGCGTTTTATATGAATGGAATTTCTTGCGGTCATGAACTCCTAGGCCAAGACTGGTGTAAAATGGTGCCTACGAGTCTGCGCTTTAATTCATTGTGCATATCGCATAAATATTAAAATTGCATAAATGTATCCTGGTATCACAGCTAATTTATTCAAGGATGCTAAAATAAACAACACGTTCATGGACAGCAATATGATGTTCAGCCTGTTGAATCAACCCACTGGTAAGCAACAATGTACATTTTAAATCCAGAATAAATATTACTATGAACTTTGACAAGCTTTTGCATGTGTCACCATGATACAGTCCTTGATGAAACTGCCTTTTGACAGCCAAATACTGTATTTTATATAACATTGGTACTAATTTCATGGTCATCTACAACTTTACAATTCACATTATCTGTTTGTTGTCAAGTTCGCTTTAACATTTTTAATTATCCACTAGGGGCTCAAGATTAACTTTTCTACTATTGAGTATGACGACTTTACAACAGATAGACTTTTCTTAAAAACCCTGTATTCCGAGAAATATCAGAAATATACTTTAATATACTTGACTTTATATATTTTATGAAAAGATTTTGAGATTTTATTTTCGGAGAAACATAACGATAAAGGAAATTAGGTATTTGCGAACATATCTGTAATTTAAAACTTACCATTTTTAACAGTACTTACGCATTATTTAAGACTCAGTTACTTTAGGATGTACAGTAATACAGCTATAAAATCAATGAAAGTGCTTGAAAAATCTTGCGGGAAAACTGTTTCCTGCAGAAGTTCAACTTTGAAAACCCTTTAAAAATCTTTGAAACACAATTTTCAAAACCAACTAAGAAAAACGCAATATATTTTCCTAAACACCTCGCAAATAAGACAATATATTGTTAAATCCGCACTTAATTAAGAATAACTTTTACTTTTTAACCTTCACTACCTTTGTTATTAAAATGCAAGCAATTCATGACGCAAACCTTTCTTTTATGACCGCAGAGCAATGTGAGGAGAAACGAACACCCAACTTCGTAAATGAATTACGATGTAATTTAAGGTTCGGTTTCTTAATAGATATTAATCACCTGAAGTATATTCTGTGATAAAATATATAATATGACACAACGAGAACATTTTGCAGGATCTGTGTGAAGAAATATGTTGAATAGTTTAGACGCTATTTAAAAGTAACATTGTAAGCAGGACATTAAATTGTAAAGTGAGAATAATATAATTTAAGCTGCATTATTATTGATTTTAATCACGTGATTTAAATAATGGATTACAATAACAATTTGATTCAAATCCTTGAATTTAATCAAACAATTTATATCATTGTGTAAAGAGCCTTGTTGCTTCAATCGGCTGCTGAACCCTGTATCTCCGAACAGGATATAAATATTGGTAGACGTTCGAATTCCGAATGTAATTGTTGCTCTTGTGAGTCCAAGTGCATAAAAGTAATTTAAAATACCAAATTATCCAATCCGATCGAATTATCCAATCTGAACTGATAGATTACCAGCAGCAAGAATCAACCCACGGAAGTTTTCCTTGTAATTTTTAATATTTTAAAGCCATGCATTAATAGGAGCATAAATTAATCCTGTTCCTGTCTAAAACAGGACCTGATTACCAGGAAGGGCATTTTCCCTGCACCCCATGCTTTTGAGATGTTCCAAAATCTGCTAAATTCATTCATTCATCATTCTTAGAATAATTGACATTTTTAGATAATAACAATTCTAACATTGAAATAGAAAAAAATTAAATGTTTAATATTTTCAAAATGATATTTAATAGGAAAGCCATAAATACTAGTTTTTTATGGATACTAAAATAGAAAAGACTTTTAGAAGAGATAGAAAATAACATTTATGAAGGAATAATTTACATTTAGCGTTCAATATGGAAAATATTGTGCAGACACCAAATGAGAACATACCTAGTTAATCGATACATTAATATACTTTATGTTAAGTTGTATGTAGTTAATATACATAAATTTCCAAATTTTAGCTTAAAGTTCTATAATTTTCAGTACAACTGCAATGTATTTATGTAGGAAAATAGTAGGATATTTAAACAGTTGCCAATATTTTTTAGATGGTAATATTTTTAGCTTTATATATATATATAGTACAAATTTTATAGCGTAAGTAAAATTATTATGAAAAATTAGTGTTTAAAGTGTTGCATCGTGATTGCAACATTATTACTTTTTAGACATTTTTGTTGTTGCCCCAAAATAGTTGTTATGGTATACCCTATTGATAAATTTGCTCTGGGCTCCTTTATAATTTTAGTTAGGTCTTTGACAAAAATTTATTCATACACAAAATTGCGATTTTCCTGGTTTATCTAGTACTTATTGTGGTATGAAGTAAAATAAGAACATAACATTGTAATACAGTGTACTGTAACAAAATATTAGTTGCCACAGAAAGTACTTCAGGTGATTTATATCTGTTAAGAAATCTAATACTTACAGGACATCATAATTCATTTACAAAGTTGAGTGTTCATTTCTCCTTCCATTGTTCTGCGGTCATAAAAGGAACGTGACGAATTGCTTTTACTATAATGACAAGGATAAATGAAGGTTAAGGAGAAGTACAAGTTACTTCAAACTTAGCATATGTTTCTTAGCGGATTCTATTCTTTGGGAGGCTTCTAGGAAATTTTAATATAATATAATTTTTTTTTTCAAATTTGAACTTCTATCCACAATAAATGGTTCTGCAAAACAAAAAAATGAATCATTGTAGACTTAAGCTAAAATATTTAAATCTCACTTTAAATATTCGTCCATATCTGATTTATTTTGCTAGTTGAAGAGTATTCTCCCTTCAACTGCTTTTTTCTTTGTCCCCTGCCTATGGAAAACACTGCTTCATTTAGGACGTTTTATTAACCACTATATTTACATATATAGAAATAATTACTATACATATTTGTTATTTACATATATTTTTACAGTAATTGCATATATTAATATTGTAATTACATATGTATTATTTATTGCATATATTATATTATATATGTATTTGTATATAGTATTCTCGGTAACACAAAATAATGTCTCTTGGGGAACGGTTTGTTGTTTCTGTGGAAGATAACGTGCCTCCTTAGTTGTTTGCCAGAATGGCACACTAATTAAGAGCAGTCTCGAACATCTTGCTAAATTAATTTTCAGGATTTTTTTTCCGCTATAGTTTGGCATACAGAAATTCTGAAGAGAACAAGATTTATATATGTTTTAAAAATCAGTAAACTATTTATAAGTATCTAAATATGTGTAGAAAATTAATGCATGGAATTTACAAAAAGTATTAGAAATAAATTAGTTTAGCAATTTTAAAGAAAATACACAAACATTCGTATTATCAGCAAGTATGCCCGACAAAAAAAACATAAAAATTCTAAACACTAAACGGAAGAGAGGTTAGGAACTAATTTTCATAGGTTAACATGAGGGATATTTTTATTTCTCTCTGTTTATTTTTCTCTGTTTATTTTCATTTCTTTCAATATATACTGGGCACAAAATAATAAATATATTATAGGACATTCATACCATGTGGCAATGATTCTTACCAGGTATATTTTGAATAAATCTTAAAGGCAAGGAATTTATTTTTCAACAAAAATGATGTCGCAAAACTTTGGTTAAAATGTGCAACTAAGGGAAGAAATCAAATATTAAAAATAAATGAAAATGAACTGTTAAAATGTGTAAGAGTGTTATACCTTTCAGTTATGAAAAAGAGTGTTATACCTTTCAGTTATACTCTGAAAAATCTATATAAAGTTAACAAATACAACATTGGCAATATCTGATTCTTATGTTCCTCTTAAACTAAATTTTTTCAGGCATTTTAATACCCGTTACATGTATTAATTAGAACAATCACTCATTTGTCTATATAGATTTTGCTAGAATTATTGCTATGGAAATTATCAATTTTTAGCATATTAAGAAACGTTAATGTTAGATAATAGACATTAAACCCATTCAACTGAGAAAAAATATTCAATCTAGCTCCAGTCTTCAACGAACACTTCCTTAATATAAATGTTTATTAAGATGCATACATTATTTCTTAATTATCAACACCCCACACATACACACATACAGAAGGACATTTTCTTAAAGAACTAAACTACACTAAAGTAAAAATCATTAAGGAGGAGTTTTAAAATGTATAAATTAATCAAAACCAGTAATTTAAAAACATTGAGAGATATTGCTTGTGCACTACACACATACTACAGTACTTAAAATATTAGTAAGAATTAAACATTCTTATTTTAACGTATCATGCTACATTTAAAATACATAAAGTAACTCTGTAGCATGCTGAGTAAGAATAGGGATTTCTTATCTAATAATAATTTTTAATAATGTTTTAAGTAATAAAAATATGTAATATAATAACTAATTTGCATAATGAAAAATGAACTATATATTTTTTATTCTTATTTGAAGCAGTTTAAAGAGGTAGGACACATTGGTGATTGTAAGAAGACTCAAGAGGATGTAAAATGTACGTTTTAATGTCAGTAACATTTAAAATGATACATTACTGTTCTTATTTATCATATTACAGTCACAAAAATATAGTAAGTCAGTAGTATGTTGTGTAAGAACATGGATTCCTCATGTGAGAATAATATTTTAAAACGATTTACTTGATAAAAATATGCAATATTATAACATGTCTGTATAATAAAGGTATTTTTAACGTTTTATGTATTTAAGGAGTGTTAATACATACTTTTCTGCATAATCAGCATGCAATGATATTTATATTAAAGAAAATTCAAAGGGAATGATAAATGTACATTTTCAGAATTAATGATGAATTTTATTGCATTTAGTTCTAAATTCTGTATTTTGTTGAAATAAGTTGCGAGTTTTAGCAAATTTAATGCGGAGTGAAAAACGCAAATACAGGGGAAATGAACATAACCATATAATAACATTCCACTGGAATGATCACATAACGGAATGATCAATGATCTTTCTGTTGCCCAGGCGCATAATATTTTTTGTGACTGGGTGAAATTAGATAATGGTCATTTTCGCTGTATCATCTCCGGTTGGAGCAATTTTCGAAAATCAAATTTCATAGTTATCAGCTGTACGTAATGGATAATTTAGGTCCAATATATTTTTAACTTTACATTTTTAATATACGTAACTAAAAAAAATGCGTGTAACGTCAACAAATATATTTGTCATATCTCACTAGTATGAGGATTTCAGACATTGAATTTTCTAACAATGTCGTTACTAGGAATGAATTTATCTTTATTAACATTAAGAAGTGTTTTACAGCACCATACATCAAAGAACTGATGCTTATAATTCCATACATCCCGAGAGGTTCCAAAAACATTATAGAACTTTTAAGATGTATTAAAATTTGCACCGATTCAAAAAAAGTTTCTGCAGATAAGATACTACATATACTAATTTCACTACTGAAACATTATGTGCCAGTATTTGAAACATTATGTGCCAGTAGTTGATAAAATATATAAAATGTTTTATTTGCCTCAAGACAATCTAATAAATGCAATATTTTTAATTAGCAAAATCAAATGAAAACTATCCCTCAAAACCATTTGAATGCAAAATATCGATAAAGGCGAATGGACGCTATTGCGGTGGCCGATAGATTTAGTAATCGTCAAAAATTCTTCGAATAATTCTTTATTCACTTGTGTTCCTATAATATTATCCAGTGAAATGTATTCGAATGGTTTTTGAACTCCCGAGCTTGAAAAAGTGCTTCTATTGGTCAAAAAGTATACAAATGATTTGTTTATTTCTATTAAGTCTGCCGAATGATCAGAAACTATTGGATTATGAATCAAGCATAAATATTAGAAAGCGTTGCGTTTAGGATAAAAATTTAAATTCATATTATGAAATTCCCTTTTTTCAATAGAATTTGTATGAAATGCGAAATAAGAAATTTTCGCAATTAAAGAATTTTACAGTAACATATTCCTTTAAATACAATATTGAAAAAACGTCTAGGTATATTAAAAAAATACCTACCGCCGCCGCAGTTTGACGAATTTCTCATTTCTCGAGTTTCTCTGCTTCGTACTGCAAAAGCTATAGCATAAAAATATGAATTTTGGTACACTTGTAGAGAAAGCTTTGAGAAATACGCTGAAGAAATATTTAATGTCCAATACAAAATATTTGAGCTTCAAGTTTGCGTCCTGCATAGAGTAACAATAGCAAGACCACGAATTTTTACAGGCCCTTTTTTATTTGGATGTAGTTTATAAGATATTTTACTTTTTATGCACTTCTGAAGAGAAAATTATTCTTTCGTACCGACACATCTAGAAAATTCTTTGTTTCGTGCCGCAAAAAACTATAGCATAAAAAAATATAAAATTTGGTACATTTATAAAGGCATAATAGGGTAACAATTTGAAATAAACCGTTTACCGATTTAAACTTCAGTTTGAGTTGAAATAGCTCACGAAGCGCGCTCTGGATCAAGGAATCTACTCATGGATTCTCATGGATTACCTTGGGTGAGAAAAGTCTCTGCTTTTAAAAAGATGAGGAAAGAAAAAGGGAATTTTTGAAAGTAGAATTTTTCAAAGAGATTGAAGTGAAGCGACCAGGAGTCAAAGCCGCCTAGTTTTATAAAGTAATTAAAATCGATTTTGTATAAAACAAATTAGTTATCATCATTTTGAAAATAAAAAAACAATACATGAACATAAAAGAACAAAAAATTTCTGTCAGAGGTATATTTAAAAAAATAAATCCCTTTGATATATTATATAAATTACTTAAATATTTTGAATAACCAATAAATATACTTAAAAGGTATAGTAATACATTTTGAATAACTTTTTATTTTTCAATATTATAAATCAAGACGGAAAACTATATTTCGCTTTGGGTTAAGGATAATTTAAAGGATCTTCTATTAACAAGTGGTCCCATGGTTTTCATTCACAGGTGGTGCTTCAGCTTCTATCGATATAAACCATAATAACAATATTTATAACACCACCCTGCATAATATATTGTAATTTAGTAACACACATTATAATATGATGTAATGATATACTGTATTCTATAACATAGGGAAACGGACGTAAAGTGGAGCATTCTACATGTTTTCGACGTGTTCCACCCGATTCAAAAATTGCAGTAGTACTAGGGAAAACGTATTTTAACAAAGTAGTATTACTCATCCAAGAAAGAATATGTTTAATGATGAATCATGCAATAAAAATATTTTTAAAGGTACCTTCTTTCAACTTACTGTCTATTCCAGTTGGCTTACAAAACAATTTCAGCAACTCGGAAAAACAAACATGCACCTGTCATAGAGCTTTATGACTGTACGTGTGTGAAACACGACATTTTTCATTTCTTTCCAAAAACATTCTCTTTCGGAAGCCATTTTTATTCCAAGGTTTTAATTCTGTTCGAGTTTGCACTTTTCATGCAGAAAGCGTGAGATCTCGCTTCCGCAGATGTTCCGAAGTAATTTCTTACTTCTTTAATTATTGCGCAGGGCAGTGGTTTCGATTCCGCAGACAGTGACGCGAGGTTCCGCACAAAAGTCGTTGGATGCTACAGTTAATTTCGTACAAGAAGTTGAAGGTCGAGGCGACCGGGATTCCATTTTACACAGTAGAAGGGCTCTCTTGGCCAGAGGGTTCTCGATTGAAGATCAAAGCACAGTATCTACCTTCTACGCTAAGAAGTAATTTAAATAAATTCAGAAAAGTAATTTAGATATGAAGAGAAGTAATTTAGATAGGAAGTGAAGTGATTTATAGGTGTAGAGGGACGTAATTTATATTTATAAAGATAAGTAATTTATAGATAAGCTGGTACTTATCTCTCGATATTGTTTGTTCCACATTGTGAGTAAACCTGTAGACCATGATAGAACTTAACAAGTGAGGATTTTTGATTTAATCTTCCAGACGGGTAAAATATAGAGGGTACGAAAAAATATTTTTTTCACTCCTAAAAATCTAGATGGTGTCTGAGAAATCTGAATCTCTGAATGCATAATATGAACCATGCAACATATAATTTAACCGAATTTTCAATGCTCCCGTTGGCAAAGAAAATGGAACTTTTGCAAAAATTATTGCCACAACATTTAAAAGTCTTCCGTTTATATAGAAGGTTGAATATTGCACATTATTACTATTGTCTACGGGGTAGAAGCTAATGTATCATTATTTCAAATTGTCACAACGGGGGCTTCAAAATTACTAAAATTTTGCATATTGATATTATTGACCACGGCAGGAAACCTAGTTTAATAAATTTTCGATTAAAAGATCACTTTTGTTGATAAGCACTATACATTATTAAACTAATATTATTTTGAAAAAAATATATACAACTTAATTTTAAAACGTGCCATTTCCCTGTTTTCGACAAGCTTAAATATTATAGAATAAATAGACTCGTAATAGTTAAATGAGTAACATTTCTTTAAAAATTTTTGTAAGTACTGTTATAGCGAAATGCTAGGAGAACTTTTCAAATGAGTCAACATAAGATGTCCTCAAAAGAAAATTACATGACTTTCAGGAAATATAGTATGCCTAGTTTAATTAGTAGTTTCGTATTTTTGTGCTTTAGTTAAGATTAAAAATGAATTACGGAAACTGTAATTAAAGCAATTATTTTTTCACTTTGTGAATATCTAATGAAATTCAAGCCTTAAACAACACATCAGTTTCTTTGAAGGGATTAAAATTGTACTTTCATCACATCGTTTTCCTTACAATTTCCCAAATAATTCAAAACCGTTAGGAGTTATTCCTTTTTGCATACCATATTTTTAAAAAGTGTATCTCTTCTTAGCATCCTTTTACGCAAGTTTTGCTTGCAATCCAATCGATTTTTACTTTCGGATACTGTCTCCTCGCACTTCTGAACATGAAGTTCCTTGGTAATTCAGCATTTCTTTTGAAGGACGCAAATTCCTGGCGTGATTAATTTTTGTCAAAAAAGTAATCTCTTTCACTCTTCCCAACTGATTAGGCAAGCTGAGTGTGCATCCTCCAACCCCCAGTTCATTCATAGGAATAGGGGACGTGATAAATTAACTGGTATTGTCCTTGGAGAGGCCGGTGTAGATAAATGAAAGTTGGAGAATTATTTGTTTCCAACACAGTTTTCAGTTGAAGTTTTATTGAAATGATTCAGAGTATTTTTAGGCATCTGCAAACCGTTACATTATTTGTTAAAAGACAGATATAACACATTTTCTTTTATTGAAATGTACTATATTTAACAGAGACCATATTTTTTTTAGAAAACAAAGAAATAGCTTTTTCTGAAATGTAATATTTTTAGAGAACAAATAAATCATTAAAGTCAATAATTTGCATGGCTTTAGCAGATTAGTCTAAATAGGCACCATAAGTGTACTTTATTGATTTGGGTATATATTTACACAGATAATTGAAAAAAAATCCCTTTACTTTTTACATAATTGGTAAATAATTTTGAATTTGCAATGTTGAAATAATTGATGGTCAGCTAGTATATATGTATATAAAAAAACAAACAAGCATGGGATACCTATATTATGCATTTTAATAAACGAAGTATAAAAATGACAGAATTTTCGCAACGTATGAACCAATGTCAGTGGAACATTTATAATTGCAAGTAGCTGATAAGAAATTTATGACTAGCTTTCATATGGTGGCAAGTAGAATGTTCACTTCATTTTCAGCAGAACTGTTAATAACATGTTTTGAAAAATCTGTTATGTACAGTCAAGCATTTTCAGTCAAACAGAATGTTGAATTTCCAGAACCGGAAGAAGATAATATTGGTGAAGTTCTATATTTCCATAAGGAAAAGTAAAACTTAAGCAACGTATATAGGCACATATAACTCGAAATTAAAGCATGCGGCTGTTTCTAGAACACACTGGATCTCTTTCGTCAGTAGAAGCCAACCGACAAACCCGATGGCCAAAACAGGAATGAGGGTATATTTTGGAATTCATTTTTATTGGTTTTCATGATACTGATGAAAGGGATCCAACATATCCTCAAAACTGCTGCATATTGCAATATTATGTTATTTGAGCTTATATCTGTTGCTCAAGTTTACCTTAAACCTCTCACAAAGTGCAGTTCATTTATTGATTCCTTCTATCATCTCCAAAATTTGATGCTGAATCCATATCAGTCATCATCCAAGGTCTATATATAGACAATTCTGAGGTATAGATATTGCAAAGAAAATGTAATTTTTTAATTGTAACTAACATGTCGAAAACTGGAAATGCAAATGTTTAGTGAGGCCCTCATTATGCAATTTTCAGATCTTTAAATACAACTTTTCAGAGATTTAGGTTTCTTGTAAAAACTATCCTCTACTTGAAGTCTAAATGAAACAATATTTGATACACGATGACTGATTTTCACTTTGACATAAATCCTATAAAGTAATCCTCCGTAAAGTCGGCTGTAAAATCTCCAATTGTTTAATTTCGCAGTTGTATCTAAAGGAATAATTGGACGCATTTTCTTGTGACTTAGAGCAACTTTATTTTATCTTTAATTTCTTAGTGTAAGTATGTATGCCTACAGGAGTGTAGGCATATATACTTACACTAAGAAACTTGTGGATATATTAATATTATGGTGGGGAAATAATCAACAATACGATTTATTAAACAATTGATAAGAGTATGCGACATCCAATAATACCGTAATAGTATACCCAAACAGTTTAGTATTTAACTTATGTCGTAGTTTTAAAATTTTACAGAAATAACATGTTGATTATTCATTTTCGCTGTGATTTAATACTTGAGCATTATTTAGTGAGTTAAACAGAAACATAATTTAACAGCTACTTGTAAAAACATGAAAGTGTTTACTTGATAAACCTTTCAAAACACTCTAGAACATGCTTTGTGGTTCTGTCAGCAAATATCAACAACGGGACGATGAAAGAGAACAATATATTTTTTGAATTAGTGTTTCAATATAGCCTTTTGAAAGTGAGCCAATAAAAAAATTTTATGCACCAGAAAAAATTTATAATTATTTCTTTAAAGATTTTTTACTATATACCATTATCATCTTGATGTATAATATATCCTTGAAAGCTTGGTGTCCAAATGTAGTAAAAGGAATACTAGTGAGTACTTTTTTACGTTACTCGTTGAGAGGGTTTTTCGAGCCCAGTCTGACCTTTAGTTATGCTTGGCTACTCGTTCTGGACTCTCTGCTGGTCAAAGATTTACATAATTTTCTAAAAATTCAATAGCAGTTGCTTTTCAATTTTGTCGACATTCATGTTGGTTATTAAACTATATTTCTAATTGTAATATGCATTTTTATGATTATTTATTTTATCTCGTTATTTTTTAAAGGATTGAAATTATATAAATTGATGTATATAATTTTATATATAGTTGATATATGTAAATTTTGCATGGCGGTTATGGCCTATATTTAGGCACTTGTTCGCACTTTATTTTACTTCGCCATTGATGAAGGGCATGATAATGTCCGAAAGCGCTTCGGCTATGTGATTGTGTACGTCATAATAAATCGATTTTAATAAATTACTTTTGATCCACTTATTTGGTTGTCTTTGATTTTAGAGTGTTACTTAACATTTGACGCTGTTCTGGATGACAACATATAGCACTATTTCGAATTCGCGCAAATCTAACTTCATAGTTAGAAATATGTCTACCGTGTGCTAAACAATATTAAACAAATTCAATAATTAGACAATATTGAATTTCCATAAATTTTGGTATTATTTTCGTGCATTAAGCGTCATATTAGGTAATTTTGTGCCATTTTTGTCAATTTGGCAGCCTTTTCTGAACATCTACCAGAAAATTTCCTCAAATGTATCTATAGGGTCAATCTATTTAAGGATAATTGCTACTTATTTTAATTTTTGTAATTTATTCTAATTTAATTGAAAAATGTACTATATCTCGAGGATGGTACATTCTAACGTTCCAAAGTTGATGCTATTCGTTTCTAATTATACATTACGTATCATTTAAAAACATTTTAACAATATACAGCTTTCATTCAGTAGCTGCCAATCACGTATATACCTATTGCGTGAGCCTATGCAATACATAAATGATAATTAACGTGCAAATCACATGATTCATTAATATTTATAATAATTTAATTATTTATTAAGTATAAAAATTCTAATGGCCACGTTTATAGTCACAGAGTGCGAATGTAGAGGACTTTCTACTATAGTGTGCTTTTGAGGAAACGCCCCCTACAATCGGGTAATATAATTATCAATTACATTTTTCTCTACGTGTTCGTCCACAGTATATACAACTAAGGAAGAAAATTATACATGATGAGATATATTTACTTGACAAATGTCATTAATGAACCATTCTTGCTTTTTTTGCAAGGAAAACCTCACCCTCTTTTCCCCATTTATTCCCTTTTAGAACTCAAAGAAATAATTCGAAGCACTTTCTTGTGACTGATGATCCAAAGCAACTTCTACTATTTTTACTATGCTCCATTTGATCTCCAAGTTAGCCGAAGTTAAGCTAAATATTTGACCAATAATGTGTAGAAGTTTTGGTTCTTCTGAAAACAGGAGAATCATTAATAATAATAGTCTCGGATACATTGAAGAAAATATAAGAGGATATGTTATAGTTAAAAGGTATGTTTACCAGACATACTAATAAATTGTTAAGGATAGATGACATGCATATGATTCAGTTGATTGATTCAGAATTAACACAGTATTATTTTTTCTAATTAGAAATCCAATATGATAAACAATCTAAATTTTAGATAATGGCAAGCATTAAAACAGGAATATGCTGTGTTCATTTAGCTTTATAATACAAAATACTGACACAGGGGACAATATAGAAACTGTAAATATAACACTGACACACTCAAAGATATAAATCTCCTCGACTACTTTATTGCCAAGATTCTTAAAAGTGGCCAAATTGACAATATTTTAATAAATTCGAACGCTTTAATTCATAACAATAAAATGTCTCCAAGATAGTTATATATATATATATATATATATATATATATATATATATATATATATATATATATATATATATATATATATATATATTAATAACTAATTCCATAGTGTTTGTAATTATTGTGACGTGTGTATTTTAAGGATCAAGTGGTATTTCGAACACCACTCGTCAAATTCCATAAAAACACACATTTTATCGTTACATTGATGGTATAACTCTTATTAAAACAACTTGTTCTTCCACTTCATTTTTTTTAATTTTATGCTTTTAATTTATCCTTTATATCTATGGCAAGTGTTATCACGTCTTGTATTAAGATTTTAGGTGTAACTCTCATTCATAGTAATAAATTATCATTTACGTCTAATTTATTTGACAAAAGATCAATCTTCCATTTTAAAATATATCACATTATTATTTCATCACTTGCATAAGTATAAAGTGTTCAAAAAAATCAATTAATAAATCAGTTTCCCATAGGAATTTTAGGTTATATGATAAAATATATATTAGCCGCCATATAGCCGAATTTAAACAAAATTGTGTGATTGAATATTATTCTGGCAAATTGGTAAAATTCCACATTAAATATCAAGTTTCGTATTAATAATTAATGCTAATATTCTCCACAATCTTATTATTAATAAAGTAATGAAATTGATATTAAAAATATTGAATTACTTATGCTTTTGCTATTTTTATAAATACATTTAAAGTCTAGTACTTAATAAACTAATTCCCAAATTTTTCATTTTTATATTACAAAAGCTTTCATTGTTCCTGAGAATTGAATATTCATTTTATAAATAAAATTTGCTCATACATATAATTTAAAGAAAATCATTAATGAAATAATTTATTTTCTACAAACAAATACACACACACACACACACACACACACACACACATATATATATATATATATATATATATATACAGGAATGTCATAGAAAAATCTTCCCCGATATATGAACCCCTAGCGGTCTATCCTCTCAACCAATCGAAAGGAAATTTCAGATATTGTTATTTACCGGTCTGCGCACGAGATTGTGATGATTTCAAACAATAGAGCTCTCACGGTTACGGTTACAGTGAAAAAAAATCGAAAATTTCGAATGGCAACACCCACTTTTTTCTGCGCAAATTGATCAGCGCATTGAAAAGCCATAAATGGCGTTGGAAAGATACAGGTATGACGAAAATTGACTGTGTAAAACATTTGCAACGAAGAGCATTGTAAAGGACCAATGACAACACAGAGAGGAGGTGCATTGACGCACTTTGCATAATTCACAGGGATAGACAGTAGAAACATCGATCACAGAACATCATGTACAAAGTCTTGCTTGTGGAAAACCTTTAATAAGCAGTGTGGGAAGATTGTTTCTTCAATCAGGTGTTTAAACGTGCCAACAAGATGACACTTACAGGGAAACAATGAGTTGAATTAATAAAGCTGTTTTATCTGAAACGAGAAAATGCTGCCGAGTATTGCCGAAACAGGTTATCGGCGAAATCATGAGCTAAGACGAGGCCCATCTTCCGTACGAACTGTACGTGATTTGGTAAAATTTTGAGGAAACTAGTTGCACATGTGATAGACTGCGATCCGGGCGACCACCTGTTCCTGTTGATGTTGTTGCGGAAGTGCATAATAAGATTTCTGCAGATCCGTTGCGTACTGCAATAAGTGTTGCCCGCAATTTGGATGTACCGAAAACCACAGTCCTCAAGCTTCTGCGCTCTGTTCTGCGGATGGTTCGCTATCGATTCCAGCGCTTTCAGATGTTGCAACCTGGAGACGAGCAACAGTGTGTCGACTTTGCGAATTTTTTCCTCATCAGATTTGTTGAAGGTAGTAGGTGGCCGCAGCGAATATTATGAAAGGATGAGACACATTTCTCCTTAACTGGGAACGTAAACTCCAAGAACTACGTTTACTGGGGTGACGAAAATCCTCACAATGTGTCACCAGTGCCTTTACACGAAGCTAAAGTGACTGTATTGTCCGGCATCGCAAGCACATTCGTTCTCGGTCCGTACTTCGTTGAAGAGGTCACTTCAAATGGTATGCAAATGTGCTCCATCACAGTTCATCGGTATAAAACAATGTTGCTGAATTGCGTAATTCCAGAATTGAAGCAACGAAATGTCGTTGATGACACGGTATGGATGCAAGTTGGTGCTCCTCCACACGTCGCTACATGAGTTCGACAAGTTCTGCAATAAAGCTTTAGTTATAGAGTTTCTCGTAACTCTGCAGTTTCGTTGCCACCGCGATCCCCCCGACCTCACTCCGATGGATATTTGGTTCTGGGGTTATCTGAAATCTAAAGTGTGCACAACAAATCTACGAAATTTGTCAGAATTGAAAGATGCCATTAAATGTGAAGTTGTACAGATTCCTTCTGCGATATTACGTTCGTCATTGTTGTCAACGATCTCCCGCATGCAATGCGTTATCGTCTTCGAAGGTAGGCACGTTGAAAACTTGAAATTCTAATAAAAGTTTTTTCCATCTCCTCTCTTGTGTTGTCATTGGTCCTTTACAATGCTCTTCTTTGCAAATGTTTTACGCCGCCAATTTTCGTCATACTTGTGTCGTGCCAACGACATTTATGGTTTTTCAATGCGCTGATCAATTTGCGTAGGAAAAAAGTGAGTGTTGTCATTCGAAAATTTTGAAATGTTTTCACTGTAACCGTAACCGCGAGAGCTCTATTGTTTGAAATCATCACAATCTCGAGAGCATATCTTCAAATAACAATATCTGAAATTTTAGTTCGATTGGTTGAGCGGATAGGCCGCTATTAGCTCCGATTTATATATAAATATATATATATATAAATCGGAGTTAATATGGACACGGTGGTTCACATACAGTTGTGGGGAATCGTGTGGAACGAAGGTAAATGATTCTGCATATGCAAAACAATTTAGCCAACATCGACCGGCGCACGTCGGAACTAGTATAAAGCATCCTCGAGCGACATGGCCAGTTGAGGCAGAATTTCGCAATTGTTGTGGTAAGGAGCGTTGGAGCCCTGACGTCTGCACAGAAACGCGCGCGTTTACACTGGAGTTTGGAGCATTGGCAATGGAGTCGACAGCGGTGGGGCAATGTCATGTTCAGTGATGAATCCAGGTTTAGCCAGCAAATTGATTCTCGTCGTTCCACGATCTGGAGAGCACGTGGAAAGCGTTTTCACCCACGAACACTACGGAAATACATCGTTTTCCGTTTGGGGAATTCATGGTCTTGGCAAGCATCATGATGGACGGCCCCGCAGACCTCCAGAACTTTGAAACGGGATCGGTTACCGGTCAAGGATACAAAGACGAAGTCCTTGAGTCCACCGTTCGATTGTTTCGAGGTAATGTTGTTTATGATTTCATATTCATGGATAATAACGCTTCTCCTCACCGTGCGGCGTTGGTTGTTGACTTCCTTCAAACTGAAGATATTCAACATATGCTGCGAACTGCCAACTCTCCTGGTCTGAATCCAATAGAGCAAAAGTGGGATGTGCTCTGGAGACATCCATCCGCCCTCCGCTATCCACCGAGCTCCGTTCCGGGATGGAAAACTGGTTGGATGGCTTGGAACACAACTCATCCAAACCCTCAGTGAAAGTATGAGAAATCGTTATGCAGCATGCGTGGATACCCGAGATTCCCACACACCATATTAAACTGCTGCATCACATTATTTTAATCATTCTGTTTCAGTGAGGTTGACACTCGTATTGTGACCTTTTTTCTCTCAATCATTTTCTTTGGATAATAAAAGTCACTAATATCCTTGTTCTGCATTGTTTTTTCTTCTAGAACCCTTTTACACCCGCATACGGCGTTGGCGTTTCCTTCCTTTCCGATGTAGATTTCCATACATATACATATATATATATATATATATATATATATATGTATATATATATATATATATATATATATATATATATATATATATATATATATATATATATATATATATATATATATATATATATATATATATATATATATATATATATATATATATATATATATATATATATATATATATATATATATATATATATATATATATATATATATACTTATCAATATATCTCATCTAAAACAATTTACTGAAAATATACCCAAAGGCGCTAAGCTGCTCAAACAAGTACATTTCTATACTACATAATAAATAGAAAAAGAAAAATGAAGAATGACATTGTATCAAAATCTCGCCGGGGGGGATTGTGACCCCCACTTCCCGGTTTAGCCAGCTTTATGTCATGACGACACTCCCGGAAGCGGATACAATGTCGCCAACCATGTTCATATACTTAAACTATAAATGTAAAAAAGAAAAGATTTGAAAAACATATACAGTCCCTACACCTATAGAATAACAACGAGCATTACCACATCCAAACAGAAACACTAAAAATTATAGAACAACCAACATCTAATACCAATACCAAGAAAAACAAGCCACGTATACATCTCACCGAAAAGCAAAAAACTCTTACTTTGCACTAAAAGACCTCTTTCAGACAGTTAACCCTGACCTCCGTAATGCAGCCGCTGTCCATTTCCATCATAGACTGAAAGTGCTTTCCCATTCAAATACATGTTGTAGCACTCAGTTACGGTTATGTCGTAATATATATATATATATATATATATATATATATACCGAAATAAAAAATAAACTTAAAGTTAAAGTTTATAATTAACATTAGTTATTATTAAGCACTAAAGACATGGCCGTTATTATCTCATATAGTGTAATTATCAATTATGTGCATTGCTTTGTTGTGCCGCAATAAACCCTCCAATTATTTTTACCTTTTGAGTGAGTCCTGAAAATAATTATTAATTATTATAAAAAGATTAGACCAATTTAAACTTAACAATAACATTTATTTAAGACATAAAATACCTATTAAATTCAATTACATTAACTATTCTTCCTATTAATTATTTATTAAGATAGCATGTGAGAGGGGAGCACCTGAGACCCTGAACCATATACCTAACGTATTTATTAATCTGTGGATGATTGATGAGCACATACCTTCAATCTGGGCCTTGTTAGCAGCACTTGGTCAATCTCGTCTGTAATTTCCGCTTCAACTCGAAGTGTAATGCCCACTCATAACTTCATTGAATACTGCTAACTGACACACTCCACTTATTTGATGCTATTAGGCATCTTCCTTAAGTCATTTTTGTATATCGCATTTTTAAGTCACAAAGTCATGATTGTCTTATTTCTGGTCTGCTCTTGTCTTAAAATTCCATCTCCTTCTTCGTCAAAGTCTGATCTCCATCTTTTTTCGACTACATACCATCTCGTTCTCTCTTCGTCTGCGGTTCCTTCGGGGGGGGGGGAGAGGTGTAGCTCCGCCTTTACTTCTTTGGCGCTCATTGGTTAACCCTTACCCAATTGCACCATTGCACATTTAGTATGGCCCAGCTCTGCCCCTCTGGTATTGCACCCCTAAATTTATAGTCTTTGACTTCAAAGTTCACGTTGTTATAAAACTCGGTGACAGCCAGACTACAGCTTTGTTAGCCGTTTTAGGCATCATAAATTCCACAAATAAAAGTGTCTCATGTGAGAACAATTTCTGGTCTCATAATATATATATATATATATATATATATATAATCCTTTCTATAGCAGTCAAGAAATAATTTAACAGTGTACAAAGCAGCTTCATATCCTAACACATATCTGGATCTTCTCTATATCTTTTCTTATTCCCATATAAAATAGTCTATGTGAATTTCAAACACCAATATTTATTTCTCGTTACCTTCGGATATAATTTGGTTTTATAAAACTCACTTTTTTCCTAAACTAGTTAAATATTTACCTTCTGTTCCAGAATTACTTTGGTATGAAATAATAAATAAAGTTTGTTTGAACCATCAAAAGTCTGAAAGAAATGGATTAGTTTGAGGTTCCACTAAGAAACTGGACAAGATAATACTTTGGTAATACTTTTACAGTTCGTGTATTACTGATAGATGAGTTAACTACAGATCTCAAGCATCTTAAATTAATGGTATATAAAACACTGTCCTTGTGGTATTAAATGAAATTATTTTACAAATATTCATAAGGAAGATTTGTGATGTTAATTTGTAATTTAGACGTTAGAGGTGAGTGGGTAATGTGAGCATGTATTATTTGTCAATGTGCGGCCAAAAATCGAAAATGAGGTAATCAAGTTTGTCTGAAGAAACGTTTTCTTACTCTACCACGTAGTTACGTTTAATTAAGTTTAACATTTAATAATGTGTGTAACACTCCAATTTATGGTTAAGTGTGATATTTTATGCTTATTAATGATTTAACATTCAACTTTACAAGTGATTTAACATTCAATTTTATTAGTTTTTAATCATCTATTACAGAAAGGTAATATTTTGTTTTATGGAACTTCATTTTTAGAACTATAACACAGTTCGCAAATTTTGTGTTACTGACTTGTAGTCGCAATGGCGGCCAGCCTTCAAAGTGAACAGCAATGCGAATAAATATTGTGATGACGAATATGTTTCATTGAGTTAACGAAACAGCTACCAGATTATTTGTTGCTATTTTATTTTTTATGCGTAATTGTACATTTTCTTTATTTAATCACTACATATATAATTCTGCAATTTTCCAATAAAGGCTCATATTTATATTTAAAAATAGAAAGAGTGCATTGCTTATAGTGAATATCATTTATGCCTCTTTTTCACATTATCATTTTAAAGATTTAATATTTTTTTTTACTCTTTGAAGTGTCTTAATTATTTTATTTCATTATTTTTTTTTACTTTACTTTCCAATGTCGAGTAAAATCTCCATTTGACAGGACTATTTATTTATTTCATACAAAACGCATAATAAGTAATCACATTCATGGAAAAATATAAATATATATAAATTATATTTTATATTAACAGTACTATTTTAATTTTGCTTGGAAATTGATAAGTGTTTTGAAAAAGTAATTTTCTCTTAGAATACACCACGTTACCCATACTTTTTCAATATCACAAGCATGTCCTTGAAATGTCTTTTCCGATAAATAAATGTTTGATAAATTTGTAATTTTTATATAGAACCGATGAGTTCCAAGCCTAGAAAGCTTCTTATATATATCATAAATCTTCAAACACATACATTTTATCCATAGCTCTCCTGGTGGGCCGAATGCAAGTAATTGGTTATTTCTCTGGCATTCAGATCCATGAATTTGGATTCAAATACTGGAAACGTATTACACAGCTCCATATATGCCTGCATATCAGAATTTTCCCGTAGTTTCTGTGGTAACCCTTTCGGGACGGCGGCATTCCGAAACTACCGTGGCCCAAAGGACGAAGCGCTTCGTTTCCGAAATGTGCCCAAAAGACGGCTATTTTTTTGGGCTAAGCCTAACTCTCGAAAAAAATTCACTCAAAATCACCCGTTCAGCACAGCATTCTACTTTCTTCAGGAAGAAAGGAAATACTTATTTTCTATTTGATGTATATTTTTATACAAATTTTCTTTTATCAAAATATTAAAAATTTTAGTGTATATATGTTTTAGGTACAGATAGATAATTCTTTGGCATGTCCTTCCGATATTTTAAAACTGTACCACATACATGCGTATTCTTAGACAACAAATACTTTGCAAGAACAGGAGAGGTAAAAAATTTATCCAAATACGAAGTATATCCTTCTCCTAAAAGTCCACTTAGAAATGTTTTCACAACGCGTTCTCCATATCCACCATCAGAGCTTGCTAATCCCGTGTCCTTTCCAGTATACACAAGGAAATTCCATTTATGGCCTCATTCCGATTCTGACGATTTATATATTTTTATTCCATATCTGGACCTTTTCGATGGGATATATTAAAGAAATCCCAGCCTTCCTTTCCATGAGAACATATAAAACCTAATCATTTCATTGCCACACATTCCTTTACCCCCCCCTCCCCCACCCACTAAAAAAAACACTCTCTTATATTCATCTAATTCAACAACGAAATCAATAAAAGACAAAATCAGAACGAGACCCGGAACTCAATTATAAAATTGTTGATGCTACGAGAGTTGATGCTACAAACATCTACAAAATACATTTAATTTGCTTCCACGGGCATTTAACACCATCTCGTAGACAAATACATTCAAATTAAAACGTTCCACGTAGAAACACCAATACGTGCCAGTCGTCCTTTAGGATAAAATTTCCTCCGGCCAGTGGGCGTGCCGTTCGTCCTTGAATGCAAGTTCGCAGCTGGCACCTGGGCGTGCCGTTCGTCGCGAAAGGGGTAAAAGCTTATGAACATTGGAGTTTTCGTCCTCAGGCCGATGCAGCATCATCTCTTCCTTTGCTAATTTGTTAACAAATCTGCATGGTTTCAGCTTTAGCCCCCAGTGAATTTTCTTACCCAACCACACCTGTAATTTAAGTGCACTTTATTTATTGCCATTATGATCTCCCGGGCCAGGACTATCGTGAACTGGTGCCTACGAGTCCACACTTTTGTATTCCTTGATACGAGGGTCACACTGAAATTTTTGAGATAGGGACAGACGATATGCGCTAGAAAAACATATTGGTCGAATATATAAATTTGAACTCTTTTATGTCCGCAGACGATACTTTGTGGCAACAATTATAATTTAGCTATCGAAGAATAAATTTTGAAAGAAAAGAAAATAGAGTTGACCCGAGAGCATTATCAAACTATGATTTTCTATTATATTAAAGTGGGGCTAAATCAAGAATAATGTCTTAAACGTCTACAAGTAGTACATGCAAATAATGCTCCATCTCGTTTCACTATATTGAGGTGGTTTACAGAGTTTAGAAGAGGTCGAAATTGTCTCCTGGATGAAAAACACACAGGAAGACCTTTGTTAGCTGTAGCCCCATAAAATGTGTCGACCATTCAAAAAATTTTAATTTGCTGTATCAAATGATACAGAAGGAGCTTACCATTGGACTAATAGCTATACATAAAATTATTCATGAAGAACTGCATATGAAAAAAAGAGTTTGTCGTTGGATCCCTCGTAATTTAACAGAACACCAAAAAGGCGAACGTGTCAGAATCAGTAAAGAAACTCTAAAATTACTAATGATGGTAAACACCCCATTATGTCTAAAATTATAACTGGTGAGGACACGTGCATATTGTTTTTGAAGTTATAACACGTCAAGAAGTATGGTTTTTTGAAGATGATCCCAAACCAACAATGGTGAAAAGACAACGACCATTGAAAAAAGTAATGTATGCCGTGTTCTTTAGAAGTACAGGTCTGGTCAAAGCCATAAAACTAGACGGACAGAAGACAGTTAATGCTAATTGGTACACCACTAAGTGTCTTCCAGAAATTCTTCTTCAGGAAGTGAATGTTAGGGGACTCTTGCTTCACCATGACAATTCATTTTCTAATTCAGCAAGAATGACATTCGAATTTCTTAAACAAAAGAAACATCAAAGTCATAGAATGTGGGCGTCGTTTCTATTCCGAAGAAGAGATTGATGAGGCTATAAAAGCATACTTTTTATCGATTCCAAGAAATGGATGGCTTGGAGCATTTTATTTTTGGAAATTTCGCCTGCAAAAATACATTGATGTTTGAGGGGAGTACTTTCAACGTACCTAAGATTTGGCAACTTGTACCACTTTAACTTGTTCTACTTAGACGTATCTCAAAGTGTGACCCTCCTATATATCTTAAATCGTCGTACATTAACACTGTCTACATGTTTTCTGGTCTCGCAGTTTCTTCAAACATAATGAATCTGAAAGTAGTCCTGGTGTTTATAGAAGGTAGAGTTACAAAGTAACTCATTTCATTCAAATCCCAGAACGAAAAGCCCTGATGAAAGAAATATTTCTTATTAAAACGTTTATGTACCAAGAAAACATTATCCATCCAATATGTACCTGGATTTCTGAATCCTACAGTAGAACTGGGTGCAAGAATTGCTGGTTGCAGTTCACCCTTATAAAGAATATAACACACAGATTCTTCATATGTGTTTATGGTTTTTATTACGTTTCAACATATTTGAAAAGTGTTTATAACTTCGTTTATTCTGTCTGTCTATCCGTTCTCACGATATTTGACGAAGAAGTGATTTCATCAAAGTGAAATTTTAGTATGCTGTTGAGATGGTCTGTGGAACATATGGGAATATAAATGAATAATATCACTCATTTAATTTTGGATTGAACCTGAGTTGAAGAAATGAAATTTTTAGGGAAAATGCTAATTATCCCATAAAATACATAAAAATCAGCAAAATATGTTAGGTAGTTTTTTAAATATAAAATGAAATAATAATTACATCCATATAATATGAAGAAATCACGTGATCCACTTCAAAATAACATATTGCATGTATATTTTTTCCAGAGAAAAAATTGTGATTTTTAAAGTTCTTTTATTTATATTTAGTGTTGCATCCGTCCTGAAGCCGCTTTATTTTTGCGTATTTTCTGTGCATCTATATTCTGTGCCAATGCAATTACAATATATTGTAGTTCAAATGATCATCAAACTTTGATTATTTCTACAAAGAAGCCTAATTTTAATGGATGCAGAATGACAAGTGATTGCAAAATAGGTTGTATAAGAATTGCTGAATTTATTTCAAGCAACATTATTAAACTCTGGAGTCTGATATGTGCGAATAAAATCTTCACTATAATGAAATAGTGCATATAATTCATATAATGTATATAATAGTTCATATAATGTAATAGTATATATAATAAAATAGTACGAATGAAATATTCACTACTTTTGCATAGAGAAGCAGACGATTTATATTTCGATGGCATGATTTGAGTAAAGATATTTTTTCTATAAGTTTTAATATTTCAAGTAAAATAAATTATTGTAGTTCTGTGATAATTCAAAAAATATCATATGAATGTATCGCATTTTAGAGATGTTTAAATGAAATTGCATTTCGGTTGGAAAGTATTTTATAATCAATGCTTTATGCATGATTGCTCTTGTTATTTATTAGAATAGTAGATTAAACATTCTGATCACATTTGTAACAGATTAAAGAAAAACATAGATTTAATTATTTTTACCAAGAAATGGTTATTCATGTTTTATATAATTAAATTTTCACTCGTCTATCTTATTGCCGTTCTGTTTGGGAAAACGTTTCTGCCAAAAAATATAAACAGGCTACAAAATTTAAAAATATGATCTTTCACGCCTTGAAGAGTCATTCGATTATAACGTCCATGAGCATGAAATTCGTTCTCGATATAAAATCCTGTCCACTTCAATGATTTCTAAAATTCTCCTGTCTTTGTTTATGTTTCAGTACATTCACTATAATCATCACACAGTATCGATTTTGTAAATTTACAGGATTATGATTATCATACTCGAAATAGAAATACAATTTTTCTTCCGGTCACTCAACCAGCTGCTCATACCCTAGGGTGAGTCGGGTGACCTGGGTCTTTCACCCCCTGTATCTTGTAGTAGTACTTTATATTTCAAAACCAGTTCTGCAAGATAAGATTGCGGATATTTTTACACCATTTTAAAAACTAACATACTATGTAAATAATTTCAACGAGTATTAAGAATCATTTCTTTTGTAAAATTGATTGTTTGTTAATGCTTTGTAATTTGATACTTCATTTTATAATAGTCTGTTGCTAGTTTGTATCACATTTTGCACTGTTATTCGCTATTGATCTTTTGCTAGCTTGTTACTAGTTTGGCTGGAGAGGGTTGACTCGTCAGGCTTTTGGCACCTTTTCCCGCAGTTCTTTTCCACATTGTGTCAAAAAACAAAGATTAGTATTATTTTTGTTATTATTATTATTATTATTATTATTATTATTATTATTATTATTATTATATTACTATTATTAATATTATTATTATTATTATTACTAAAAATAATTATATCGTTTTAATTAAATAAAATAGATACAGCGTTGTAACATTTGATAGACAAATATTTGGTGTCTGAAATTTTCTTTGGAATTGGCAAATTCTACTTGTGTCCATATTCCTGAAATCAAGTACCATTTGGTGGTTTTTAATTGTTATAGAAACATATTTATGTGAACCTTAGACAACAATGCTTATTTATCATTACCGTAAGATATGTTTTCGTCATCTAAAATTACTTTTTATAATGCTAGTCAAATGTTAATGTAGCTTCTGTTTCAGAATCATTTTCTTATGAAATGCTGAACAAAGCTTGTTTGTGTCATCAAAGGCCTGAAAGAAATAGATTAGGTTTAGGTTTTGCCAAAAAAGTGGAGAAGATAATACTTTGGTTGTACTTTTATTGCTCCCTCGTTTGTAGTTTATGGATAGATTATGGAACTCAATAATTTCAAATTAAGGGATCATGAAACAGGTTTCTTTGTGGTATTACATATTATTATAATTCCAGGGTTTTGTTTTGAAAGAAATATGTTATTTACAAGAAACAAGATTTAATTAACTGTTGTTTCCCTGATCATTATAATGACGCAGAAACTTAAATAGTTCAGAGAAGCATAATACCTCTCATTTTCAAAATTATCAGTTTCAAACTAAACCATTCCCGCTCTCCTTTTTCCCTACGCAACCATTAAAATTGTATAAAGCGGGTTTATTATGCCCTAAACAAATCTCCCTAAATTTAGTAATGGAAAACATGAAACAAACTCCATCTTTTGTTCGAAGCGCTTATCCAGAACTATCGGATCATAAAGCCGTCTTTGTAAATAGCCAGGCATATTTAGCGAAAATTCAACGTATTCAAATAAGCTGATATATATGAAATCTCAGATAAAGATATGGTAAAATTAAAAAATAAATAAATGCTATATCAGCAAATTTAAATTTAAATTCTACAATTTTATCACAATGCACATAATGGTAATATAATACCTAATTTAAGGAATAGAACGTAATATTTTTAATTTTGCTAGAATTTGATACGATAGAATTTTATCAGATAATTTATATTCGAACAAGTTGTGACTTTTAGCTGTATACCGAGACAATCCTATATCTGGACATAAGAATACTATGCGTGGTAAATATGTATAGACGCAGATTTTCTAAAGTTATATTTTACACATCGATAGAGAATCGATTTTTTAAACTGTTTCTAGTCCGCAAAGCATTTTATATCTACTCTACCTATTAGTTGAAGACCCAGACCGTCCGACTCGTCCAGAGGACTTAGAGTAACTAGTTGGACGGCCGGGAAGGTCTACCTATTAGTTGTAAAATTTTTAGTGTTGCTCTTCGAATTTACATGTTTCGTAACTCTGGAAATTCAGCTAGATATACCCTAGTCATGCACGTTATTTACAACAAAAATATGTTTTTTAAGCTATTTCTAAATATTGCCTTTTCGACAAATAAACCCCATTGAAAATAATTTGCCTAATCATTCACTACATGCTGACATAAATGTTATGATCTAAACGACTACGAACATCGTGAATGGAACTATTGAATTTTGTTTCAGATATATACCAGTTGGGTGTACATATAAATGATAGCAAAAGTTTTTAACACCTGAATAAAACACGACTTGTTATACGTAAAAACATTTTTAATCACATAGAACAATATATTATTATTTAATAAACTAAGAATATTGAATATGGCATACACTTTGAACTTAAATTTGTGTTAAAACATATTTTTTATAAACAAAAACAATACTAGAACTTTTACTATAAAAATATGTAAATGATTGCTTTGTTACAAAGAGTAATAGTTCCTGGGATCAGCAGTAGATGGGCCAGGCTTGTCTATCGCCATCTATTGCGCATCTTACGAACTATTTCTCTTAGAAGCAAATCAATCATTTACGACTTCAAGTAGAAAAAGTTTTAGTATTTTACTGTATTTGCAGATCATAAAATTGATATTGTACACTTTGCAACGTTTATATCTACATTGTGTTAAGTTTAAATCTGGAAATAAGAACGCTATGCGTTTTGAACATGTGCACACGCATTTTTTTTTTTTTTTAGTTTTATTTTATACAGATGGAAAAAAATATTTTTTTTATTAAATAATATATTATTTCTTAATAAACTAGAGAATGTTGAGTTTGACATACAATCTGTAACTAATTCGGGTTGAGACATGATATTTTATCTGCTACTAAAATACTAAAATTTTCCCCTACTCGAAAATCAGCATTTATATTTTAGTTGTAGTTACTAACTAACAGTATTTTATAACAAATTAACTAATTATTTGTAATAAAATACTAAAACTCGAAAATATGTAAATGACTAATTTTTTATTAAGAGAAATAGTTCTTGGGATCAGCAGTAGATAGCGCTGTCTTTCGGTAGAATTGTCTCTATACGGAAAGCTAAATTGTAGAACGGAAACCAAAGTTATCTGTAAGATAAATTGGCAAAAATGGGGAAAATTTCAGGTTTAAATGTTCATATCTTTTAAACTAATTCGATTAATTTTTTAAAATCGGGCCCAGTTGCATCACACGGAAGCCTAAGGTACCAAATACCTAACAAGAAGAAATTGTTATAATTTGAATGTATCGGTCTATTGATCTTAGCGACAAATTCGATGACCTTGGTTTTGAATTTGGAGAAGCATGTTCAATTCAGAAACTTTTGTAAAGTTTAAGATTCGTTGACTTTTTGTCTAATATTTTAGATAGGCTAATAACTCTACGAGCTAAATTCTTCTTCCATAGCTTTTACAGAGTGTATATAAGATCGTCATCGTTCAACTCAGTTTTTGACGTAATACGAGTAAAATGTTTTGCGAACTCAATATAGAAATCCGCAATTAACTTTTTTCTGATAATATGTAATGTGTTTAATATGCAATATATAATCTGATGATAAAATATATCGTCTTATAATATATAGTACAAAATCGTATGATAAAAATCATATAATCTTATAATATATAATATTTTTTTACACTTTTCGTAAGAATTATTTTTAACACTTTACAACAAAGTTGAAAAGTGTTTATAACTTCATTCTGTCTGTCTATCTGTCTATCTGCCTGTCTGTCTGCCCGTTAGCACGATAACTGCCGTAAAAATGACTTAATCAAAATTACATTTTAGTATGTTGTTCAGACGGTCTGCAGGACCTATAGGATTATAAATGAATAACATCACCCAATTAGTTTTGGATTGAACCCGGGTCGAAAAAATTAAATACATTGAGCCCTATGGTACCTAATTTCTCACACATTTTTAAGTAGATTTAAAATTCACAAATTGCTTTGAAAATGTTTGGTAATATTGAAATTGTTCCATAAAATATATAAAAAAATCAGCGAAATATATTCAGTAGTTTTTTAAAATAAAAATTAAAATGATAATATCACCTCTTATATGAAGCGACCACGTGACCATGATATGAAAAGATCATGTGACCCACTTTAGAATGATATATGGCATCCATCTTGTCTCAAAATCGTGATTTTTAAAGTTCTTTTAATTTATATTGAGTGTTGTATCCGTCCTAAAACCACTTTATTTTTGCTTAAATTCTGTGCATCTACATACTGAAACAACGCAATTACTATATATTTGAGTTTAAATGCTCATCCAAATTTGATTATTTCTACAAACAAAGCCTATTTTTCACCTATGTAAAATGTAAACAGCAAGATATGTAGAATGGGTTGTATTAGAATTGCTGTATTTCTTTAACACAAAATCATTTAGTTCATGGAGTTTGCGTAGCTGATATGAATGAAATGTTCATTGATTTTACAAAGAGAAGGACGCTTTTTTTCGATGAAGTTTTACGCATAGAGTTTAATTACTTGTAGCTCCATGGTTTTAATTTTTTAAATTAAATAAATTACTATAGTATTGTGATGAATGACATGAATGGGAAATTATTTATGGATGAAATGTTGCTTTTATAGAGAGAGCCAGGCGTATTATTTATTCTATGACGTCATTTGAATGAATTTCAGTTGTTTTCGATGAAGTTTTCAAATATAATAAATTATCGTAGTATTATGATAATTCTAAAATTATTACAGAGGAATGTATCACATTTTAGAGATGTTTAAACCAGGCAATTTGTATTTCAATGCCGTCATTTGAATGATGTTCATTTTTTTCGATGAAGGTTTAAGTTTTCAAATATAATAAATTAATGTAGTATTGTGATAAGTTTTAAAATATTACCGAGGAATGTATTGCATTTTAGACATGTTTAAATAAAATTGCATTGAAGTTGGGAAGTGTTTCATAACCTATGCTTTGAGCATGATTGATCTTTCTTGTTTAGTTCATAAAACAATGTTGGTAGAAAATAAAAAAGAACTAAGTTTCATATCTGCAACATCTATACATTGCCATCTCCGCTATACTTCAGTTTGCAATTATCGCTTTCACTGACCACATGTTCGCCCGAGGGAGTGATTACAAAAGTTACATCCAAATGTTTTTATTCCTGGTAGATACATCGTTTGTGGTTCGATTCGTATAAATAAACTACGTCTTTCAATCTACTATACCTGCATAATTTTCTAAAAAAAAATAATTAATAAAAATATTTCAGAGGATCAGAAAATATCTGCATTTTCCCTAGATACCTCGTACTGTCGCCATACATAACGCACATACTTTCACATTCGATATATGGCTAAGGAGTAATGTTTCCTATCAATCTATAACGAGTAACATAGTTACTTACTTACTTTTGTATAAACAAGCGTATTATTAGAACGATATTTGGTTTTCGAAAATTCTCTATATGTATTTTTGTAATTTTATTCAGATATTTTCATTTTAAATCCCGAGCAACGATGGATATTCTCTGCTATGTCTTACATCAACGTATTTATGTGAATGTTAATCATCAATATTTATTTCTCGTTACCTTCGGATATCATTTTGTCTTCTAAAACCCACTTTCTTCCAATACTGGTCAAATATTTACTTCCTCTTCCACATCCACTTTGCAATCAAATATTTAACAAAGCCTGCTTGCTTCATCAAAGGCCTGAAAGAAATGGATTGATTCGGTTTCGTCGTTTACCGAGAAACTGTGGAAGATAAAATATCTTCGATAATAGTTTTATTTCTTGTTTGTGTATTGTAGATAAATAAACACGGAACTTGAGAATCTTTCAATTAATATAAAAAAAAATATTACGTTTTGTGGTATTAAATATTAACATATTAGATATATGCATAAAGCAGTGTTGTAATGAATTTGTGTTGTTTATAATGCATATTATAAATCATTTTCTAAACAAACATGGGGAAATAAAAATACTTCTATCAGAAAAAATTATAAAATTTTTGCTTTAAGATGTTTTTTTTGCTAATTGTTAAACTTACTGTAAGGTAGTTGAGGAATAATTAGTTTAAGGCAATCTTCCTGTTCTTGCTTTTATCTCTTTGAGATTTGGTATTTCAAACTTATCACTTTAGGAAACCCAATTTCTGAACCAGGAAAATTCTTTAATAAAATGTTTACTAAAGTTACAATATTTTTATTTAAAGGGGCATTTCACGGGATGAAAGTTCTATTGTTGCTATACGGATCCCTGGTTGATTTTCGGATCCATAGGAGTTGGGTTTGAATTCCGAGTAAAAGTCGTGAGCCCTGTATCTGTGGGCATATCAATATTTTTTATTATAATCGTTAAAAGCTACTTGATGTGCAATAAAAAACCTTTAAACTATCAAACTCATCCAATAAAATCATATCCGAGAGTAGGAATTGACAGACGAAAGTTTCTTATATAATTATTTTTATAAGAATAAAACATTTTACATTACGTGTTTTTTTTCAATGCAGTTATCTCGTATATGAACAACTCCACAATATAATCAATTTTCACAGCAATGAACTATTAAAAACCTGAGTTTGAATGGGCTCACGTATCCAAGCAGACGAACTGTGAAATATTTTAAATTAATACTTAATTTAAGATGTAATTATAAATTTAGAATATAAAATAGTTATTTCAATATTGGAGAATCCTAATTCAAAAGAGCAAATAAGTTTTTAAAATTTTAATATTAAATTAAACAAATTAGAATACAGGAAAACAACAAAATCAAAGTAATATATTTAAATCTCAAAGACGTATTTGATATACAGCAGCACGTTTTAATCGCAATGCACACAAGTGTACACGCTGTGACTAGCTGTTAAAAATTTCATTGTTTACTTGTTATTTGTACGAAGCATTGCAAGCATGAGACATTTAAATATGGATTTTTCGCCCTGCTACAATCCATTTTAATTATTGGAATTGCGATTCTGCACATCTGTGTGCAATTTTACATATGTGGGCAAATTTTCATCTTCCTATTATAGTTTTCGAGTAAAATGAATCACAAAATCCAAGCTAATCCAGGATGTTAAATTAGCTTCAATAGGAATTGAGAACGGATTTCGCTTCGTTCGTCCATGATAAAAGTTTTGTAGAATCAAATGCAACTATAGAAAAAGCTAAATACATAGACTTATTTTGACAACCAGTAGCTCCGTGATTTGAATGCTGGTCAAGAATGGAGTTATTTGTCATGGAGCCATAACAAATTAATAAAGCCTGTTAGATGGAATTGTGTGCTAAACTCTAAAAATATTGTTTTCCATTTTTTAATGGACCTTACAGTTTATGCTTTAAATTTTAATTTATGTGTGTTATTATGACCAGTGTGCTTTCCTGCATAAAAGATGGAAGAATTAGGTGGTTCAATTTATGTTAAACATTGTTGTTAAAAATATTAGTTTTTCTCAACAAAAATTTCTTATTAAGGAAGACATAAATTATCCTTTTAAACTGGTATTCAACTGCTGAACGTCCGTGGAACTGTAATTCATTTTTTATAATTTTTCGAAAGACAAGGTCATTTTTACATCTGATTCATTTTTGGTATTGGACTTTCTAGAAGTCCCTCTATTGTTTCCCAATCAAACATTAAATCACCCTAGTTAACGATGATGGAGCATCCTTCCCTTACACTGGGACATCGCTGTTATAATTCACCATTCCGATATGATTCATTTTTTCCGCAGTATTATGTAGCAAAATTAACTCATATGGAAACTACTCCTTTCATAATTGTTTTTTTCATTTTATTTCTGTTTTCTTTCTTTCAATTGTTTTGTCATGCGCTAATATTTGATTATTTTCTACTTAACTTTTCTGATAGTATTTCTTACAACTGTTTTAAAAGTCTCACATTCTTTTCCTACCTTTTTAATAGGTTCACTAACTGATAAATCGTGTGTAGCCCATATGCTAATCGTTCATCCACCTCCGTGTTTTTCCGTTCGTTCATTATTTTCTGCAACGAATATTACGTAGCGCATTTTAATTTTCCATCGTTTATTCGTAATTATTCGTACCTCCTTGTTTATAATTATTTTTCGTTTCTTAACGCTATGATTTCAACATTTGTTCTACTTTTAGTTGTGTGCTATTCACCCGTAGATCCGGAACATGATTGCTTTCAAGTTAGTTCCTGCTTCTTGCTTATCCTGAAGAACAAATCTGTGTTTTGCTTTCGAAACGGGAGACTCTATTTTCGCTTTATGTAGATATACGACTATTTTCTTAAACTATTTATAAGAAGATGTTCAATTTCACTGAGTTGCAATTTTGGTTGGGAAATGGTTTTTTACATGCTCTAATACTCATGGACAAATTATATCGATGTATCATAACGCCATCCACAATAAGAATGCTTAATATATAAAGTAGAGATTAGTTACAAATGTAGTTCCTGATCACAAATGTATAAATTGATATATTTTACTTTAGAAAATACTTTTAGTCTCTCAAAGCAAGTGTTTCACTAGCAATTATAAAACTATATTCCTTTAGATTTTATGTCTTGAAAACTACTTTCATCACAGAATGTATGAGGTTATATGAATTTTTATCATCAATATATATTTTCCTGTTACTTTAGGATATTTCTCTGCCATCAAAAACTTCTCCCAATGCTAGTCAAATATTTACTTTCGCTTTCAGAACCACTTTGCTATCAAATATAAAACAGAGTCTATTTGGATCAACAGAAGCCTGAAAGGAATGGATAGGTTTCATAGTTCAAGGAAAAACTTAAGAACATAATGTATCTTTGTTGGTATTTTTGTTGCATGTTAGTATATACAAGAAAATAAACTTGGGACTAAAGAAATTGGTATTAAAAATGCAATAAACAATAGTGTGTAATATCAATATAAAATCTAATGTGGGCAGTACATGACATTCACCACATAATGCAATGATGAAATCTAGGATACAATGCTATTCACAATGAATCGTACATTGACATTTAACGTTATTCTGGATGACAGCATGTAAAACTTAGTGGGGGCAGAAATCGCCATACGCATGGGAAGATTAACATTTTGCAATGAAAAGTAGTATATTACTTTACATTTGTGTACACATTCTTACTTTATATTTACAACTAAAATCTCTAGACAATTGCTGTTTTCTATTTCATAGGTAAATTGAATGCAAAGATCAATGTAATTCAAAATATCCAAAATACCACCAAGTTCATTTAGAAAGTACTCCAAAAGCGCAAAACTGTCATCAACATAACAAATATATAAACGAACTGGATAATTTCAAAATAGGGAATTTCAAAATAAGGCATATATATGTCACTGAGAATAAAATTTAGTGAATTACCCACAACCAATTCATCGGATATACTGCCGAATTTAGCATGGAAGACTTTTGCGACAAGCAAATTATGATAAGAGAAATAATTTCTTGAATGAATTTTAATTGAATTCATACAGTTTCCTGAGACAAGACATTGCATCCTCAACAGGGATTGCGGTATATAGACTTATCATTAAAGGAGACCACAGCAAAGCCACTTGTGTTTAATTTGCGAACTTTCTTTAGCACATTTTTTACAAATTACAATTTTTTACAAATATTTTTTGCAAGTATGAAAATTATTAAGGAAATAAAAAACTGAAAGAGAGAACCTAAAAACTAAATGTTTGTCTAATTTGTAGAAAGTGTGAGGTCTAACCAACCGTTCGACTAATAATTCCCTCAGATTACATAATAATTTATATTTCTTTAAACTAACCATTTTAATTGGTTCTGTTGTTAGACCAGTCGGCGAGATATTAAAAATACGTTTCTGCGTTCCTAAGTTAAAGCAGGATAAGTTTCGGATCGTGGGGGATTCTGGAAGATTCTAGTAAGTTTTCGACGTGAGTGAGTGGGCGTGCAGGAGAAGTCAAGAGGATGGATTTGGATGAGTGCAAAATTTAGCCAACAGGCTAGTGGAAGGAAACCCACTCAGATACAACTATGACTGGAAGAGTCTAGTATCCTGTGTTTCGTCGTAATACTGAACGATGTAAAAATAATGCCATTAGTATGCATAATGGCTTTATATATCGTCTACGGTGTATCAATTAACATCAGGCCAGTGAATTGCAGTTTATTTTGTAATTGTAATTCATTCTGGGCGTGTGCAATAACAGTAATTGCCTATGTCGTCAGTTGTTTCAAACATGCTGCTGCTGAACTTTCTGTGAAGTGCACAATAAAAATAGTTTGACTAAATTCAGTGTAATTCTGTGTTGACCCAGTCCGAAATGTCTGAATATCAAGTACTTTAAATTGAAGTTATGTCACTTTGTTGACACAGTTACGTACAAATACGCAATACCGCTGTATAAGTATACTCATCCGTACAATAGAGTAACCAACAAGATCCCATGAAGGCAAATACCCTGCAGAAGCAGAACTAATATTAGAAATAATAAGTCTAAAAGAAAAGCATATTTTTGAAGTTTGGGGAGTTTGTACATTCTAGTACAGTAATGGGAAAATATCGTCCCGCGGACAGTTTTAGTCCAGTGAGCACTGAGAATATAAAAAAAAACCTTTATATAATTTCGGTATTTTTTGTGTCAAAATCTATCCACATCAACATCAGTGTTTGGGATATTGTCCGTCTCGTCCTCAAGAAATGATTTCTCTATATTTTGTTGGCCGTCGTAATTATTTTTTACCTGTTGTACTGTACAAGTGTAAAATGGAATGAGGAAATAATTGAGTCTTGTCTGATTTCCATCAAACGTGTCGATAGATTTCGTTATCGCCTTATCTAATGAGTCATTAACAAAATTTAATATATTAATAGATCTGTAAAATGTATCTGGTTAGATTTTTTTATAAACAATGTGGGCCCGCGTCATGTTTTTCCTTTGTTACTTTGACTCACTACAATAAAAGCTTGTCGTTCACTGATCTAGTACAGTTGGTCACAGAAGAAATAAGAAGCGGTTTAACAATTTTCAGAAATTGCACTTGAAAATTTAACAGTTGTCTTATTTTGGTTAAATCATAATTACTAAGATCATCATTAATAACATAGTACATGCCTTCAATAACTCAATTTTCAAATTTTTCAGCATGGATGTTTTTATGGGAAACAGCAATCTCACAAACCTCAGATTTAGAGATTATCAATCCAAGATTGCAACGCAATGCAACGGAACACTCTATTGTAGATTGATCTACCACTCAAAAAGGCTCTATTAGACATATAATTGTCAACATTGTCAAATTCAATGATGACATTTTAGAATCAAATATTAACTATTCTAACAAATGTAGATATGGTTTGTTGGTTTCATTGCACTGAAGAACAGGATCATTGGTATTCTAGAAACATACGTTGCATTATTATTTTATTTGTGCTTAAACGTGTTGATCAAGTTTTGTCTTTGAACAAAGTGTTTTTACTTATATCAATGTCTATACTATTAACATGTGAAACCTTATGTATGTATTGGTTGGTATACGTCCTTATTTATAAGACTATAATTGGCCTACTAACTTGAGTGTTTTTAATGTACTATTTTCTAGGCGATGTTACTATGAACTCTAAAAATTTAAGAGCATCAATAGAGTTTTATATATTTTCGAAAAACCTCTAAAATGACAGAAAAATTTAATCTACCACGTCCTTTTCTAATCCGTCTAATCTACTCCATCCCTAATCTACCCCATTCTAGTTATTCGTTTATTTCTGATCTGATATCTTAAATGAATTTTTACTTTCCTTATATACATATATATAGTATAATGTATAAGGAAAGTATTGGTCTAAAATTCGAATTCGAGTTTTCGACTGGAAAGCACATTTCATCATCTCTGAACAAGAATAGAATATTTTTGAGGGGATATCTGTGTGTGTGAAAGTATGTGTGTGAGTGTGTGTTTGTCAGTGAGTATGTGGAGACAATAACTCAGGAACGAATGGCGCGATTCAAAAGAAATTTGGTACACAAATTACAATTTATAAATACTGGAAGCTTATTGTTTCAAACCACAATCGCATGTTCAGAACCCTCCTAAATTTTTGAGTAAAATTAAAAAAAAAATAAAATCAAAACTTTTAATAAAGTTACGCAAATAGACATTATTTCTTATGTATTTTTTCCTTAGAAAAGGATTGATGTAAACATTAGAACGCTAGTATAAACCGTTCTCGATATATTGTACATTTTTCAAATGCATTTATAAAAAAATCCCAAAAATTAAAAAATATATTAACTGCTGAGAAACATGTTCACTTTTCATATTTAATGTAATATCATGCGATAAATTTGGTGACATCATTCTTATGGATCTGGCACGTTCTATTCATGAGAAAATATAATTTGAGTAATACTTTTGCATTTGAACTCCAATAGTCATTCATCGGCTATAAGACTAACTTATTTTTCCGTTCGTGACGCTTGGCGAGATTTTGGTGTCGAATTTGCGAAAAGGCGCCAGCTTGGCGACATTTTTAAATGTTGGCAAGTTAAAGAAAATCTCCAAATGGACAAAAATGCTAAAGAATTGACGCTAAATCAATGAAAATGACGACTAATTAAAGACAATTCAATATCTTGGAAAAATATAAGTATCTACTATAAGAAAAAACTATTCATTTTTACTGTAAAAGTTGTAAATTCATTGCATTATATAAGCAAAGTTATGTTCTGCCCACAACCTATTTTTTAAGCAGCGGACACTGTTTAAAGGGAGCTGATTACCAGAATTTTGAAAATTCAATAGTTTATTTATTCTAAATTAAAAAAAAAATCAGACAGATTTTAAAAGTATCAGGAAGAACCAACAAGGAGACCCATTAAAAAAATTTAACTCGCCCATTATTTATATACCTTTGATCTCCATTAAGATAGGGATCTTAGTTTAATTTTGCAATGCCTATTGAAATAGCTACTTAATTTACATCCAATGGACCCACTAGACCTGTTCACGCTAAACTACGATCCACTACTTTGAGACTTTGCGTCCTCTGCTTTGTGAGTTTGCTACTTTGCGACACGTGTGTCCACTACTTTGCGACACTTGCGCCCGAACAAATGGGAGATGGGAAGGAGCCCTTTTACTAAATCTTCGTTTTTATCTACTTTGGCGACTAGTCATCCAGTTTTTATGAAATTTTTACGTTGTTTTTCTACTGTGCATAGGTTCCACTCTACCTGCTCACGTTAAATTTCGATTCACTTTTATTGCTTTACAATTTTAGAGTCCGCATTGTGTTCGCAGAACAAGATAAAAAATGAATTGCTATTGATTGCTATATTTAGTGACTTAGTGACCGGTAACTTGCAAATCCCACCAGTATATGCTTAAAATGCAAAGCGGTCGTAAGTTTCGAGTAGATAATTTAAAAAATAATAATAAATAATGTGAGATAATTTGAGATAAATAAATAACAATACAAGATAATTTGAGCATTAAGTAGCAAACAATGTTAACTGCAAAATTGCATGTTTTGAGATAACGTTAGTTTTACACTTTCAAACACCAATGTCCTTCATGATAAAAAACTGTATTTCACCAATTACTACTATTCAAGTTAGTTAGTGACATGTTTATTTGCACCATTTAATACTTATTAATTATTACAAAATTATTAAACAATGAAATAATATTTGTTGGTAAATACCAATTACATTTAATTTAATCGTATTATATATTAACTATTTTTGTTTGCCTAGACTGAGTGTGATTTATGAGAGATACAGTCATGAAATGCAATTAAAATGTTTTTCCTCATTTCAGAAAAATCACGGTTTAATAGAACGTTGTTTGGCATTAAACCCTTTGGATTTATTCTTATCATAAGAGATAGGATGCCGTCTAGCAATGACGCACGCGTGTGTATATATTTCATAGCGTTATCAACATGTGTAACTTTTCCCAGGTGATACACTTGTTGACCCGTGATATACTTGATTATAATTTGATCAATAAAACTGCAAGAGTCTAGTCAGATTTACATATTTTTCTCTACACATCGAATCGGGTAAGATAATTTGTTAATGATATTTCTTTGTCAAACATCGTTTTAAAATAAATTATGCAAAATGTACTGAATCAGATATATTAGTCAATTCCTAGCTTTGGATATGTCCCAGATTTTTTCGATATATTGAGAGATTTTTAGCGCTAAAAATTGTACATATCTGATGAAAAATTTGTTATAAAATCTTAAAGGACTGTAAAGTATAAAATTAAATATTATAAAGAATCTTTCTAAAATACGCAGTTTTAGTAAAACGCACCAAAAAGTAAAAGACTAATGTTTTACTATCACAACATTCTTGGTCACATGCGACAAAAAATAAAACCGTGAGACGCTCTTAAAAGAAGGGTATGAGTCTATTTAAATATTCCCAGAATTTTAAGGTGTAATGGAAGTGATAACATAGAAAACATGGAAATTACATATATAAATGAGAGACGAATTGTTAAATAAAAATTGTCAAATAATAATTTAAATTAAATAAATGTAACAATTTTATATATGCCATTTTTATGTTATCTCTTATATTCTGTTAATGTCCAAATACAATTATTTTATGGGCGTCCTATGATTTTAATTTCGTCGCATATGATCAAAAATATTGTCATAGATAAATTTTATTTCCTTTTTACATCTCAGCGCATTTTACTAAAACAGTGTAACTTAAAAATATTTTATAACTAGGAGACTCCGCCCTCTGACCGTTACGCTCACCAACCCCCGTAATTCACTTAGTGAATCGGGTGGTTTCGCCTATAACTAGCTGAGGTTTGCTGAGCTCGCTTCGTGAGCACTTCAGTGCCACCTCCTATGCAGGCGTAATATGACAGTTGTACTCTGCCCTCTGCTCGCTACGCTTGCCAACCACCGCTTCGCAAGTCTTATATCAAGTCAAGATAATTTGAACAGTTCCATGTATCCACCATCATATTTTTAATGTTACTTTCATGATGTTTTTAAAAATTAACAAAATCATAAATATCTCTAAAAATGAAGCAATTGCACATGTTAGATTTTATTACACAAGAAATTATACATGTTAGAGATAGGTTTGAGCATTGTTTTTTTAAACATCAAGGATTTTTCTCAATATATATATTTAGATCATAAAAGAAGCATTGAAGTTGTAAAACTAGGTATCTCAGTTTGAAAATAACTTCAATATCTATTTAGTAGAATACAAAAATTTCGAAAAAATTTCTCTCATAGTTGAAGTATATAGACAGTTTTTCTGTTTATATTTTTAGCCTAATTACGTAGACCAAATGTATTTATTTTTTACATCTTGATGATATTGTAAGTATTCATGTAGTATCACATTTATAAATTGTGCAAATGTGTGCATCTTTATTAAGGATATTACAAGGCTATTAAACAATTTAAAAAGTTAGAAATTTTGAGTTTTAGTTACAAAAGTGTTCTATGAATTAAAATAGATTCTTAAAAGTTTCACTGATAATATTCTGAGTCCCTTCTAGTAAAATATTTGACTGTTTTTTAGACCGAATATATTTGTTCAGTACAAACCTGCCTAAAATAAATTAAAATTTGTTAAATCTGGGATTTTTAAAGTACTTAATACATACTTTAATGAAAAATACAGAAGGATTGCATATGATTTGCTTACTGTAGTTCTCTTACATATAATGCATTCAGTACTTAGCTAAATAACTATTTGCTGCATTCCTATTAACTATTGCATATTTCTAAATATAATATAATCAGTGTATAAGCCAAGCCGAGTACATGATTTTACTGTAAAATATATGACCAAAACAGTAAAGCTTTATATAAGCCGAATAAAAAAATCTGATGTGGGCAACACATGACTTTCCTTATATAATGCAATGAATTTACTATTTTTACAGTAAAAAATAGGTTTTTCTTATAGTAGATACTACTATTCTTTCCAAGATATTGAATTTTCGACAGTCAGTCGTCATTTTTATCCATTTGGCGAGATTTTCGTTAATTTGGCAACATTTCAAGAAGTCGCCAAGTTGGCGACATTCCGCCAAATTCGTCGCCAAAATCTCGCCAAGCGATATGCACTAAGAAATAAGTTATTCTTACAGCAGATAAATGACTATTGGCGTTCAAATATAAAAGTATTATTCAAAGTATATTTTTTTATGAATGGAACGAGCTAGATCCACGAGAATGATGTCACCCAATTTATCGCATGGTATTACATCTGAAAAGTGAACATGTTTCTCAATAGGAAATATTTTTATTTATTTTATATGATTTTTTGATAATTTTTTTGAAAAACGTACAATATCTCAAGAACGGTTCATGTTAGCGTTCTAAAATTTATGTCAATGGTGTTCAAATAAAAAATTACATAAGATATGTCTATTTGCGTAACTTTATTATTGGTTTTGATTTTTTGACGATTTTTTCAAAATTTCGTTCGAAAATTTAGGGAGGTTCTTAGCATTCGATTGCGTATAAAAACAATTGGCTTCCAGTGTTTACGGATTGTGATTTTTGTACCAAATTTAGTTCGAATCGGTCCATTCGTTCGTCAGTAATCGTCTCCACAGACTCACTGACACACACACACACACGTACTTCCAAACACACACACACACAGACATCACTTCAAAAATGTTTGATTCGTGATCAGGGATGCTTGAAACGTGCTCTCCCGTCGAAAATTCGAATTCGAATTTTCGACCCCGTCACAATACTTTCCTTATACATTATGTATATAAGGAAAGTAAAAATATCAACCAAACAGTACTAACCATCGCTGAATATGTGAATGCTGAACTATCACCGCCAATCAAATAACATGGTTATGAGGGTATTGTTAACAATGAAAATTAACAACATGACATAGTTGGTCAGTATCGAAAATAAATGTATTTAAAATACATTTGTATTTTGTATTTTAAATTGAAAAAGGTAAATTATTTTGGTAATGTATCGAAAACACATTCTCAGAGTATTTTGTATTTTCAGGATACTCAAAATACATTTCTTTAGATTTCCAACTATCGTGTTTAAACTGCGAATGAATCATTCACAAAAGAGAAAACGACTAATCTGCATTTTGTCTGGGCATGGATTTCGTTTCTTTGGAGTTAATGTAAACATATTTTTTAAACCTGGCGCTGATAAAGATGTTAATTAGTGTGATGTATAGTATCTGTGGACTGTAGTAGCCTTTGAAATATATAGTTTCCATTATAAATTTTATGTTCATATTGGATTTATATAATGTTGTAATTTGGTAGATGGATGGCTCTTCTTTGTCTATGTATTTAATGAAAAGGAGCAAGGAGAAAGTTTAAAGTTGCATTCTTTGTGAAACCAGTAACATAGGCAATTCGAGTTTTGTTGTGAATTATTATATTTTAAGTCAATTAAAGAGATGCAATGCGGTTACTTATTGCAAAGGCATGAGATAAAATAGAAGATACTGCCGCTCATTCTTGCAAATGTATTTAAATATTTAATGGAGTGTGATGTGCACGGTGTGCAGCATTAGATGGGTAATATTTTTAATGTGATATCTATTGATGAATGGGGAATACCAATTATGGAAACCAAAATGTGTCGTTATAAATGGATCTTTGGAAGCCATAAATATTTTTAAACCGTATCTAAAGATAAGATTTTAGTTTTATGCAGTACTACCTCGATTTGAGAAGTATTTATGTGGCATTCGTTTAATCGAGGTTGCACTATCTTATGAGTTTTATTGTTGGCAAAAATGTGCCATACTATATTCTGTCAGAAAAATGTTTTTTTGAAACATCTATTTTTTGGGAAATGCCATAGATAGAATTCAGATGATCACTGATTTGAAGTTTCAGATTCACTGATTTGAAGTTACCATCCTATTTCTGAGAGTTTAGAGATTCATTATGGTTTTCTACTTATTTATTTCCGGTTCAAAAAGTGTCACTTTACTTGCAACGTTTATATCTCAAATTTGGCAATACATAGAATTTATAAGATAACTGATAATATGGATTCTAGAGGAAGTAGGATGATTTACAGAGAATTTTTACTTACGGTTTCTTTTCCACTCCTGGTTTAAAATTTTCCTTAATACATTGATTTCTTTGAATTGGCTGTAGATAGAGATAAATACTGATAGGATTTCAGTAAAAAATTCTGAAGTGGATCGGGGGTTAACTAAGGATATCCATCTCCAGTCTTTTTTCACTTCTGGTTCAAAAACATTTCTTTAAAAAATCGAAACTTATTTCTTAAGATTGGCTATAGATATAATTTAGATGCTAACTAATATGGATTTAGAGGTGAATTCAAGAGAAAACAGCAGTAATTACTATATCAGTATTTTTCAAACTTTTCTGGTAGAGTAACACTTTTGAAATTTAATTTTATGGCGGAACCCCAAAATGAAAAAATTGTCCTTCGTGGTCCAAATGATACATTCAAATGTTACTCGCATTTTAATTTTTAAGAACCTTACACAAAAATATCACGTCACGGAACTCCTAAATATGTTAGCAGAAGCCCCAGAGTTTAGAGTTTTAGTTTCTCTTGCATTTTTTAAGCAAATAGAAATGGATATAAAAGTGCAAATTCAGTGCCTTTAAAAAAAAGGGGGGTTGTTTAGTGCAATTAAACTCAATTAATAAAAAAATAAAGTGGAAATGTGTTTGAGTCTGTAGGGAAAGTTATGTGCTGCCCACATCAAATTTTGTATTATACCTTTGTAATATAAAATATGTTCTCTCCATAGATTCATTTATTTTTAATTTATTAATTTTGAGATTTAAAATTTTAAAGAGTTAGAGTCTTAAGTCATACTTTTACAATACATTTTAATCTTTTTAAAATGCCAATATTAATATTTAACAAATATGAGGTTTGTTTATTTCCAATAAAATGTACAGACACATATTGCTTTACATTGAAAATTCAATTCAGTACAATACATAGCAATGTTTAATATTTTAAAATGTATTTTGCAATTTGAAAATACATATATTTTGTATTTTATGCCCTAAATATATGTATTTTGTATAGAAAAATAGAAAATACACTTTCAATATATCTTGTCAAACTCTGCCACATAGTCTGTCCAACCGGTTCTCGTTAGATCACCAAAGTCATGCAGCATCGGGCGCGGTTAGTACTTGAGTGGGTGACCACCTGGGAACACCGCGTGCTGTTGGCACATTTCGGGCGCGGCAGCCCGGTGGTTTGCGAGTTGGATTTTCACGCTGCCACGACTTTCGGGTGCGGTAGCCCGGTGGTTTGCGCGCTGTATTTGCACGCTGCCGCAACTGCCGCCGTGTTCAATCACGTTACACATGTGGGTCCGTAAGTCCTTCCGAGAAGTTGGTGGTAGGGGAAGGAGGGTACGGTCCCTGTGGATGCATCCCCCTCTGGGCTCCGGTCTAAATTGGGTGGCACTTCCCGGCCGTCCAAACGGTTACCTTACACCTTTCTGGTAGGTCGGACGGTCTGGGTCTCAACAACAACAACAACAACGCTGCCACAACTGCCGCCGTGTTCAAGCGGAGTACGATCACGTTAAACATGTGGAACCGTAAATCCTTCCGAGAGGCTGGTGGTAGGGCCAGGAGGGTACTTTCCCTGTGGATGCCTTCCCCAGTGGATCCCGATCTAAATTGGGTGGCACTTCCCGGACGTCCAAACGGTTTCTTTACACCTTTCTGGTAGATCGGACGGTCTGGGTATACAACAACAACAACATAGTCTGTTCAGATTTAAGCTGTGTGATGTTGTTCAGTAGCTTGTGCCAGAAGCTGCCCTGCTGTATGATTGTCTCCGATTTGCTTGTGAAAATATCCCCCACAAAATAATGGTTTTACGAGGCTGCAATAAGCAGGAGAGAATATTTTTTTCAATTGCTCTCTACTTTCACAATTACCAATTTCAAAATTTTCAACTCTTTAGCTTCTCACAATTTAGATTAGTTTCGCACCACAATTCAACAATTTAATCGCTAGCTCAGCATTTCGCGCGCTTGTTGTTTGGAAATCGAAATTCAAAATTTATATAAATGAAGAGTACAGGAAAGTCATGAAAAAGAAAAAAAATAGAAAATGCGCAATAAAAAAAATAACATGTCGAGGTATGAAATGTAGATTCAGAAGTTTACTGGGAAAAAAACACTAACATTCATTTATGCATCCGTCCTCCAGAAAATTCCAATCATATGCGAGCATTGAATGGGGGATAGATGCGATGATATCACTATTACAACATCTACAGCTTAAGGGTTATAAATTAGGATAACTATGTAAGAGTAAATGCTCATTACTTTATTGCCACTTAAAAATATACTGTTGCAATATATATATATATATATATATATATATATATATATGCACACATAACAAATTGACGTACAATCATAAAACTTGGCATGTAGATCGTTTGAGGAGATATATAGATGATTATATTTCGGGATAAAGTAAATTAAAAAAACTAAAAGTAGCTGACGGCGTTGCTGTTTGATAAATTTCTCGTTTCTCGAGACTCTTTGTTTCGTACCGCAAAAACTGTTGCATATAAAAATGTGAAATTTGGTACATTTGTAGTAACAACTTCGCTGAAAAAAAAACATTCTTTAATACATATTGTAGTTTAAGAAATGTATAATATCAAAAGCAAAATATTTGAGCTGCAATTTCACGACTTGGATAGACTAACAATAGCAAGAATACGAAATTTTGCTGGCAGATACCTACATGGTTAACCTTTTGCAGGGCGGAACTCCTTTTTTATTTTTCTCTACAATACATGATAATGTATAAGGAAAGTATTGGAATGATGCCGAAATTCTCAACTCATGTTTTTGACTGATCTACGCTTATTGACATCTCTAGAATACGAAAAAACTATTTTTAGCGTGATGTACTTGTGTGTGTCTGCGTGTCTGTCTATCTGTGCATCTGTTTGTGCAATGTATGTATCCACTCTAACACGAAACATGATGGAGAGGATTTTATAAAATTTGGTAGATAAGTCACTTGTGTGTGACCCTGGTGCTAATTATATTTTGATACGATTCAAGAATAAAGAAGCTGCATTTTTTTTACGAAATGGCCCGTAAAAAAATTATATATATCCACTCTAACTCAACTAAAAGAGTAAATTTCATAAAAGTCGGTAGCTAACTCATTTGTGGGCTATTCTGTTGCTGATTAGATTTTGGTCCAATTCGGGATAAATGAATCTGCCTTTATTTCGAAATGGCCTGCAAAAAGTGTATGTATTCACTTTAGCTGACAGACTAATTGATCAAATTACACAACATTTGGTAGATGGAATGCCGCTCGTAGGATACTGTGATGCTGGTTAGACTTTGATACGATTTGGAAAAAAGAATATGCCATTTTTTTTGCAAAAAATCTAATATATTCGATCTAAAATAAAATACTAAATGTGCAAGATGGTGAAACTCTAAAATAAATGGCTAAAATTGATGAAATATATTATTTAATTACATGTTCTACTTGTAAAATTTGACAACTAAGCGAATTAATATGACTCCATGATTGTAGGATAAACCGTCCTCGAGATATTATAGTTTTTGGAATTTTAAGGACCTGAAGAATTTAAAGTGAATTAAGTTGGCTTGATTTAAGTTGGAATAATGAAATAAAAAATTACAAAATGAATTTGAATCTGCAGAGAAAGTCATGTGCTGCTCACATCAGATTTTTTAATTTCGATGTAGTTTGAGATATTTTACTTTTTGATATTTCACTTCTGAAGTGAACTTTTTTCCCCCTTATCTTCACGTCTATCGATTTCTCTGTCTCGAACAGTAAAAACTACAGCATACAAAAATATGAAATTTGGTACATTTATAGAGAAATAATAGGGTAACACGATGGAATAAATCGTTTATCAATTTTAAATTTAGACTGGCATGAAATAGTTCACGAAGCGATCTCATGATCAAAGAACTCAGTTTTTGAATTCCCTGGGGTATGAAAAATCCTTGCTTTTCCCTCCTGCGGAAAATAGGCAGTGATAGACAAGATATTTTTTAAAGTAGAATTTTTAGGTACGATAAATATGAAGCGATCGCATAGAGAGACGGATCCTTTTGAAATGGGTTGCACGAACGAAGCGTATCAATAACCAATTCAAGTAATTGCGAAATATTAAAATCAACAAAGCAATTAAACCACCGCCATAATGTCGAAAACCGAAATATACAGCACTGGTTTAATTTTGTAGATTAATTAGACTAGACTCTTCTTCAGCGCTGAGTATCTAACCCTAATTAATCCAAACACATGCTTGATTCAGAATTATCCATAGCAAGTTACTATATATGCCAATGCACAAACTACAATCATTAAAAGAGAATGAATAGCAAAAAAGAGAAAGAATGGAAATCAAATATTACCATTATCCATGAGGCAGGAACCCATTGTGCACATGTGAGTGCGAGCAGCTGTAATTGAATGAAAAAGGTGGATAAGCATCCAGAGGAAGAATGACGAAGTAGATCAAGGGGTTAGAACAATCGGTTGCATTGACCTTTCCAAAAACCCGTCTAGTGAGAGCAAGACAGAACAATCAGTCATATAAGTAAAACACGATGAACAGGAATCATAGATGAAAAATTTACTAAACAAGTGATAAACAGAAGAAATGAATAAAGGAGTATGCCACAAACGCCATTATACAAAGGCTCAAATCGTAGTATCAAACTAGCTAATGCTACATGTTTCTAGCAAAAATAATTTTCAAAATATTAAGTATTTATATACCTTATTTTGAAGTTTTTATTTTAGTTTATTTTTTTTATTTTACATTTTTATATAATCATATAATTAAAAAATTATAATAATTACTTAATTATTTATTTTTATTTTTTATTTATATTTTTTTTCTAAGCCGCCATAAATGGGAATGTATTATTAGAGGTTATCGAGGAGTAGTTAATACACTGAGTTGATAATTCTAATTACAAAATTGGGAGGATATGCATTATTGGTTGAAGTATTCATTAATTCTTTAAAATGTGCTAATTCTCTCTCTCCATATTTGTCATCACAAATTTTATTGGTTCTGAGAACCTTGTTTGATATAATATTTCTAAACACTGATATATATACAAACACGAGTCAAAGTGTGGAATTTTAGAAGCACTGTCAAAATCTAGTCATTTACCATATAAGTTTATAGCCAGATCAATTTTATAAATCTAAATTTTTATATAAAAAGTTTGCAACATTAGAAACATTATTACTGGCATTTAATTGTAAATTATTAGGATATAAGTTTAATTTCAAAGGATTATTATTATGGGATACATAAAAAATATCTATACATGGTCAAATTATGCAGCCCTTGATTATAGTTTCTCACATAGAAGTATAAATATAGATTAGCCAATAATGATGAGTCACCCCTCCTTATGGGAAACCAAACTGTTGATTAAAAATAGAACCACCATGTTGAATATAATTCTCATAGAGAGTGATATTAAGTAATATTAAGCGGGATGCTGAATATTTTAAGATAGTAATATATTTTTTCAAAAATGTGTACAATAATTCTAAAGAGATCATCTATATCAATGGTATTGAACAAATCCTTAAAATCGAAGGTATAAATACTATGGATATTAGATTGAGGTTTTAATTGCTTAACTAATTCAAAACTGATTTTTACTATGTATTATAAGCGATGTCATCTGATAATCTGACAAAGAGTTTCCACTGAAAATTTTTTATAATAATGTACCAGCATTAGTAAAGTAAAATTTATATATATATATATATATATATATATATATATATATATATATATATATATATATATATATATATATATATATATATATATATATATATATATATATATATATATATATATATATATATATATATATATATATATATATATATATATATATATATATATCTGTGTGTGTGTGTGTGTGTATATAAACATATATAATTCTTATCATATTGAATATTTGTTTATTTTTATTAGAGACCATGATTGTATTCTGCATCATTATCCTGTTAGGATCGTCATCATATGTGCAGTCCGAAACTTGCCCTTCTTTCAATGGAATAGATATTGATTGTTCTTGTAAAGAAATAAAATATACTGGTGGTATAAAAGTAATTTGTAATAAAGGAGGCAACCAGACGATGGATTTATCTGCCCGTTTAGCTGGAAAGAAATATGTACAACTGATTCTGAATGAATTCGATATTGATAAGCTCCCTTGGACTTTTTTTAATGATATTGATGTCAAGACACTGGAGTTAAACAAGTGCAAGATAAATAATTTTACGCTAGCAAATAATCCACCAAAGTTCTCCAAGTTGGAAAACTCTTTAGAGGTGAGTGAAACGGCCATATACAGAAGCAGCAGGTGAATGATACTGGTATGAAATAGAAGAATCTCAAGGAGAACGATGCTAAAACTTTATAAAAGCTTGAATTATTTTCTTTTCACATAATGAGATTTATTTTTAAATTTAAAATCGTAAATAAATCATAAAATAAACCTACCCAAAGGAGCATTCACAATGTTAAGATAGCTTGTTAATTGCTACTAACATGATAGCTTGTTAATTGCTAGTGATATCATCCATGGACCGGTTTGACCCTTATTACGTTCTATACTTCACGGAGTACGCTATAACTACAATTGAAGCAATATGCATTTGGGTCATAACATGTTTTCTTGCTGACATTGCAGGTATAGACTTCTCCATGTATAAAATCCGATAAAGTGCGCTAAAATGGTCTGTAATAAAATCGCGATGTTATTTTTTTTTCTGAATGACTTTACATTTAGAGAAATACTACTCTAAAAGACTCAGATTTCTTCCAACTGACTTAGTAGGGCCTATTCAAGAAATTGCTGTTCTAATTAACTTGAATGCATTTTAAAAAGTAAAAATCCAACTCACACAAAAAAACATATCTCAACCTAACTTCCAATTTCAAAGTTAGAATCCCAATAATAAAAATCCAACTTATTAATTAACCCAGCTATCTTAACAGAAGTTACTTTACATGCAACTTCAATATCTACTTCAATCTTTTCACACTTGGTATCTCTAATACTACCAAAAACAATTCTATCAATGATACAATTTTATAAGGCAGAATCTTTCAGTCCTTCTAAACCTTACTTATAAGTTACAACTGTCTTGTAAAATTAAGCTCTATCTATCCTACTAAGTATTCAGTGAACTTGAATATTCCGTGCATTAAAAATCGACATACAAATATATAATATTTCAATAGTGAGAGTATAATTATTAAACATGAAGTTGAGAAGTTAAGGACATAAATTAAAATCAGATAAAGTAAAATTAACTTAACAATAATAATAGTTATTAGAATTGTCACAATTGTTTTTTATGTATTTGTTTATTTATTATGATATTATTATTATTAGTATTAGTATTATTAATATTAATATTATTATTATGATTATTATTATAATTAATATTATTGCATCTTGAATTTTATAACCACAAAACAAAAAGTTCATGCAAATATTACTAGAACTATGCAAATATACTTTTAAACAGTAAAAAAAAATATTCAATTAGCTTTACACAATTGCATAAAACAAATTGCTTGCAAATTTAAAGGAATCATATCATTGTTATTTTGAAAACAACGCTTGATAACAAGTTTTGTGGATACCTGATAAAATAATATCATCATTATTCATAAAATCTACACACACAACCATATATACCTGCCACACAAATAGCTACTGTAAACCTTCGGGTCTGTCGTGTGGTCTTGGTTTTTCACACACACATCAAGCTTAAAATGAAAGATAAAGATGAGGGACTAGATCATTTCATTAAAAAATATATGCTAACTATTCTGGATCGGATATATATTTCAGAGAAAACTGTAACTTACTTGTAATCATATAATTAAGAATGAATTACTTATTATATAAATTAATTGTCGTTATCAGAGTATATCCTACGTTGTTTAAATATATTATGTTTCGTTGCCATCCCTTACTTTACAATACTATCTTGTTAAAACATTTTAGATTTTAAAAAAATGTGATATTTCAGGACTTCTTATGGTATCAAGTCAGACATTACTATGGTTTCTAAAGAAGGTTATTTATTAATCTTTGGAACTTTCACAGGGATTTTATTGTTTTCTAGTTTAAAGTCAATGATCATCTCTTTATGAAATGCGCGTGTTTATAAAGAAACACATTTTTTTCAATGTAATTATTACCCATGGAAAAACCAACCCATAAGACATTAAATCTGATTTGTTGGCCATGGACAATCCTCTGATCCACTTTTATGAGTCATTTACATTTACTACATTCACTAAGTTCTTTGTTTAGTTTATTTAATTCCATTTTTATGAGCGTTACTCTTGCTGAAGCATTGACTGACAATTGCTTTCATCTGATTGAGCAGTCTAATGAGAATTTTGATACTAATATTTTTATTGTGGATTCTATTAATTCCAGTACTTAGTCCACTTGTAGGTTCAACAGTAGTACCTATTTCTGTCATTGATGTGTCAGTCATTCGCATTGAAATGCATTTGTAACAACTGCCTAGCGGAAGCCTTATCCTGTTACTTATCTCTTTATAAAAACACTTGAATTTATTCTCATTTTACAAAATTTGTGTATTCAATGCACATGTCTAACCATTTGAATGATGTCAAATTATTTAAGTGATTTATTTGTCTAATATTAAAAACTAATAATTTATTCTCACTTCTGTTTGCTAAAACCTGAGATTGATTTGTTATATGTTGTTGCCTTAGAATGTGGATTTCCTCCTCAATTGATTGATGGTGTTCTTTTCGAAACATTCTAGGTCACCAAAGAGAGAGAGAATGTTCTGATTACAACATTTAGCAACCTTGATTCCCTTTTTTTTAATATAAAAACAAACATATAATAAATAAATTAGTGTATAAAATTATTGACTTTAGAGTGATTTTATCTCATACCATTGAATCTAATTTCTTTTTCCTTGAGAATATAAATATCTTGTACATTTATCAAAATTGTTTTTAGGCTAAACTTTCGCATAAAAGCTAAATTAGACATATCTTAAACCATAATAGTTATGCTTTAAAGAATAGAACATCGCCTAAAATCAAAAATCTGATAAATCTTATTGTATAACTGCATAACCAGTAATAAACATGTACAGTGTTTTTCTATAAAAACATATACATCCATTTCTAATAATGTCGGTATATGTGTCTTGTCGATTTCGAAGAATCTAATTGGTCCAAAATCTCGCGTATTTTACTTTCTCTGCAATATATGGTAATGTAACGGGAAAAAATACTGGATTCATGCCGAAAGCCGCAACTCGAGTTTTCTACGGATCTACACGTTTTGGGATATCTAGAATACTAAAAAACTATTTTTTGCGTGACATCTGTGTATGTGTCTGTCTCTGCAATGTGTGTATCCACTCTAACTCGAAAACTACTGGACCAAAGTTCATAAAATTTGGTAGGTAAGTCACTTGTGTGTGACGCGGGAGCAGATTAGTTTCTGTTACGATTTGGAATAAAAGAACTCTTCTTTTTTTTGCGAAATGGCCCTAAAAGTGCATGTATCCATTCTAGCTGAAAAAGTGATAGATCAAATTTTCCAAAATTTGGTAGATATGTGTCACTTGTTACCTTGGTGCAGCTTAGATTTTGGTACGATTCAGAAAATAAAGAATCTACCCTTGTCTGCGAAATAGTCTGGAGAAATCGGCAAAAAAATATCTAAAATAAAAAACTACGTATTCTCAAATATATCAATTAAATATTTTGTTGATACATAATTTTTACGATCAAAAGAATAAGATCAACCCCATTACACTAGGACTAGCAGTTCTTGAGATATTTTAGGTTTTTTGCATTTTCGCTACACCACTTAGAAAATAAGCCTAGCTATCAAATTAGACGAAGATTGAATTAAAAGAGCAAACTTAGTGTAATTTTTAATAATTATGTTTGTTATATTGTGCAATTATACTCAATGCAATGAATTATATTGAAGAAATAAAAAGAGCGCGAATATGAGTCTGCAGCGAAAGTCCCGCATCAGATATTTTTATTTCGAGGAAACACTATATAAATTCCTTCATAGAAACATCGTGAATTGTGCCTCTTCTTTACTCCTCTTACAATATATGGAAATGTAAAGGGTGAGTATTGGAATTGTTTTAAAAATAGGAAGTCGAGTTTACAACGAGTCTACATGTTTCAAGTTCTTTAGAACATGTAAAACAATCATCAGCTTTTTATCTGCGCGTGTGTGTCTGGTTGTCTGTGCAATGTATGGATCCATTCTAGCTCAAAGGCTAATCATTAAAATTTCCCAAAATTGTGCAGATAAATTATAGTTTACTCTGCTGCTCATCAGATTTTTTGTACGATTAGGAAAATAATAGCAGGTTTTTGCATGTTTTTACGGAATGGCCCGCAAAATTTCATCAAGATTTTTAATAATAAATTAAATATGCTTAGTTGTATAAATTAAGTGTGTATTTTGTACATAATTTTGACGTTAAAAGGAATGAAAACAACCACCGTTTCTTTAAGCGGCTCAACCGTTGTCAATATATTTATAAAATGTATATATAATTTTACATTTTTTTACAGTTTATGTATAGTTTTTATATACAATTATTATATCTACAGTTTTAATATTAAATATTTAAAAAATATTTAATATTAAAACCGTATATATAATTTTATTTAATTTTAAATGAATGTACGTATCATTTTGCGCAACCGAATTCAATTTAATTGATTACGAATAAAGGGACGAAACTATGAATTTGTAGAAGTCATGTGTTACTCATATCAGATTTTTGTTTCTGTCAACATTGGAATAAATTATTTATATTCTAATATCTATATTTTACAGGTATTAACTATCACAAAGAGTTTATACCAGAAAAATGATCAAGACTATTTGAATTTAGGATATTTGAAAAAACTTTACAAGTTAGAAATGGAGGAAAACGATATAAAAAATTTGGACAACAATTGGTTTGAGAATGGACCAAGCCAACTGAAATATCTACTTATATCCAGAGCTAAAATAGAATATCTTGGGAATACAGTTTTTAAAAGGCTGGTCAATTTGGTGGAACTGAATATTCCTTATAATAATATAACTGTGGTAGAACGTACCATGTTTCCAATTGGTGTTGATGACGTATTGACTAAACTTAATATCAGGTGAGTACTTAATTTAAGTATGCTTTCTCTAATGATAAAAATTGTTTGAAGTCTGAAACACAATGAGAATATCTGAATGATATATAATTAATGTGCCATTACATAATTGTCTTATTTACTCGAGTAACTCGTATAGTATATTGCTTCAAGTAGTAAATTTCGACCTGAATTTACACTAAAACTCGGAAAATTAAAGTTCCAAACCAATAAGTAAATTCAGGAAACATCCATTAATTTAATTTCGACGAATTAATTTCATTTTTCGATAGTTTTTCGATTGCAGAGCTTGTCTCTCCAACTATCACCTCTTAATCTAATGAATATTTTATTATATTTTTGAAATGAATAATGCACCCAGTCCTAATTTCAGCGCTTTCCATGCATTACATGCTTTTAAGTTAAGCGTTTTAAAAAACACTCATTATGTTTTTTTCTCATTATGGCACTATTGCTATCCTGGACAACCACCCCCTTTATGATCTTGATGGTATTTTGTTTCCCTTTGATCATTGGATTCAATGCCCCTATGAAATAAAAACACAACAATCGATTTTCTCCCGGTTTGACATCCGCAACGTTAATTAATTTTTCCCTACGGTCTTTCATAAATATTTTAATGTATATTTACCTCCACATAAAAATTCCTACCATTGGCCTAACCAGAAAATTATTTCTTTCAATACGTTTGTGCTTCGTATTTTGAGCGCATATTTTACTACAGGTTTGCTCCTTTCTGAAACCAATTATTTGAAAACTGATGCTGTCGATCGTGGTTTCTCTCTTAACACTGCTAATCGAGCTATTATTATTTTTAAACATTCCTCTAAACTTGCTTCTGGAAAAATTTCAACATCATTATCAATTTACCAGTATTTCCAAAAATTAATCAGCAGATATTTAAAGTCCTTAAAATACTCAAGTTTTTAATACTCGAATATATTAAAGTTTAGACCTAAGGCTGTATCCCTTTATTTGTGTAAAGGTCATAACCGAGGTCTGGGCATACCAAAAATCAGGTCCGCTGGCTCATCTTCCAGCACCGTTTATTTTCCTATGAATTTCGTCCAGGTATCGAATTTCTTCTGGTAGTGCACTGTTTTTATTTGCTCAATATCCCTTCCATTCAAGTTATTCTTAAGTTCTGGCTTGAAAAGTTTCTTCTTTGGAAGTGAAGAGTAGATTTTATTCATGGTACTGATGGTCTCAATCTTAGAGTATTTGAATCTGTTTGTTTAGTTGCTGATGCTGAGTTGGGATTGGTGGATTTCTCGGATGATGCTGTGTTTAATGTTTATACAGACGACCCTCGACGGATGAACAGAAATGGTTGTTCGATTTGTGCTTTTCGTTCTGTTGTCTTAGTGTACTCCTTATTGCGTTAGTGTACTACTCCTTATTGTCTTAGTTTGTCTTTTTGGTTTAGTTTCAGTCATTTTATTCTGATTTCCAAGCAAAATTGCATGCAGTGTTCTATTCTACTCGTTGGGCTTTGGGCAGGAGTGCCAGAGTCAATGTGTTTACCGACGGCGTGCATCCATTCTCGTTCTTGTCTTCTCTAATTCAAAGATTAGTTTCTTAAACGCCATTAAAATTGTATTCTCCCGATGTGTAGGATTTATTAGCCTCCAGTAGGTCAATGACCATACTGGAAATACGAGCAATGGGCTGTTCTATAAATAGTCCTAATTGACATCTGCCTCTGGTGTTGAGATTGAATCACCTGTGCTATGTTTCTTTTTGTCAAATTACCTTAAGAAAATGTTTGTTCTTAATTGACAGCCGTATTGGGATACTTCGCTTAGGGTGTTCCACCAGAAGCTTCAATTTTTTTCAAGTAACTAATAAAATATTTGTTTATATTATATCCGACTTGACCCTTTCCTCAATTATGCATTTCGTTTCATCGTTGAAATTTCCTTTTTTGTCTGTGTTCTCAAATTGGGGATGCAGATCATAATGTTTTAGCAGCTCTGTAACTGTGTATTTTCATATTTTGAATACCTTGTACATACATCGGATTCCCTAGATTAAGTGAGATTTTGTCCAACATTAATATATTATTTAGTTAATTGCTTATCATTACCGCGATTTGTAAGAATTGATTATTTTGATGTTGTACAGGTTGCGTCAAAAAGAGCGTACCGATTTTGAACGTCAATAAAAAAGTGCAAAGCAAGATAGAGAAAAAAATCTCTTATACTTGAGAAGTACACAGTATGTCATTGTTATCCATTAAGTTTTGAAGAGTACATCAGTTAAATGGCGACCGTCATTGTCGATGCAGTTTTGAAATCTGTTTCGGAAATTTTGCAGTGATCTGCGGACCATGTCCCGCGGAATCGCAGTGATTTCTTGCGTAATTGCTGCTTTGAGTGCTTGCAAATTTGTTGGTCGGTGTTGGTACACTTTTTATTTGAGATAGCCCCATGTTTAATGTTTACACATGCTTAATGCAGCTGCGTGCAGATCGCTTGGGAGACTGCTGTATGGAATCTCTAGCAGCTGCCACTTCTTCCGGTCTTGTTACGCTTCTAGGGCGGCCAGAGCTCTTTCTTTTTAAAGCCGAATTGTTCGTCTAAAATTTGAAACCCAACGACGAATTGTTTGTGCGGCCAGAACCGGATCATGACGCCCGAGCTGAAAGCGTATTCGGAAGGCCCGTTGCATCGTTATCACAGATTCACCGTTCGCAACAAATTCTTCAATAACAAAAGCACGATGTTCTCCGCTCCAAGCCATGACGGTAACTAAAAATGGCATGCGCAAACAAATAAACAAGTTAAAAGAGACCATGCCCGCTGCTGTACCTCTACTATGAGCGAAGCAACGCTTCTGCCAAATCAGAACGTTCTTTCTGCCCACCCTGTATATATAAGTCGTGCAATCCACCTACAGTTTTTGCTTGATAAGAATGAATCACTGAATTAGTTTACTTAAAAGTTCTTGTTACAAAGTTCTTTATTAATCATTTTATTTAAAAGTTCTTGTTACATATTTTATTAACTATTTCATTTAAAAGTTCTTGTTACACATTTTTTATTAATTATTTTGTTTAAAAGTTATTGTTACACAATTCTTGTCACACTTATTACACATTCAGAATGTGCCTGCTGACCACAAGTATTGTCCACGCTACTGAAAGTAGTTAATTCCCATCTGCCAGTAAAAGCAGCTTACAAAAGTATACTGTTTTGACATACTGGAGATCCTGCTTTGAACTGGTGAAGAATTATTTAAGTTAAATGTTTGTCTTACTGTGAGACCAGAAATATATATCACACTAGTTATTGTGAGACAGCTTTATGCCAGTAATTTATTGTGTCTGAAACGTCAGATAATACCCTCAGTCTCAATGACGACAGTGTTGCACAAGCATATTCTCAATTTGTCAACCTTTTACCCAATGTACGACACACTGACCCAAAGGTCAATCAAAATCTTAAATTTAGGGGCGTTGAGACAGAGGGATCGAACGAATCTAATAATAAGGTGAAGCAATGACATTGGGTAAAAGGTTGACCAATTGAGAATATGCTTGTAGAGTCAGCCTGAAGGTGGCCAATAAGAGCAAAAGAGAAGTGTTAGGACCTGAGGCAAAAGAGCCACAACCTAAGACAGAACAAAGAGAGATGACGAAAGACGGACTTACAGCACGACGACGGTACGGCGCATTAAGAGGCACGACACTTAAAATATATGTAGAGTATATAAGAAATATATGATATAAGAAGGAACGGAGACGACAGTACGATATTTACAGGAAACCGACTAAGAGAATGACATGAGTACGAGTGTTCGAGCCAGCAGTACAATATGATCGACGAATTACACTTCGAGTTGATTCCAGTAATATGATGGACGAAGTACGTGCTGGTGACCAAGCCAACGCAACATTGAAGGTATGTGTTCCCCAAATATGATATTACAGGTCGTAAATACGTTTTTGTCATTTCAGCAGATGGTCTCATATTGTCTCTCTCCGGCGCGAAAAAGAGGAATGATTGCTGTTTTAAGTATTTTGTGTTGTTAATAAATAATTTAGAGTTGAAGTTAAAATGATGCGACCAATTTAGTATTATATTAATTAATATTCTTTAACAGAACTCGCGCGAAAGATACAGAGGAGAGAGTTATCAGAGAGTTATCAGAGGCAAACAACGCAATGTATAATTTAATGAGTATCACGAATATGATGGATTTACGGCCATGTTAATATATGTTAATAATAAGTAATCTAAAATTCCAAGTTCAAGTTTAAGTTTTAATATACTTTTGCTTGGTGCACCACACTTACATATTTATTTTCAGAATGTACTGCTTACCAAATTTATTGATTATACTATTGAAAGCAATTGATTCCCATCTATCTAGAATAGCAGCTTATAAAAGCAGCTAAGTTTTATTAAACAATTTGTGAGAAAGGTGAATACTTATACTATTCCTTTTCAGAGGAAATAATATAGAAAGCATTCCGGAAAATTTGTTCTTCGGCATGGTGTCATTGGAAACCGTTGAGTTACCCTTCAATAAAATCAAGCGTTTGGATAAGTCTACTTGGGAACCAGTTTGGGAGAAACTGAGGATAATTAATGTATTATGTAAGTAAACAGGAATTATGTTTTTATTTGCCATCCCATATATTGTTTAATCGCATATATAATTTTCTTAAAGGGTTTTTGCTAGTGACAAAAATTGAAAAGAATATAGAGTGTGTTTTATACATCTCATTTATGGTTTCATGTTTGCAACTGGTAAAAGTATAAGTCTTAAAAAGAATTGTACAGAGAAAGAATGTATCAGTAAAAGCTTTCTCTCTGAAAATATGTTAAATATTTTTCTTACAATTCATCGTTTTCAGGTTCTAAGATGTAGGAGGTGTTTCTGCCAAGCATTTAAACTCTAACATGATCTGTAGGGACTATTGAACTTGTGATATTAGTTTAGTGTTCCAAAGTATAAAATTTAAAATGTTAAATGATAGTTTGTCGTAGTAGAGAAAAACGTTTGAATTAAAAAAAAGATAAAATAAAAGGAAAATGGATCAAAATTAAAATAGGAAAAGCATTGTCTAAAACAAAGAAAATGTTAGAAGAAAGGAACACATAATTGAATAAAATGTTTGTGCCGCTATCTATTTGGAAGCAGAAAAACTAAGAAATATTACCTACTCAATTCAATTGCTAACGGTATAATAAGTAGAGGTGAAAAGGGCAGGGACTGCTTCAGTTTTGATTACAAAATATGAACATACATCCCAACGGAGGGTGGGTAATATCATTTGATTCACGGAATAAAACAAAAAAAATATATCGAAATTGAGACATGGAACGTTTGGAATCCATTGGTTATAATCAATTAATGCAAATAATGCATCGTTCGGAAATGACAAGTATCAATTTCCTGATCTCTAAATAAAATACTGAAACTTATTCAACCTAAAAATGTAAACGATTGATTGCTTCTAAGAGAAATAGTTCGTAGCCAGCATAATAGATGGCACTCTTTATAGACAAGTTTACAGACAGACGGCGCCATCTATTGCTCATCCAAAGAATTATTTATCTTTGTAACAAATCAATCATTTGCATTTTTGTTCGAGTAAGAGAAATTTTAGTATTTTAGTTACAGATAAAATATATCGTATCTTAACACAAATCAGGTCCATTCAGCATTATCAAATTTATTAAAGAATAACATATTTTTCTATGTGGGTTAACAAGTAAATTTTTCACGTAAAATAACTCGTGTTTTATTTCGACGTCAAAATGTTTTTGATATCATTTATAATCCAAAAATATGGTCATCTGAAACAAAATTCGTTAGTTACGTTAACCATGACAGTAATCGTTTAGCTCATACAATTTATGTCAGCACGAAAGATTAGGCAAATTATTTTTAACCGGATTTATTTGTCGAAATGACAATATTTAGAAACAGTTAAGTATCGTTTCAGATGTGCTCGTTAAAAGTCAATGACAGAACGAATGAAAAAACATCATATTTTTAATGTATCTAAAATGAAACCTATTTTTTGAAATATATTTCAAATCTTATATTTCCATCCCCTTACATTGTTTACCCAATCGCTTCCTAATCAAACATAAACGTCCATATTACTATTCCTGTATTTGGATTGGGATATATCTGACCATTTTTCAGACGTGTTTGTTTATTAATTTTATAATAACTAAGAGAAAAAGAACAAAAATTTAGTTTTTGACTTATCTTTTTCAAAAAATTAAAATTGTGATAATTTCCTCTCCGTCTCGATGTGTCCGATGTTTGATACCCGACTCAAATAGTTTCGTTCATTATTTCTCCCCACCCCATTTTAATACTCCCTCTCTATTGCAATTAACATGAAGAAGTCTGAATGATAATATTTGCGCTAAGGTTTGGGTTTGTTTCATAATAAACTGTTCGATATATTTCGATATTTACATTTCATAATAAAGAAATACTGAATTTTTTCTTCCACCCCCATTTTTCTCAAGTGATTGATAGAATAAAAAACTTGATACCCGACTCAAATAGTTTTGTTCTTTATTTCTCCCCACCCCATTTTATTACTCCCTCTCTATTGTAATTAACATGAAGCCTGAATGATAATATTTGCGCTAAGGTTTGGGTTTGTTTCAAAATAACGTGTTCGATATATTTCGATGTTTACATTTCATAATAAAGAAATACTGAATTTTTTCTTCCACCACCATTTTTCTCAAGTGACTGATAGAATAAAAACCTAATATTGTTTTTTTCTCAATCTCGATATCCGATTTTTTAATACCACACTCGATTCGATATTTTTACTATTTTATTTTTATTTTTAAACCTTCATATTCTCTCGATTTCTCATTCTTTTATAGATATATTTTTCTAATCCACCTAAAACTTTCATGTTTCATATTTAGGTATGGATTCCGAAAGGATATTTCAGTATTTTTTGTTCTATACTTTTTCCAAAACTGAAAATACACGAAATCTTTATGCTTTTGCAGTTCCAGTGCAGTCTACAAAGAAAAATTTGGCATTTTAAAAAAATTTGGCATCCTCCAAGTTTTCCCTTTTTTAAATACCCTACTATACTATATTTGTTCATGTATGTTTTATTTTCTGACCGATATTAACCCTCCCCCCGAAGTTTAAATGTTTCTTATTTTTATCAGTTTGTTGTTGTTATTGGACCTCTAAATCTACATTTGCATGCCAGTTTTCGAGGTTCTTAGATTTAAAATATGGTTTGGAGGGGGGTACGGTCTAATACAGGCGGGAATACGGACTAATACCAGGAGATATATACAGTATACTTGTTTTCTAATTTCGAAACTCTTAATATGAAAGGTTGATAGTTATCTCTAAATTTTGAATAGATTTTACCACCCTCCTGGTAAACATCCCACGTATGCACATGTTTATCAAACTTTGGTATTTCAATAAGCACATTCGAGTCTACATTCAATAAGCACATTCAATAAACACATTCGAGTCATTTACTCACATTTTTGTATGAGCGTTCAAACTTTCATTCAGTAAATTTTTTCTGCCTTATTACATATTATTGTCAGGTATATATATATAAAACATTATTGATCTCATATTTCACACAATGATGAAATTTTAGAATATTCTATTTGAGCAATCAACTGCTTGCACTTCATACAGGAATGTTGAGTAGGATGGAACGAAGAAACATTTGTTAGTAAACTTTTCGCAATAACAGATAAAAGTTGCCTTTTAGTGCAAGATGTTTTCATAAAATAATTGCATTATTCCGATTATTATCTTTAGAGGCCGAAAAAGCAGTGAAATTGAAAACATGTGATGAAACGGCAATTAATTATTATTTTTATTATTATTTATTTTTTATTTGATCAACATGATAAAAGTGCAAATTTGCATTTGGATATAAGATGTCTTCTTGTATAATTTAAATAATTTTAACTAATTATTTTCACGATCACAAAGAGTCGATAATTGCAGAAAAAGAACATAATATATATCAGTTTTAATTTTATGTAACTTTCTATATACATATACTATGTATGACGTAATATCTGGTTCGATACTTAAAACACGTGTATGAAATTCTAGTTCGATCTCGAACCACTTTCGATATTGTCTTCTATATAGGCAAGTCTACAAAAATATTTTCGTACAGATATTTTGTGCAGAATAGAATTGCAGGTAGCCCTAAAAGCATGCTTTTGAATTGGTTTATCAGTGCGTCTAATTTAAGTTGAACTTTAAAAATGTGCACCGATATTCCTAAGTCTAAGTTCAGGACACCTTTACAAGCCAGGAGAAACCATTGAAGAGATGTTTTAGATGAGACTTAAACTTAATTAAGAATAGTCATTCTTCGTCCGGCAGTTTATAAATGAAATTTAAGTCTTTCCCAGTAACATCCACCCAATTTCTTCATGAAAAAAAGTTGTTTGGGTCGACTTCCCATTTTTTCGAACAGCACTTTAAAATCTCGGAATTTCGATGGACGAGGTTTGATGCACTTTACCACAGAAATAACCTTTTCGAACCTTCAGGCATTTTCTTGTCATCCAATGACTCGCAGTGAATGCAGAAATGTGTCCAGACGACATGTAGTGCTTTATCCATAACCGAGGTTATTAGACAACTTATTAATTCATTCATAACTGGAGTCCGTCTATACTTATCCCAATTTTGAACAATTTATTCCTTTGAACTGCAATTTCAAAGAAATGATTTTTTTTTATTTCTTTAATATGAACTGCGTGTTAAATTGAAATTTATTTACATACACTTAAATAAAATTTGACAGATGTCATAGTACCTGTAATGAAAAGAGAAATAAGTGGGCTTTCCCATGGCGCACAGTTTAAAACTTCAGGATAATTAGAGTTATAGCAAAATGATATTTTTGTAGCAAAAGGAAAATGAAAATGTCCCTTCAAAGTTGCATATAAATAGAGATGGTTTTTTATCTGATTGTAACTAAAATAAATGTCTACATATAACACAGTATTCTAAAATATCATCAAACACTGCATATATTTTGATGCCATAGGAGTAACTGTACAAAACGCTGGTCTTTTGCAGCGAAAGTGAAGGTAACAGTAGATGTAGTTTGTATTTTCTATTTTTATAGAAAATATAGAGGATAAGCATGTATCTTTTTGCTGTATTAATTACATTAGTATAGTTTTAATATAGAAAATAAACATGCATATTTTTTCAGTTAATCCAATAATATGTGATTCTCAAATGGATTGGATGCTAGAGTTTCGTCAGAAAGAATACTTATACGGCAAATGTGAGCAACCAGAAGAACAAAGAGAGAAAGTTATAATGGATTTTCTTAAGGAGAGACGTCCTTGAAATATGTACAAGAAGAGAGAGATATATATAGTATACAGGACGACTATTAAAATAATAAATAAAAGTCTATAGTAGTTTCATTGTTCATGCTTCATCAATAATGATCATATCTATTATATCATCTCTGTAAGATTATTGTTACTGTGCATCTCAGTTATCGACTACAACAGAAGTAGCACGAAAAGAAGCTGCACATGAGATGAACGAATATATTTGTTTACGTGCTACATTATCTTTTATTAGAGTAGCATTTTCGCTTTATAAACTGAAAATGGAATTTAATGATAAAACTGGCCGACTACGAGTTGAAAATATTGCGATACTCTAAACATATTACGAACAAGAATGTGCATATTTAAATTAATGTGCGTTGTTAAAAGGGTCTTTGTTGTTACATGATTAGAATTTTTGAATATCTAGCCAGCTGTATCAAACAACCTAATTTGTACTAAATGTTGCCCTTAATTGCTGTTTTAATTAGTAATCCATGAACCTATATCCATATCTCTATCTCACTTAACTTGAGTGTCTTTTATACAGGGTTACAAGAAAATACCTTCCTCAGGACAATATCTCACGAACTATGGCGGTAGCTATGTACTTCTAGTATCGTTTTATATAAAACACACCATACTCCACACAATAAAACCAATGAATACCAACCACCGTTGGGGGTTTAGGGCCCATATCGCAGATAGGGGAATAAGGCCAATTAGAAATTTATACAGCGAGTCAAGTTTAATATGGGAACTTAAACTGTTTAGTTACAGTTTTACTGTTTCACAGTATTTTCAACTGAATTACTGTTTTAGTTCCTTAATAAAGGGTAGAAAGTTACCTGCCAGTTCTTCACCAGAGAATCGAAACATCGAGAAACAACGAATGAATAATTAGAGAACGCATTTGTACGTGAATGTATAACAAACAATAAATTACAATCAAATGCACATATCGATTCCTTATCTAATTCACATATTGTTGCCTTATCTATATACTCGAGTGTTGCCTCCATATATTCCGATTTTCTGGGGGGAGGCTGCCCAGTCTTTTTTCAACTTTTATTATGGAACAAGAATATTTTGTACTAAATTGATCCGCGGTACATATTTCTAATGGATTTTTTTTCGCTTATGCAAAAAGAGCAGATATGCTCATCTAAATCCCCCAAACAGGCTTCCCTTAGGTCTCATTCTGTGGTCTATACATAGCGATCAGTACATAGCTAACTGCCATAGTTCCTGAGATAATGGCTTGAGGAAGGTCTTTCCTTGCAACCCTGAATAAGATATTCAGTACGGGTGCCGACCTCAATCCCTCCCCACGCCATCAAACCACCACATCTGTATGTGTGCACTTATGGGGCAAGAAATGCACCGCCTCTGTAAATGTGCATAGCGAGTTACAGGCGTTCTCCAGACCAGAAATAATCGGTAATCACTCTGTACACCAAACCGAGATTCATTCATGAAGATCACCGTACCCCATTGTTGCGGAATCCAATTGTTGTTGTTGTTGAGACACAGACCGTCCGACCTACCAGAAAGGTGTAAGTTAACTGTTTGGACGGCCGGGAAGTGCGGAGTCCAATTGTGGAGATCTAGAACACAGTTTAAGCGGGCCCATCTGTGCGAGGACATTAGTAGGACGCAAACTACAGTTCGTCTTTAATACAATTGACCAGCATGAAGCGGTCTGTAAACAGTTTGCCAAAATACCGCTCTTCCTGCCGTTACCCATTGATCGGAAGCAAGCCGATGTGCAGTGATTGACATGTTGCGTCGGGTTTGCAGACACAAGAGAACGGCCATCCTCAGCGGTTGCAACCCTTGGACGGGTCTTCGTGACACTGTGCCGTCAATTTGATGGTACCATAGGCGGCAAATAAGCTTATCCATAACTTCAAAGACAGAGCACTTGATTGCGAAAGTCATATCGTAATGTGACCATGCCCAACCGAATGATTGTAGTGTCGTTAGACATAAAGCAATCAAGAGGGCGGGGGTCGTAAATTGGGAAACGAAGCGCTATCGAAGTACAATGCCAACAGCAAAATTATAGAATCCTGATGCTTAATAGGAACCGAAGCTAAATAAATTAAAAATATCCCTTTTTGAAAGACGATGGTTAAAAATAAATTTTGACATATACAGAAATATACAATAAACAACCAACATATACTTACATAGAAATACAGAGAAGAACCTATTGAATAAACTGGTTCCTGATGATACAAAATGATATATATTCAAACTACGTCTAATTCTGGAGCACAACCATATTCAACACGTATGTTATTTAAACTAAATATGTAAGTTCTGGAGATAGGGGAAGGAGGGTATGGTCCTCGTGCGTGTCGTCCCAAATGCGTTCCCGTCTAAATCGGTTAGCATTGTTCCGACAGTCCAAACATTTACTTCACATCATCAGATAGGTCGAACGATCTGAGTTGATAGAAATAAAATTTGGTCCTCTTAATTTTCAAACCTCCTTGGGTACCAATGCACTATTAACTGAAAATGTCGGTAAGAAAAGATCATTTCACTCAAATCCATTAATGGGGTGTTCTCTATTCTTTTAAAAAGTAGTATATATTTATACTATATCAAATAAACTAATCTACGTTAAGATTCTATATATAATACAATTAATGTAAACTGATTAAGATCTTTGCGCAAATAATAAGCAGTGTTTCATGCAAATCTAAAGAACGTTAACATCCTTACGTATAAATCTTAAAACAGCACAAGAAAAGTAAATGCATCTTAATCTACATTATACATATACTCGATTTAAAAATATTTTCCCATACTTATTACAGTATCTTTAACAAATTGCAACAATTTAGAATTTTCGTCTTTCCATTGTGACTGTGAAAGAGTGACAAAAGTAATGAACATTCACATTTATAAGTGAACAAATGCAACTGTCACAAGATAACTTTCTAAACGCTTATGTATTAATCTTGCAGAATGAACTTTGTCATGAAAGTTGCGTTATAGATAAACAATCAAAAGTTATTGAATTTTAAAATATTCGATTTTAAAGTTAATTCTTCATTTAACTTAAATTAGATTTAACTTAATCTTCTTCAAAATAAAGTGTAATCTAAAATGTCTTATAGTACAACTGATGTTAAGAGTCAGATTATAACTCAATTTAAGCATTACATTTAAAATACCCATATTTCAGCTATATGAAGTAAGGAATTCATGATTAGATTGCTACAAAAATATCTAATTTATATCATTACTTGACTTCTGAATTTTACTAATTGAGTTCTGTTTTACGTGAATGACTTGACATATAAGATTATTACGTATGACTTTTACGTAAATTACATGAATTGCTAAATGGATATTGTGTCATAATAACAGGAAGGTATGATTTACTGTATCTTTTAATAGATCTCATTAATGTATCACCTTTTTGAATTCATGCAAGTTATCTCAAAAAATAATTACAGTCATAATGAACTTTCAGTGTTATGAGCCAATAATCTGTCATAGGATAACTTCATTAATATATATTAATCATGAGTTAAAGTTACCTTGTGTATAAATAATACGTTATGATTATAGCTAAGAAGTATTCAAAAATGCGGAAATGTATTTGAAAACTCTTTGCTCATTTTCCATGTATGCATTTTAATGAATACTTTTTATCAGTAGTATATGAATACGCATACAATAAGAAGACTGTGTACCCTCCCATATGTATGCATAGATTGCACAATGCTTCTTGTTGTTGCAAAGTACTATAATACTAACTGGACCGAAGGACAAATACTATTTCAATGAAGTATATATAATAGTATGCGTTCGACAGAGGAACCACCGTTTCCGTCGTCTGGTATCCACCTATAAAAAACATAAGTCCTAAAAATATAAACATTAAATATAACTACTTATTGATAACACATTGTTTTTCTTGCGTAATTATTTATTAAAAAACATATTATTTTCATTAGATTTTACAATTCATAATTTTACAATTATTACTAAATTTTCAATTACACTTTTATAGTTCTTATTAAAATTTGGTTCACTCTTGATTGAAAGCGGGTGTAACGATAATTTTGATAACTTTAGAGTCAATTTATTATTAAAATTTAGAGTTCTCATGGGCGATATAGGGATCCTGGTGCTTTGTCTTGCTGAATGATTTGGAAGCGGCATCTTCGGCTTATCAGTTTCAGGTCATCTAACTTGTACTATTTACTGCTTCAAAAACTTTTTTGTGAAAACATTCTTCTTCCACCCAGACCTTCTGATCTATCTGAAGCTGTACGGTATCTGTTTATACGGCTAAGAAGTGCCACCTAATTTAGACCGGAATTCATTGAATCCATATCCAAAGGGATCTTACCCTACTTCATCTACCACAAACCTCTGGGTAGGACATAAGACCCCACATATTTAGAACACACAGACGACTATGCCACACATATCCAGGCCCCACATATTAACTCACACAAGTGTCCGTACACCGCATGACATTTTGGGCGAAGCCGGGGATCGAACTCAGGTCCTCCGAGTGCAATCCACTTAGATGCCACTTAGATCAACCACTTAGATGTGCTTGCCGCTTGCCAGTACGGAAAATATAAGTACAATTCCACAAAAATTTTTGAAGCAATTCATTTTCTAGTAAAATAAATTACCTCGAATCTAGCTCCGATTTAGGTCATTTTTTTATCTGTTTACTTTTTTCTCTTTTTTCTAAGCACTCAGAATGACGTTAAAGTGACCTCTATTCTAACAAGGAAGTTCTTAACTGATTAACAGTCATCATCCGTGGACATACTATGTTTTCCCGGTCAGTAGTCCGTCACTGACGATGGGTGATCAATACCCCCACTTTTCTATTATTATACTATGATGCCCTATGATAGGACGTTGCATACGTCCTGTTACAGGGCAGCAGCTATTTCACTGCAGCATTATTATTTATTTTTAATATAATACTTTGATCTGGTTAATAAATATTTGGAAATTATACGGAATTCTTGTAACCAAATAACTTGTTAACTTGGTACTGATTGCTTTTCAACTCAGTTACATAAAACATTCGAATAAAATAAAAATCTGCAGAAAAGTGGTTTTCCTGCTTTTTTGATTTAAAAAATATTCTCTAATGGCCTAACATTTAAAAGATCCCATGGGAAGTGCTGAGTACAGAAAAATTAGTGTCAGGGAAAAAACTTGTGGTTTTTACCGACAACAAAGATAATTAGCTTTGAGATTAAGTGCATCTTTTCCTATAGGCTGACATTGTAGATTTTGTGGTTTTAAAGACTTGCTGCTGGCTTTCAAGTTAGGGTGGAAATTTTCAGGAAATTAGGTTTGAGAAAAAATCGGTTCCATTCATTAAAATGTTTTAATAAGAAGTTTAAAATAAAATCACTTTTATTATCTCTACAATACATAGTAATGTATGGGGAAAGTATTGAATTCTTGCCGAAAAGAGGAAATCGAAAAATTTCAACAGATTTTACAGTTGGGTATAGTCATAAGTTACAATTACTTTATTGAATTGTTCATATTAAGTATGACGGAGGCTGAGGAAATATTTCTTTTCAAGTTTGTAAATTTAAACCATTAAAACAAGCTGTCCAATCACATGAAATGTATGTAATTGGGTAATTTAAAACGCAGAATCTGAACGAAAAATGTCGCAGATCATCTTAAATGGGAGGTATAGTTCCATACGTAAAATCGGCTAACTTTTCGCCATATGTTAAATACATTTGCCCATTGTGTTAAATACACATATGTTAAATAATTTTAATATATATAGAGTTACATTTTTAAAATCAACCAACCTCGCAGGGTAACAGTGGCCATTTTAGATTAAAAACGGGTCATGATTTCTGACCAAACACACAATAAGATAAGAATTATCTCAACGAATGCATGCCCCATTTATAATGTTGATGTTATGAAATTAAGTCACCTTGTAGTGTGTCCGGGTTTGGATAAAAATCCCCATCAACAAGTTGATGTTTGCAAACTGTAATGGAAGTCTACAACTTATATGAACTAACTGTCCATGAGGTAGCAATCCATTCTTCAACCTCTTCTTATGGTTCTTTGTGTTTGTTTGGTTTGTAATATTTTTGTTTTGGATTCAGTTAGTTTTCTCTGTTTTGTATTTCTACCTTTGTATTATTGTGAGATGCTAGTTGTGCAATGGATTGATTTCCAATAAAGTCATATGCAACAGCAATATTTGTAAAATGTTATTGATTTCACTGCATTTTTAAGTATATAATTATTTACGACGTGAAACATACTAGAAACCAATATCTCATTTAATGATGTATATGTCTCTTGTAAATATATACAGTATTTGCTAAGTCTTTAAAATCTTCTAACCTGTTATTTCACTAAACTCAGATGTTCACACTTTATATCTACAGGACGGGAGTTTTAATAGGAATAAATGTGATCATTTAAGCATTTTCTTTTCGTTGCAACATGCAAAGCATTTTTGCACTTTAAGTTTAGCTTACATCATCCCTTGTTTTCCTATCCTCTTTCATAATCCTTTCACGCAAGTTCCGCTTGCAATCCAAGCTATTTTTCCTTTCGGATTTTGCTTCATCGCCCTTCTTAACTAGAACTTTCTTGAAAATTCAGCATTTATTTTGAAAATACTAAATTCATGGCGTAATTTATATTTGTCAAGAAGAGAAATCTTGTCTCTCCCCTTCCCAACACATTACGCAAGCTGAGTGTGCATCCTTCTGCCCCATTCATTGAATCGGTGATGAAATGATAAATGTAGTTTTTGTCACGGGAATATGTAGAAGGGGAGACGGGAGAAACATTTGTTTCTGAATTATGTTTTGTTTACGAAATTTTCATTTGGCGTGTTTTGCACAGAGTGTTTTTATATATAAAACAAAATAATTAAAGGTAGAGTATTCAGATATTAAATAAACATATAGTCGTTTAAAAAAATTCTAAATTTAATAGAAATTTCACTCTTAGAAAACACTCTATTGATAATCGCCCTTTTTTGAAGGTCTACTGGTGAGCCCTTGTTGGCTCGAATTTTCAATTCTTCAGATAGTTATAAATTATACAGTCTTAGATCTGTAAGTAATTCCCCCAGTTTTATGTACAGTCAATCAATAATTTCTAAAAGGAAGTAATTGGCGGATTTCAATATCAGAAAATTGCTTAGATTCTGGAATTTTAAATTCTGAAAATGTCAAAGAGCACTGCCTAAAAAGGTACTATGGTAACTACCATTGAAAGTGTGTCAGATAACTACCATGGGGAGTTACCTGACACACTTCCAATGGAACCATACGGTTGAACTTATATTTTTTATAAGCCGTGTCCTCTTAAAAATATTAAACATCATATCTAAAACAGTTTTAACATCATTATAATGCTCTTGGGCCTTTTGGACCCCACATGGGTTCTGGTATTCGGGCTATTCATGTTATGCCTACACTACCTAAACTGTCCAATTTACTCGATGATTTAGAGTGGCTATTTGTACGATAGGGATACGTTTATTGACATATTTTTTATGCTTTACATTTGAAGAATGTATTCTATATGAATTAAATATGGAAATAAACAGAACAATAAAGAAAATAGAAAACAAACATTAAATGTACAGTTTAGTGTAAAACCAAAATTATATATTAAAAAAATGAATTATATGTAAGGACTTGAAAGCAGTAGATACAGTATGCAGAAATTGAGGTTGCCAAACCAATACATATAGTTTAATGGAGCATAGTTTTATTGATAAAGTAAACAGGTAAATCCGTTCCTCTAGGGTGCTTTTCACAAGCAAGTTTTAAGTGATTTGATCAGCAATTTATCTTGTCCTAATAGCACATTTTTTAAATAAAGTATGTCCCCAATAGTTAGTCAATATTTGTCCAATTTTAGATATATTAACTTGTCATGGGGCTTATTTCGACTGTAACGCCATTATTAAAGATGCACTGGCCGGCAATATTAACTATATATTGGAATTACAATATTACGCCATAACTGACATAATATTGGAAATATGACTAATATTTGGAAATAATTAGCAGTCAATACTAGCTTCATATTGGGCATATAATGGTATGCCGATATATACTATAACTGCTTAATATTTGTCCCCTTCCCTATTAGCACGCTACTAGGCTTGAATATTTTTAATAACTCTATAAATCCATTGCAGTATATGTTGAATTTAAGGCCTATTTAAATTAGCTCTACATGTTGTAAATTTTAGATTTTCTACGTAGGTTTTATTAGTATGTTTTATACTGAGAAAGATAATTTAACATATCTCAAAATAGTAGTATACTGAGTTGTAAATAAATATGTGCTAAATTGTGCTGTTTAATTTTTTTTCCAATACAAGACCTGTACCTTTTTCTCAAGTATAATTTTTTCAAGTTTACAGTTCTTCCCTATTTTCTTACAGCTCATCTTGAAACTAAGTAATACTATTTCTATAGGATTAACTGTGCACTTTGCTTACTGCTTTGAAAAACTTTTCGAAGGATTAAAAAACTTATTCACATTTTTGCTTACCTTACATTTTTACTTACGATGCACAACTCTTTCACGCAATTTCCGCGTACAATCCAATTGATTTTCCTTTATTTTCCACTCCATAGCCATTCTTGACATGTAGTGCTTTGAAAATTCAGCACTTCTTTTAAAGCATGCAGACTCTTATCGTGACTGATTTTTGCCCACAAAAGTAATATTTTTACTTTCCTTATAATGCATGGTAATGTATATGGAAAGTATTGGAATCGTGTCAAAAATCACAACTCGGGTTTTCACCGGATGTACATGTTTCGAACACGCTAGAACCCGACAATTTTATAGTTACGTCCGTGACATGTATGTGTATGTAACTGTGCGTCTATATGTCTGTGCGTCTACACGTAATTTTATTTTTTTACGACAAAAACACTAAGACTAACCCCATAACACTAGGTCTAAATGTTGACGAGATATTTTAGTTGTTTCATATTTCTGCAATGTCGCATCTGAAAATATCCCCAACCGCCAAATAAAAATGAAAATTGATAAAAAAAATGCAAATTCAGTGTACATATATTCAAATAATTATCTAAGTTATTATATACTATTACACCTTATTTAATGAATTATATAAAAATATGGGAAAATCAATTTGAATCTGTAGAGAACGTCATGTGTTGACCACATCAGATATTCATATCTTCTATCAATTGCTTAACCAGGCAGAGTGTGTACTTAGCTGTGCTTTCATTGGATTGGGTCAAGCGATACATTAAATGTACTGTCGTGTGAAATAGACAAATGTGAAATAAACAAGTTTTTTGAAAATTTCTTCAAAATAAGTTGTCTGAAAACTAAATATAGACACAATAAATAAAAGGTATCGTGTTCAAAGAATAAGTAAACCTTGAACTATGTATGAGGTCCAGAGTATTATCGAAGCAGCTGCATTCTGTATTTCAATTTTTTTTGTGCTTTCATTTGTTTCTCAATTAAGTAAATGCATCCATTTGTTCCTATTTATTTTTGAAATTGTTTTAAAAGTCTCAGGTTCCTTTCGTTACTGAAGTTTTCAATCTTTTCAACTGTTTCTATTTGCTCTGCTATCCATTTCAGCATTATTTTCTTATTTCTTTCATCTGTGGTTTTGGATGTTAGTTGTTTCCTTCTAGTCTGTTTGATCCCCCTCACCCCTTTCATTTATTTCCAAGGTGTTAGTAAATTTATTATCCTACCTTTAACTACTTGTGTCCATCCTCAGCCGCTGACCTTTCTTGAGTAAGAAGAAGGCTGCTACTTGTCTATGAAATTAGTATACAAGTTTGTAGAATTCATGCTGTGTTTACAAAGTTTTTATTTATTGCGTGTATTGTGCATTGTATGATTCTTATTTATTAAATATATACTACCATTATATCGCAGTGTTAAAGGCAAGAGTATGCGCAATGATTATCTAACTTCCTGGAACCATCTAATTCCTTCTACTTAGCATTAAAATACATTTTACCTGCAAATTTATTCGAGATATGTTGGTTTATAAGACTCTACTCAGTGTATTTATATCAGTTTTAGCATCAACCATTTAATATCTAACTGTGCCTCAAACGTATCTTCTATATGTATCCAAATTTTTTAAACACTTAGTTCAATTTTAGATTAATTTTTGTCAGGCATCTTAAACCAACAGACAATCGTTGGTACTACGGAATATTATTCGTAATGCCAAATACATTGGTACTACGCTATATCTTTGGTCTCACGCCATAAAGTAGTATTCCTAGGGCAAAAAGTATTCAATTACAAAAGGTTAATTTGTACAATAACTAATCTGTAAACTAAAAAAACCGTGCAATTATCTGAAATATTCGTGAAGATATTTACAATAGCAATAATATAAAAATACTGCAAAAATGGGCTAAAATAATGGAACTAGATTTTGCCTGGTGCTGCTGGTTCTGACTGAAGATTGAAACCAGATTTTGCATAAAACGTGTCTGCGTAATTTTATTTGCAACCGGATTTGTAAGGAAAATAGTACAGCATTTTAAAAGAAAGAACTCACAGAATATTGTAGATAATTAATTGAACATGGTTTCTTTCTTGCATATTTTAGAATAGGTATTGTACACCATACTCTCTACTAGTTGAATACTTTTTCTCAGGGGATTGAAAAAACTCAGATCTCTTATTTTTATGCAAATACCATCCACCAGACAGTAAAATAAATTAGAATTAATTTTAACAAAGTTCAGCTAAATTATGCTGAAACACACTGTATAATAAAGGGCTAATGTTATTTATGAGGTAAATAATGACTTTCAGGTATGAATGCATTCACGGGATATATTCATTTTCAAATGCAAAAAATCCATGCATTTTATTATATTTATATGTTACTTTGTGTGACTGTGAATAGATGTGTCAAATTTTTATTAATAAACCTATTTGAGCAGATAGAAGTTAAAACAAACTCAATCGATATCTCTTTGATTTTTACAACATTCTAACCAGGAGACGATCCGCAATCATTTTGTCTTACTGGCTATTGAAAAATAAATAATAATAATCATGTGAAAATGTTAAAATAACTTGCTTTACAAGTATACATGTAGATGTAAATGTTAATATACATAAGAGATGTATATGATAATATTTGAGCATTTTCAGAAATCAGCCAATTGCTTTGAATTCATTGGCTTGTCTGGCTGGTTTCCAAATAATTCTTTGGGAGAATTGTATTTTTAAAATAATCATTTACAATCAAAACTTCATATAATTATACTCATCTTTCATTCTTATAATAAATGTAAAAAAATAAATGTAGAAAATTATGAAGTATGTACAATTAATGAAGTTGAGTTTAATTTCACCATACATATATTTTTATATCCAAACTTTGTCTTTTCATAAATGAGATCTTTAAAGGAAGTTTCTTATTCAATAACTGGCACATTTTATATGTTTTCCTTTATAAATAAAATACTAAAATGAAAATGCTTACAATTATTTCATATGAAGCACGCTTAATAAAACACTCGCATAGTAACAATCTTAGAAACATATCGGTCTTCAACTAGTCTTCGCTACATCGTTCTATTTGAACGTTAAGTGCAATTTATCATTTCACCGTATTCTACGAATGGACTGAGGAGGTGGGGTGTCTCATCAGTTGGGAAAAACGAAACTGATTACATTTTTTTCTCAAAAATTAATCATGTCAAGAATTTGCGTTTTTAAAGAGAAGTGCTGAATTTTCAAAGATATCCAGGCTAAGAAGTTCGATGGAGCGAAATCTAGAAGAAAAACTCAATTAGATTGCGAAAGAATCTTACGTGAAATAAGACAGTGTGGACATACATTCTAGAATTGAGGTGAGTAATAAATTTGTAGGAATGAAATTGTATTTGAGATACATCATATGTTCACAGTAAGAAAGGAGAAAGTTATCCCCCTTAAAATATTCGGCGTGTTCAAAAATTTTATTGTTTGAAAATAGAAAAGCGAGAGAAATGATTTTCCGTTTAACTTGACCTTTTTTATTTTTTTTTTATTTTCTTCGGATAATAGGAACCTTTCTTAAAGAAATGCTTGAGGGGTTCGTTGTACTTTCTCTCTCAAACGTATATTATAGAAAAATTCTTACGTTTAATAAAATGATACAAATACGAAAAAATGAAATTACAAAAAAAAAGAATTTTTTCAGATCTCAATAAATACTACGAATGTAAAAAATTATACATTATATCAAACTAAAATGTCAAAATTAAACATTATGCACTTTTAAATAAACATACATTTGGAAAAAGGACATACATTTTCTTTGATGATCAATAAATAGAAAATTAATAAATATTATATATCAAAATATTGCGTAATAAATCCGGAATTAATTCGGAAGTTTGCATCAAATAATATAACTTAATCGAGCCATAAAACTGTATTAAAATTATTTTAAATGGATAAATTGTCAATTATTTTGTTCCATAGGTTTTTCAGAAGTAGAATGTTGTGACCAAATAACGTATGTTATTCATGAAAATCATATATTTTACGTAGATCAAATCCAACAATGTTCCAATTATTTAAAACAAGTACAATAAAGTATGTTGTTAGCTGGAGGTGTTATTTCTGATGAAAGCGAATAATAGACAATATAAAGGAATCGTCAGTATGGCTCCCTTTTTTCTTATTAAATTATTTATTATAGTTATTAAAATATTCTAACATCTTCAATGCTACTCAACTATACCTGAGGGACTAGCAAAACCAATGGGCAGTAAGGCACATAACTACATGGTACTGCATACTATTTTAGTGCCACAAATTGCAAATGTCATTTACATTGCAAAATCTTGTTTCGCCATTCCCTCTTTTCTTATGTTGGTGCAGTTAGACATCAACCCTTATGTTTTATGTCATAGATATGTGTTGTTGTTGTTGTTGAGACCCAGACCGTCCGACCTACCAGAAAGGTGTAAGGTAACTGTATGGACGGCCGGGAAGTGCCACCCAATTTAGACCGGAACCCAGTGGGGGAGGCATCCACAGGGACCGTACCCTCCTTCCCCTATCACCAACCTCTCGGAAGGACTTACGGACCCACATGTTTAACGTGATAGATATGTGTTGTGTCATAAGTGTTATATGTCATAATGTCATAAGTGTGTTATGTCATAGTTACTGAATAGTTTACATTTAATTTATAGACAAATTTATAATGGAAAATTATAAATGAATATCAAATTAAAAATTAAATATATTATTAAATCGTTTATTTATTTTTTAATTGTGTATTGGTATTCATATCCAGTGGATATCAATTTGCATGACTCCATAATAAGATATTTAAATAAATTAAGAAGTTCCTGTATACAAATTTATTTATTATAATCTGACTAACTTATGTTAATTATAGTTTTACTTGGCATTCAATTTGTATGCAATTTTATTTACTTTTATATAGTAGACAATTTTTTAGTTGGAACTTCAGCGGAAATTCAAACCATTTTTTTCTTTTGAGAATTATCATTTGGGAGTAAAAGATTTTTGTGTTACTATATTGGAAAAATTGAAGCATTATGAAAAGCAAATATTTTAATACTATGTTCATCAAATAGAAATATTAAAACTTAAGACTTAAAGATTCCACAATAAGTTATTGTTCAATTAATTAAATTATGTTATGTAGTATTTTATAATTTTTACGTACTCTTTTGATTTGTATCTCTTAATTATTCTAAGAAACACATTTATATATTTGTTTTTAAGAAAGAATAATTACATGAATTGTTCTCAATTTTAGTAATTAAGACAATTTATATTTTACAAACATATAATATTTTATTCACCATACTTCAAAACATAAAAAGTAGAAACATTACCAAATAATTTCCCATTATTTCAATTAGAGAACATATCTGCTTTCCATGTTCTTTGTTTCAATTATGGATCCATTCCATCCTTTGATGCTTTGTTCATTTTTCAAATTTGTATATTATTGGATTACTTTAAGCTTTTCTATTTATTCAAATACTATTACGATTATATTTTATGAGACAAATATAACAATAAGAAAACAAGTATGCATTATAAAAGATATATATATTATTATACTACTAGACTTGACAACATATAAAGTTATACAATGTATATTAATCCATAGATAGATTGTTATTCCTACACTTAATTTACAAATCACAAAGAAAATTTCAATATAGAGTCAATATCTTTTGTAGGGTGTAAACATCGATTTGTCCGTCTTAAAAATATTGAATGCAGTTAATGATATCATACATCATTAAAGTTCCTACATACTTAAATGCCGTCAACGTCTATTAATGGATAATAATATATTATCCATTCGTCTATTAATGGCGTCTTAAATGACGCCAACCTATAACGCCAACGTCTATGTGTTGAAAGAACTCAACTGTGTAGGTAAATGTCTGGAAGAAAAATGTGGTCTTCCTTTGTTAGTATCTCAAGACGCGAAATCTTAGCTCGAATATCATCTCTTTGACATTAACTATCTGTTACTACAGTTTAAATCAAAAACTGTTTATTTAGCATATCCCTCTAATATATCTCTACCAATGTACGAATTTCAAATTTTTGTATTTTATAGTTTTTGCTGTATGAGCAGACAGACTCGTGGGATAAGACATTTATCTAACAACTGCAGCGGCGGCGTCATCTTGTTTTTTTTAGTATAGATATATTCTCGTTTGTTAATGATTACTTTTATGGCTCACGCGATGCAACTTTTTATTAATGTCTGTGTGTTTGTCTTAGCTGGTATAGATTCTTTATTTATTTATACTGTGGAAGTAGACCTAAGCCAATGGCTCCCATTAATCACATGTTTATGCTCTTATTAACAAAGAATATTTATTGTAAACATGTCACAATAGTTCACTTACATAAGTACTTTTACTATGCATGCAAATAATTTATTATACACAAATTAAAATCTTTATTTTGAAGCAGAAAATCAATCACGAGTTTCACATTTAAATTATCCACAAATTCTCGCGTACTTTAAAAATAATCCAATAAAGTTACTAGATATAACACAACATTGTACATTACACAAAGTTAAGAGCAACTTGTGTTTCTTATTAATCATTTATCTATATTACTGTAATAGCAGCAATTCATCACTAGTCTCCTTCTTATATGCCCCCAGAACAAACAATGCGAGGTGAACACATTTGGACACATTACTCACATTTGGAAATTAATTAAGTCTTAAAGTCTTAAGTCTTAAGGAAATAAATTAAGTCTTAATCTTGACGAATTGACTTTCTTAACATCTACTACTTACCTCAAATCAATTCGGAGATGTCATGAAAATATAAAAAATATATACAATATTTTATTAAAGCAAAAATGCTTCATATTCAGAAGGTTTATTTAATGATAACGTCATTTGATAGAGCATTCCGCCCATGGTTTAGAAAGTGTGATAAAAGTATAAAATTGGTAAGGTCTTGTAGCAATGTGCTATCATCGCCATGGGAGGTAAAATGAAAAAAAAAATAAATGGTTATCTGGAAGACACTCATATTTCAGATACCAGTATCCATGGCCCGGTTTGAAGGTTATTATGCCCTCATGAGCATAGAATCACCAACATCTACAATGGTAACAAGAAAGTTGCTGTAGTCATAATTTTTGTGAACATCTCTAGGAACCGACACTATCAGCCCTTCCACTGTGGCTAAAAAACATTCGTTTACGATTTTACTCAGGTCCCACGAATCTGTAAATCCAAAATTCATAAAAGGTTTATGAGTAAAAGGCAATCCAATCGCTTTAAGCAGGCATATGCAATCCGAGTACGATATTTGCAATAACGGTATTCTCATTTAGAGCAGAAACGATTCGCCCGCCATTCGTGCTCACCACACAAAAAAATCTGATGTGGGAAGAACATGACCTTCCTTATATAATGCAATGGATTTACTTCTTTAACAATGAAAAAGTGATGAAAAGATCCATGCCACAGTGTTTGTAATGTTAAATTGTACGGATGACAACATCTATAATTATTTCGTATCTAATTAACTTATATTTTGCGCAACTCTAAATTAACAATTATCAATATTAATAGCATCCTCAAAAAGCGGTATGTGGTTCATATATTAAAATAATTTAATAATAAGTTCATCAATTAGGCGTCATTTTCATTAACATAAACGTCATTGTTTGCAATTTTGACGATATTTTCTTTTATAGGAGATCAAATATCGCCAAGTTGGCGATATTTAGAAGAGTATTTTTTATATAATAAAATGTATGCCCTTCATATGATGAACTTAAAAATTTGCAAAATATTGCATCCTATTTGGCGTTCATTTTTACAATTTGGCGACATTTTTATCAATTTGTCAATATTTTCGTTCATTTGGCAATATTTCAAAAGTCGCCAAGTAGGCAATATGCCGGGAAAATTGGTCGCCAGAATTTTGCCAAACGTTGCAGATGGAGTGTTAAGATGTCTTATATTTTTTACAAAATATTGAATTTTAATCAATTAGTTGTTATTTTCATTGGTTTGACGTCATTCTTATCAATTTGGCGACATTTTCATCAATTTGGCGACATTTCAAAAACTCGCCAAATAGGATATGTTCCGACAAATTCGTCGCCAAAATTTCGTCAAGCATTATGGTCGGCGAAATAGGTTATTCTTATAGCTAGAGCGTATAAACGACAAATGGGGTCCAAAGACAAAACTATAACCCAAATTATCTTCATATAGTAGATTCTTATTCGTCCCACGATATAGGATTTTCATCATTTAGTCTTCATTTTCACTGATTTAGCGTCATTTTTATCAATTTGGTGACATTTTCATCAATTTGGCAACAGTTTCGTTTATTTGGCAATATTTTAAAAAGTCACCGAAAATTTTGCCAATCTTTACAGATGGAGTCTTATGGTAGAGTCTAATAGTCTTTCCAAAATATTGAATTTTAATCAATTAGTTGTCATTTTCATTGATGGCGTCATTCTCATTAATTTGGCGACATTTAAAAACTCGTGAAGTTGGCAGTATTCCGACAAATTATTCGCTAAAATTTCGTCAAGCATTATGGTTGGAGAATGTGAGACCAGAAATAGATCTCACACAACATTTTGTGAGACAGTTTCATGTGCGTTTAGTAAAGAAATTGCATGCAAATAATAGTTATAATAATTAATTTTATAATTTTTGATAAATGTATTAAATAAATAAATTTATGTACTACACTATTTTAATTAGGAGTAAAGCTTTAAATCTATCAAATTCCACAAATTAATTTTGTTTGTGCTGTGCATTTATTTGACAAGCAACCTGCCTGAATGATGTAGTTCCTTGGTATATCTAAAACGAGAAAGATCAATCATGCATAAAGCATTGATTATGAAACACTTTCCAACTTCAATGAAATTTTATTTAAACATCTGTAAAATGCGATACATTGCTCGGTAATATTTTAAAAATTATCACAATACTACATTAATTTATTATTTTTGAAAACTTAAAATTTCATCGAAAAAAATGAACTTCATTCAAATGACGGCATTGAAATACAAATTGCCTGGTTTAAACATCTCTAAAATGCGATACAGTCCTCGGTAAAATTTTTAAAATTATGATAATACTACAATAATTTAATATATTTGAGAACTTCATCGAAAACAAATGAAATTTATTCAAATGACGTCATCGAAATATAAAACGCCTGGCTCCCTCTATAAAAGCAGTATTTCATTCATAAATATTTTTTCATTCATTTCATTTATCACAATACTATAATAATTTATTTTATTTAAAAACTTAAGACCATAGAGGTACAAGTAATTAAACTCTAAGCTTAAAACATCATCGAAGAAATCGTCCTTCTCTCTGTAAAATATATTTTTGTCCCATTTTCTGCATGTTGTTTTGGTCGTTCTGTCTTTATTTCTGGGGCTATATGCACATCTAGAGTAAGAGCTCTTTTGGTTCTTGGCAGGGATTTCTTCGGGAGAGAATGCATTTTTTAATTTTTCTTTTATGCGTACTGCAAACATCGACAGTTCAATTCTTTCCTTCGAGAAAGGGGCTAGAAATCCAAGCTCAAGATTTTTTTAAAAATGATTTCGTCTTCGAAACTCCAGAGGTAGGTTTTTCGTGGACAAAAGTAAAATCCTGGAATTTATACCACAAAACATTTAAAATTGAAAAAAATATATAGCCATAGGCCATCTATTGGCAACTCTAGCTGTGCTATACGCCGCGGTTATCTCGTCTACTACGTCCACAGTCCTTTAGTCATATTGTAGAAACTTATGATTTCTGGGGTTTTCACACCGCCTGTTTCTATATCTATTTTATTATCATTGTGCATCGTTGAAAGAAGAATGACGCTTTTATTCTTATTTGGGAAGTACGAAACGAGTGTAATGTCTTTTTGGAATCCAAAGAACTCGAATGCACTTCCTTTTTTGTTTTTTTTTGAGCAAACGAATTCTGGGGGCAATTCTCATTTATTTTTTCTTCTTGTACCGACAATTGTTATTTTCTTTTTCAAAAGATCCTTCTATAATCCATATAAAGCATATCAATTATCCATAATCAAATTTCTGCCACAATTAAACAATGGCTTTATTAGACGCAGTATTATTAACGCGAGAACGCGTGGGGAGTGTGTAACACTTCAACCCCCGATTTTACAGCGAACAATCCTTACCCAAAAGAATGTAACCTTGAAGACAACAAGAAGGAGTTTGGCGAGTTTCAGAAGTTAGATGTAGGACTTTCTTCACAAATTGAAACTCGTGGGGTGCGAAACACTCCGCGTGCGTCCTCCACTGTTAAGTGCTTCTCCATAACTTCAGTATTCTATCTCTAAGTAATAATTCTAAAAAAGAATATGTCTGCTCAATTAGAAATGTCTTCATTCTTTCCATCTTCTGTGATTTTCTTGCAATTTTATGTGTTCTTTCTCTTATTTATTTAGGTTTCATAGTTGAGATGTATGGCTGCTCTCTTTCGATTAATTTTCAATAAATTTTTGCATCACATTATTATAACTACGTGATGATAATTTTATGGTTCGTTGTAAATCCCATCCTGAGACATATGCTTTCGAAAAATTATATTATTGATAGTCATTTCAAAATACACTTAAAATGTGACTTAAAATTAAGCTTCAATGTTTAATCAGTGTCTGTGGTGCACAAAACTCTATATGCAATGCACGCTATTAAGTTAAACTCTTAACATGGCCGAAATATCGTAAAGTCGTGAAACACATTGCGCTGTGCCTCTATTAAAACCCACCATATTTATCATCTGTGTCAGTCCTGGAATAGAATATTTATTAACATAATACTACTCAATTAATTGCACCATTTTTTAACATTAAAAATAACATTACTTATTAACAACATTTGGTTAAATATTAAAATAATTACAACAATTATCATACCATTTTGCGGAGGAGAACGGTCATCTGAGATCAGGTAACTTCTATTATCAAATGGTCTAAGACCTGCTACAAAATTTGGTAAGTACATACCACCAATTTCGTCTTTGTACATTGATCACAACTCACATGAGAGTATATCGTACTGATTCCAACTCAAGATGTGGCACTTCTACTCGTACTGAAGTCGATCTGTCATCTGCCGTTGAAGTTCTGTTTATCAGGACATTTCGTTCACATCTATAAGGAATCGGGCGTTGAAGTAATGTCAATATATTTCATTGCAAACTCTATCTTATAAATCATCGAAATCTATATCAGGACATTTCTATGGAATACTCTATGGAAAAACTTTAGAATCTCATGTAGAAGTCGTGTATATCAACTCTAGAACATTTCGGTTGCCGCCTCTCTTGTCTGAGGTCTAACACGCCAATCGGCTAGGGTGCAGTAGCCCTGTGGTTAGCGCTCGGGAATTGCACTTCTTCTTTGCTTGGTTCGATTCCCGTCACTGCCAATACTGCCGCCGTGGTCACGCGGAGTACAATAACGTTAAACATGTGGGTCCGTAAAGCCTTTAGAGAGGTTGGTGGTAGGGCAAGGAGGGTACGGTCCCTGTGAATGCCCCCATGGGTCCCAGTCTAAATTGGGTGGCACTTCCCGGCCGTCCAAATAGTTACTTTACACCTTTCTGGCAGGTCGGACGATCTGGGTCTCAATAACAACAACAACGCCTATTCGACTACTATTGGCCGACCTCAGGGCAATGCAACCAGACATCTTGCATATATCTTTTGTTGTCTTGCAAACTCCTTTGCCTGAGGTCTGACACGCCTATTCGGATCCCGGCCGTCCAAACAGTTGCCTTACACCTTTTTGGTAGGTCGGACGGTCTGGGTCTCAACAACAACAACGCCTATTCGGCTACCATTGGCAGACCTTAGGGCAATGCTACCAGGCATCTTGCATATCGGTTAACATTTATAATCAATCTCGTGGTCTCACTTCGGCCTCCTGTATTTATGGCCTCTTTTACCTATCGGGTCAGTGTGCTATAAAACTGGTGTCCTTAAGTCTTATGCCATTTTTGACATTACAGACAATCATAAATATACAACATAAAACTGTCTCCGCTAAATCTTGTCTTACAGTGTCATTAAAATCTCAGGACCTGATGAATGACTTAACGTAATGACGTAAAATAAACAGCGAAATAATTTGCTAAAATATTGAGCAAAAATATAAAGAGCGATAACGTGAAGTTGATAAATAGTAATGTAGATAAAAAATCAACGTTGAGATGTACATAAGTGGCAGTATTTATGGTTTTCGAGTAATATTAATTATGCTATTTTTCAAGACAGTTAAAAAAATGTAAACATCATTAACTGTCTGCTATCTGGACTCATAGAAATAACCGCAATTGCTTAATATACATTTAAAAATTTGTTCGGAAATCTGAGTGAATAAAAAAGTAATGTTTTTCCATTTCAAGTCACATGTAATTGAACTAGTCTATTACATAAATTCAATGTTGCAGGGGATAAATGCAAATCTATATATTATTTTCTTGCATTTAAATCATAGCTATATTATCTACATCAAGTAAAGAACTTTTGTTTTTCAATTGCAACGTAAAAGCATAACTAACAGCAACACCTGGACAATTCAATTTCTCCTAATTTAGCTATTAATTTTCTCATAACTTTTCATCAGATATTTAATTTCTTGTATCATTTTTCAATTTTTCCTAACTTAGGTATGTTTTCAGAATTTGATTGGTACTTAGAATTATCATGTATGAGATCTAATGTAAATGACATATATGGCAAAATGGTAAAATGAAAAATGAGACTTATTTAGAGTTACACACATTTATTCCCCATTCTGTACCTTTTAATAAAAACCAATGATATATCATCGTCTTCCATTTATGACAATTCATCACTAAAAGTAACTAAAGGCTTAATGAACATTCAGCTTTATAAATGAATGAACACACTGTCATAAGATAACTTTCTTAATGGATATTTATCACATGAAGTAAAAGTGGTCTTGATGATATGAATGTTACGGTTATAGCTACAAATTATTAATTTTTAATCACGCAATGGATTTTTTTTTACCAATTTATGTATCTGTATATCATATTGTATCTAATTCAGTTGATTATATGACCTGTAAATTCGTAATACTTTCATATATTTTATCTCGATTTATACATTGGGATGGCAAACTCTTTCAACAAAATAATGGGTGACAGGACACATCAGTACGAAAAATATTTGCAATGGAACCTGGCGCCGCATTCCAATCATAGTGCTAGAGACTAGTAAATATGCATATCCGCTTTGATCCTTCAACAGTGAAAAAAAAAGACAGTGAAAAAAGATTTAAGAGTTTTTACTCTTCCATTCGCATCAGAGAAAGACAATTCACATCAAAGTAGCTGCTTAATGGTGAGCGTCAGTAAATTTTCTGCCCTATCCGCGCTTTGTTAACTTTCGCGGCACACATATTTCGCCGAAATTCTGTTCAAACAGTTGCGAAATATTTTCTTATAGATAAAATGCAATGCTTAGATTATATTAAAACTAAATTTAATACCCAATAAAACATAGAATATATTTTTTATTTTAATCCAAAATATTTTTGGTGCTGCCATCTATTGTCGTAATTTAATTCATACCGATTATTTTTATTTTTTAATGAACATTTTTAAATATCTATTCCTTCTAATACAGTGTTAAATACAACAGATCATATATAATAATGCCACAATCACGGAAAGGTAATTTATCATTCTATAAATTTGATAAGGGATCTGAATGTACATCACTGAGGACTGCAGTTTTGGCTTCAAGTTCCTTTGTCTTCAAGTCCAAGTTCAATTGCGTTTCCGTGATTATGGCATTATATATAATCTATTGTTGTATTTAATAGCGTATTAGAAGGAATAGACATTTAAAAATGTTCATTAAAAATAAAAAAATAGTCGGTATGAATTAAATAACGACAGCAGATTGCAGCACCAAAAATATTTTAAATTAAAATAAAACATATATTCTATGTTTTATTGAGTATTAAATTTAGTTTTAATATAATCTAAGCATAGCATTTAATCTATAAGAAAATATTTCGCAACTGTTTGAACAGAATTTCGGCGAAATATGTGTGCCGCGAAAATTAACAAAGCGCGGATAGGGCAGAAAATTTACTGACGCTCACCCTTAAAGTGTGGCCCTCGTAAACACCAGCAGAGATTTGCCATCAACTTACGGGTAGGTTCCCTCGGCGATTGTCTGGTGGGGATCTTATCTCTTGCCAGAACGCCTGACCGGCGCAACGTACCGTGTGCACCTGGAGCAAAGGCTTTCCCCGTTGTTCCAGGGTATTCCGCTCATCACACAGAAGAACATGTGGTTTACGCATGACGCATTGTGCTCGGAGTAACTACCGAAGACAGAATAACTATAATTAAGTTAGGGTAAATAGAATGAACATGAAACATAGATAACATATCTCAATTTAATAAATAGAAGGGACAGGGAAATTGAATAAAAATATATGCCACTAACACGATTAAAACGGGGCTTCAAGTCATTACTACAACCTGGCTGAAGTTGCAAATTTTCAACGAAAACAATATTCAAAATATTATTTATTTATGAACTGCATTTCCAATTCATGCATTTTCAATTTTTATTGTTATTTTATTATTTTTCATCTTTATATAATCATATTAATAATAATATTTCAATATTTACATGGAGATATATATTGTTCAATTAATAGAAAATTATATGCAATTAGTGATTTTCAATAAATATATATGTGTTAAATATTAATATAATGGCCAGCATTGTTCTTTGATCTTCATATTTTAAAATTAAAGAATGCGTCTTTCGTTTCGAATAAAAAGCTACTTTCAAGCATTTTATATTGCTTAAAATAAAGTACCTTTAGAAGACATTAGAGTAATTCATTTTAGCTTGCAGTATGCCGTATTTTCCTGTCTTCATTCATAGTCTTTTCACATAAGTTCCTCATGCAGACCAGACGAGTTTTGGTTTAGGGTTCATTTTTCCGTAATCCTTAACAAGAATTTTCTTGAAATATCAGCATTTCTTTTGATGCACGTAAATTCAAAGCGTAATTAATAGATGTCAAAAAGCAATCTTGCTTCTTCCTTTCCCATCAGATTACTCAAGCAAACTATGCATTCTTCTCTTTCCATCCTTAAGTTTGGGAGAAGTGATAAATGTAGTTTTTGTCATGAAAAATGGAGACACAATAAGATAGGTAGAATAAATAGTTGTTATTAAGGTATGGCTTGTTCGCGACATTTTCATTCAGAATAATATATTCAGTATGATTTTAACATTGAGAAAGATTTTGAGAGGAACCTTGTGCAAATGCTAAGTAAATATTAGCTTCATTTAGTTTTTGTTTTCAGATATTGCATACACGTTTATCATTATAAAACCTTCCTACTTCAAAGGATCTGTAGAAATATTTATCTCACAAAAACATCACCTCATGTTGGAACTTCTCCGCCGTGTAGAATAAACGATGACATGCTTCTAAAAAAGTTATAAAATCTCAAAATTGTTTGCGGCTAATTTTTCAAAACTACTTTCAAGTACATGGTATCCTTCTTCAAATTACAAGTAGATATTTTTTGTCCATCGTTTAAAAAATACAAGTAGATATCTCCTATAGGAACACAATTTATGTGAACAACCATTAACTAAAATCGTTTCAGGGTGTTTGTGCTGTAGGTCCGTCAACTCTGAAAAAATGTCCGAAAAATCACTTTTTTCCAATTTTTGAAATTCTAAATCAAATGTATCTTTAAGTTTAAAACTAAAATTATGTACCTACCATCAGAACTACTTTCATTAGTAATTTAAACAAGAAAGATCAATCATGCTTAAAGCATTGATTATGAAACACTTTCCAACTCCAATGCAATTTTATTTAAAAAAGTCTAAAATGCAATACATTACTCGGTAATATTTTAAAACTTATCACAATAATACATTAATTTATTATATTTGAAAACTTAAAACTTCATTGAAAAAAATGAATTTCATTCAAATGATGGCATTGAAATATAAATTGCCTGGATTAAATACCTATAATTTGCGATACATTCCACTGTAATATTTTTAAAACTATCATAATACAACGATAATTTATTATATTTGAAAACTCATTGAAAACAACTGAAATTTATTCAAATGACGTCATAGAAAAAAAACACGGGATATCTCTATAAAAACAGCATTTCATTCATAACTTTCCCCCATTCATTTCATTCATCACAATACTGTAATAATTTATTTTATTTAAAAATTAAAACCATGGAGCTACACGTAATTTAACTCTATGCTTAAAACTTCATCGAACAAAATCGTCCTTCTCTTTGAAAAATCAATGCATATTTCATTCATATCACCCATGCATACTCCAAGGGCTAAATTATTTTGTGTTAAAGAAATACAGCAATTCTAATACAACTCATTCTACATATTTTTCTGTTTACATTTCACATAAGTGAAAAATAGGCTTCGTTGTAGAAATAATCAAATTTGTACAATCATTTAAACTCAAATATATTGCATTTGCGTTGTTTCAGTATGTGGATGCATAGACTTTAAGCAAAAATAAAGCAGTTTTAGGACGGATACAACACTCAATATGAATTATAAAGAACTGAAAAAATCACGATTTTGAAACAAGATGGATGCCATATATCATTTTGAAGAGGTGTAATTATTATTTTAATTTTTATTTTAAAAACTACTGAATATATTTAGCTGAATTTTTTTTATATATTTTATGGAATAATTTGAATATTAAGTAAAATTTTCGAAGCAATTTGTGAATTTTAAATCCGCTTAAAAATGTTTGAAAAATTAGGTCCATAGGGCTCAATGTATTTCATTTTTTCAACCCGGGTTCAATCCAAAACTAATTGGGTGATATTATTCATTTTTATTCCCGTATTTCCTACAGACCGTCTGAACAATATACTAAAATTCCATTTTGATTAAGTCATTTTACGGCCGTTATCGTGCTAACGGACAGACAGACAGACAGGCAGACAGACAGACAGATAGACAGACAGACAGACAGACAGAATGAACAAAGTCATAAACACTTTTCAACTTTGTTGTGAAATGTTAAAAATACATGAATTTAGCTATCTTGAGGTTTGAGATAAAGACCCGTAAAAGTCGTCGTTTATCTCGTCAATCATTTGCCAGCTATAGATTCGGACATGGTGATCTGGCCTAGCTGAACTCTGTTGTCTTCCTAACATTAGCAGAAAGACAAAAAAATTGTGTGGCAATTTTCTAACATAAAATAATCTTAAAAATCACCACCAATGAAGATTGGACCTTGCATAGAGTACAGAACATGAAACATACTTGATCTGAAAGTACGTAATTTTGATGAAAACGTTTTCGTCTAAATTTCCAGCATTTCAAAATTGTTTATGGCAAGTTTTTCGAGGCTTTACGTTCAGATATGAGGAGTCCTCCTTCAAATTAAAGTAACCATTTTTTGTTCATCGTATAGAAAGTATGTTGGTGCCTCCCATAAGAGCACACAATATGAATCTTCATTGACTATTATCGATGAGCAGTCTGTATGTTCATCAACACTGAAGAAAATGCCCGATAAATTAAGTTTTTCCAATTTTTGAAATTCCATATCAAAGTCATCTTCAAGTTTGAAACTGAAAGTACATACCTAATTACAGAACACACAAAATGTGCCATTAATAATAAAAATAATCTATTTAACTATCTTGGGATATGAGCTAATGACCTCTGAAAATCGAATAACGTTGTAACATAGTCCATATCCGGGGGTGTTATAATACTTGTGTGATAATGCTTTAACACCCCTGTGCGGAAACGGTGTTTAAAATAATTGTATTGTTATGTTTTGTCTCAGAGAGGGAGAGAAAGAGAGAAAAAAAACCAAATTAAACTGTATCATGTCGTTTTCAATTCACTAGTTTTCAAGTGTTGAGTATAATAAAATGAGTAAATATTTATATTCCAGAATAAAAACAATAACATTATTTTTATTATTTTCTCCATTTCAGTCGAAACGTAAGGTTAGTATTTTTCAATATTAATTATCGATATCTTGCTAGACAGTTATTTTTCTTTTGTCGCGACATTCTGAGAAGCTTTTCAATGTGGAAGGTTTTTCGCAAGCACGGTATTTTTAAATTCCAGGCGCAATGCAGAGGGTGGCGGGATACGGAGGGAGTAGGTAGCGTGGTGTGCAGGATAGCTATCGGAGTATTGGATGAAAATTAAATAACAGAGATAAATTGTTGTTGCGAAATGAAAATAATTTAATAAGAAAGATTCGTTGTGGGCTGGTACGGCTCAGACGAGGATATGGTCTTCGTTCTCTTATTAATACCACAGTCTTTATTTTTAAGAAATGAATTTTGGGTTCTGGTGAAAAAGAGTTCTTCCCATGGGTCGACCTCGACACTGTATTAAAAGCGAAATGAAGTTAATCTACAGCGATGTCATTCCTGACCCTTTCTGTGGCTCGATTTTCGAATTAATTATCGTCGAGTTGTTGTGGAAGAATTTTGATGAAGTTTCGATTAAGTGAGCTCGCAAAAGTCGTTTGGTGTCCTAGAAGAGTGACGACTTTCCTAGCATATGAAAATTCCATCGTGACAAGCAGAGATGACAAATTCTACCAGACAGTTTTACATATCCAGGTACCTGATTGCGCTCCTCGAGAACTATTCTGTTTGAAGTTTCGACAGTCCATACGGATTTTATTTTCCATTATCCAAGATTTTTAAATTAATATGTGTTGTAAAGAGAAGAAGGTAAATTGCTGTTTTATAATCATTTTCCTTCTGAAAAAGCGGAGTGTTAATCGCCACTAATTAGGTCTGTATAGTTGAGCAATTCATAACTGTTTATAAGAATGGAGTTGTTGTTCTAAAAATATCGTATATGATTTAGTTGCATTATGAAGGTTACTTGTAATTGCCATGTATAAGGAAGTGTATATGGGCTCTCTCTCTCTCCCTCTCTCTATTTTTCTCTCCTCTCAGGAGTGTTCTCAATTATCACACCCTAACGACTGCTAATCTAATTTATTTGCTGGTTCACATTAAAATGTACTATGGCAATAATATTGTTATTAACATTTTTTTATCACTGGCCTAATGTTCTCTTTTGTAATAAATAATGCTTAAAATTTCCAATTTGCTTATTGTCTGTAGTTTCCTCAAACCGACATCACATATTTTGTTCTATGGCTTCCTCAAAACCAGCACCACACGTGGTTTAACTTTATTTAAATTTCCTTTCGCATACATGTTAAACTTTATTACTGTTTTGTGGCATGAATTATATTATACTGTAATTGATTAAAATACAATGCGTAGGTTCCAAATACATTTACTAAAATATAATGTATCGCCCAAGTTCACAAAATAGTTTATCGTCAATTAGAATATTAATATTATAATTAGCATTTTGAGAACTAAAACTAGCTCTATCTGAAAAATTGTTAAATGATATATTAATTAAAACTGGCATTATTTTTAGAATCATCAATTGCTTATCACTTCACTTCCAACGATCGTTTTGATATATTTCTGCAAGAAGTATAAAAATTGTTTGCGGCTTTTAATCGTGAATTTCATTTGATTTTGAGTATATGATCTTGCGTTGCATAATACCAAAATGTATGGTTCTCAGTTTATTCAGTTAATCAATACCATATTTTCTTTTACCTGTATGGATTCTTTATTAATTTGTTATGTATCATGCTATTTTTCTTAGTGGTTTAGACATCTTTGGTATTTGGAATTATTTTATTCATGTTGTAACTTGTTTTTGATCTTGTAGGAATACTTCTTATGAAACCCTGATAGTTTTAGCGGAAATGCAGATATTAAGCTTCACGATCAAGAAATTTGCTTCCTCACGTTTAGCATATGCATCGGCAGAACAATTATGTAGATTTTAAAATGCGCGAATTGTTTGTAATTTAATTTTATTCATTGACTTAACACTATCTAACCTTGGACATCTAATATATCAGTACGCAGATCGAAATTTAAATTTCTGACTTCACCATGAAGAAAAACATAATTAATTCAAACTATGTACACAATTTTGCACGAATTGTTTTGATTTTAAGTTGTCAAAGAACGTCCGTCCTTAATCTGATTTGACAAGGTGTTAAGAAAATTACTCTTGCTTCGCTCCAATCATGATTGCACTAATTACGGCTTCAGAAAGTACGCTTCGTTATAAAACAACAATTCTACAAAATAAAATGTTTTTTGTCTTTTTCTAAATAAAATTACAATTCTCTGTATAATTTCCCCAATTTCTTAATAACTATCTTTACATTCATTATCCGTTATGTACAGTCGATTCAACATGTTTACCCATTTATATTCAAATATTTATCCCTGCTTAGGGTCACTTAGAGATGAAACTAAAGAGAAAAAGTTGCGTCAGATCATCAGTCACTAGAAAAACTTTGGCTTATTTCTAAAAGGAAATAAATAGGAAATAAAATTGTTGAGGTTTATCTACAGAGATGTAACGAGAGAGATTCTTTTATAACTGCTAAAGTGAAAATCCCCACCATGTAAGAGATAAATGTTGTTTACTTCATGTCAGCTTTGTGAAAAGTTTCTTTCTGGAACAGAAAATTCGAATGTGTGTTTTCCTGTATTCTCTTTATATTTAGGATACTTCAGTAGATGAGTTAAGAACGTTATTCTTAGGGAATATAGTTCATGTTCGAACTGTTATAAAAATAATGTAAAATTCGTGTAAAATACCAATGGTGATTCCAATATGGGGAAAATATAAATGGTACCAGAGTGGTGTAATAGTTAGCATGTTTGGTAGTAAGCTTGGAATTTTCGAATATTATCCAATATAAATATAAAAATTCACTTCGACTTCTGAAGAAATCCGTATAATACAAATGTCAACAATATACACTACATTTTGAGCATGATCTTAGAAGCTACTAAAAGGTGTCACTCATGTAGCTTACAAAACAATATGTCTCCTATTTTGCGTAATAAGAGACATAGTGCGCAGTTTTATTCAGTGATAATGCGTTTTAATTTTTCTTTTGTTTCACCTTCTTTCTTATTTTTTTTTATTTTCACATTTTTAATTGTAGTTTGGAACTATTTACCTTCCTGTCTCAGGTGCTACAGCTATCTTTTGTAAAACATGTTACTGTTTTTGTTGGTGCTGTTCAGTATGTCATTTTTTCTGAAGAATATGCTATGCTTGCCTTTGAAACCGGGAGATATATTTATTCAAAATGTATATTCTGTGTTTAATTAAACTTATTATGTATTCTCAACTATTTGTATCTCTTGCAAAGTATGGTGTGGCAGGATCCGGATAGCACCATAATTCTTCAGGAAAAGTACATACCTTGCCGATTGCTCTGACTGGTCTTCTTAACATTAGAAAATATTCACTAAAAACCAACTAAGGATTCAAGGAATATATAAAACGTTACTGATAAAGTATGTAAATATTAATTAATAATATCTTGGTTATAATAATGTAATCATAATCACTGAGAAAAAAACTCGCGGACAGCGATAATATTAAAAACATAATTATAATATTCAAAATAGTAATTATTTATTAACTGTATTTTTCCTTCTTTATTGTTCAATTTCTATTGTTCCTTTTCTATTATATATATATATATATATATATATATATATATATATATATATATATATATATATATATATATATATATAAAATATATATATATATATATATAAAATATATATATATATATATATATATATATATATATATATATATATATATATATATATATATATATATATATATATATATATATTACTTAAAAAAGTGTTCTGTAACTTTGGCGAAGCAAAGAACATACTTGAACGCACACTTTACAGTAAAGTTTCGGTGACTTGTGCATTTAGAGGACAGCCAAGATATTGAAAAGTGGGAAAATATGTTTGATCACCCTGTATCATAAAAAGCTGGAAATGATTTGTGGCATTCACAAAATAGCTAACTACCTTTGTTCAACATGTATAAGCATTTTAGTTAAACAAACACGTATATTTACGGCTATATAAACGTTTTTTTAAAAAACAAAACAAATGTTGTTACATGTTTTGTGCTTACAATATTGTGGCGGAGGTGTTTTTAATGTCATACAGTATAGTTTAACACTCCGTAATTAATACACCGAGAATAACCACAATATATATCGCTATTAATAGGAACTTGACCTTCCTCAATTTTGGATTTAGAAGACACACAAGCACCACCGAGGTTTACATTTTACCCAGGTTAACATTCCTATCCGGGAGAAATAAAATTACAAGATGACCAACCCGAAATACTACAAAACTAGAACAACCAATAATACATTAAACCCTTACCATTCAAGTGCGTCATCTTCTTCAGCTAATGATTCATAAATAATACACAACACAGACGGTACAATTAAAAACACATAACAAAGGTTAGATGGCACTTCGTTTTTCACAATCCAAAATGACCGGCCACACATCTTGCTACCGTAAACCCTTGGGTTGGTCGTCTGGTCTGGGGCTTCAACATAACTTTGTGAATTTTCACGATATTCCAGTGTATATTTTATAGAAGTTGGCCTACAGTATTCTCTGCAGAACTATGAAAGAAAACTATTGCTATGTTTGGATCATGCGCAGAAAAACTTTGTTCTTCAAATGCTTATATTTCATCGTATATTCAATCCTTTAATTTTCAATTGAGGTATAATGTTTTTCTTGGACGTTGATGTGTGACAAATGTTCTGTAAGTTTCGTGAAATTTAATTGAAACTTATGGATATTATAAGCAAAAAACATGTGACAATTTTTTTTAAAGAAACGTTTATATCTTCATGAATATACGTTTTTATTTTACGAAAATGCTTATACACATTGAACAGAGGTAGTTAATTTTGTGAAAGTTACAAATCATTAAATCCTTTCTAGCATTTAATGATACAGGTTGATCAAATATATTTTCCCCTTTTTCAATATATTGGTGATCCCCTAAATGCACAAGTCACCGAAACATTACTGGAAAGTGTGCGTTCAATTATGTTCTTCACATCGACAAAGTTACAAAAGTTACAACCCTTCGTCAAGTTGGAACACTTCGCCAAGACTTTGCTTAGAAATTCGAATAGAAACTAGCCATATACCCGTTGAAAATCAACGGTCTCGCAATAAGCAATCCCTGAATAATGTAAATTTTATAATAATTCGCGTTTCACATTTATTCGACAAATCGAATATTTTGGTGTGCAGAACCCCCTAAAGAAGAAAATATTGGGAAACTAAATTTGCGCATGTCTTTCTCTGTTTGTCTTATGTTCTTTATCAGATAATTGGCCCATATACCAAATATCAAGCCTCTATCACATTTAAAAGGAAGCGTGCCTCATTTATTCGGAAAATCGAACATATTAGTGTGCGCACCCCTCAAAGTAGCAAATATTGGAAATCTAAAATTTCTCACTTTATTCCTTTCAAACTATCTAATTTTACACCAAATTTATTATCTCTATCTCATTTCGAAGGATTGTTTTTTTTAACAATTCACTTTTCGAACGTTTCGAACGTATAGATAGACAGACATCGACACCCCCTACAATAGCAAATGTTAGAAGACTGAAATTGCACACTTTATTCCTTTCCAACTTTTTACCCGTACACCAAATTTGAAGTCTCTATCCCATCGTGAAGCATGCTTTTCTAGCATTCCATCTTTCGAATGCTTTTGTGTGGAGTACCCAACCCCTTAACTATACATTTTTTAAAATCTCTAATCTTTTTGTGATTTCTATGAGATGTTTCGCCCATATACCAAATATAAAGCCTCTATCACGTTTTTAAAGAAGCGTTTCTCCTTTATTCCGAAAATCGAACATTTTAGTGTGCGGCACCCCCTAAAGTAGAAAATATTGGTAAACTGAAATTGTACACTTTCGTCCTTTCAAACTATCTATCTTACACCAAATTTGATATCTCTATCTCATTCCAAAGCATGGTTTTTTATCAATTGACTTTTCGAACGTTTTACTCTGGAGCAACCCCTTAAACGAACATTTTTGAAAAACTGTATTCGTTTTGAGTGTTTTTGTCAAATTATTAGCCCATATACCAAATTTTAAGCCTCTATCAAATTTTAGAGGCGTCTTTTCTCATTTATTCGGTAAATCGAACGTTTTGGTGTGCGACACCCCCTTAAGTAGAAAATATTGGAAATCTGAAATTGCACACTTTCTTCCTTTTGAACGATTTATCCATACACCGAATTTGAAGTCTCTATCTCATCGCAAAGCATGCTTTCCTATCATTTCACTTTTCGAAAGTTTTGGTGTGCGGCACCCCCTTAAGTAGAAAATATCGGAAATCTGAAATTGCACATTTTCTTCCTTTCGAACTGTTTACTTATACACCGAATTTGAAGTTTCTATCTCATCGCAAAGCATGCTTTCCTATCATTTCACTTTTCGAACGTTTTGGTGTGCGGCACCCCCTTAAGTAGAAAATATCGGAAATCTGAAATTGCACATTTTCTTCCTTTCGAACTGTTTACTTATACACCGAATTTGAAGTCTCTATCTCATCGCAAAGCATGCTTTCCTATCATTTCACTTTTCGAACGTTTTGGTGTGCGACACCCCCTTAAGTAGAAAATATTGGAAATCTGAAATTGTACACTTTCTTCCTTTCGAACGATTTATCCATACACCGAATTTGAAGTCTCTATCTCATCGCAAAGCATGTTTTCCATCTTTTCACTTTTCGAACGTTTTGGTGTGGGGCACCCCCTCTATAGAACGTTTTCGGAAAATTCGATTTTTCCAGGGGGTTTTATCGAACTACCGAGCCGTGTACTAAATTGCAAGTCTCTATCTATTCGGGAAGTGCCTGAAAAAAGCGTGACAGACAGACAGACAGACAGACGGACAGACGGACACTTGGCAATTAGTATATACTAGCCGAATACCCGTTGAAAATCAACGGTCTTGCAATAAGCAACCCCTGAATAATGTAAATTTTTTTATAATTCTCGTTTCATATTTATTCGACAAATCCCATATTTTGGTGTGCAGAACCCCCTAAAAAGAAGATATTGGGAAAATTAATTTGCGCATTTAATCCTTTCGAATTATCTACTCGTACACGACATTAAAGTCTATCTCATCCAGAGGCACCCCTATTTTATTATTTCTCCTTTAGAACATTTTTCTGTGAAGCACACCCATAAATGGACATTTTTGAAATACTCTATCTTTTGTTTTTTATCAAATGATTGGCCTATATACCAAATATCAAGCCTCTATCACATTTAAAAAGAAACGTGCCTCATTTATACTGAAAATCGAGCATATTAGTTTGCGCACCCCTTAAAGTAGCAAATATTGGAAATCTGAAATTTCACACTTTCTTCTTTCCAAACTAAAATACCAAAACCTTAACAACACCAAATTTAATATCTCTATCTTATTCCGAAGCATGGTTTTTATCAATTCACTTTTCGGACGTTTTACTCTGGAACACCCCCTTAAACGAACATTTTTGAAAAACTATAGTGTTTAAACTAGCTGTTTTCGTCAAAACTAGGGTGTTTTCGTCAAATGATCAGCTCATATATCAAATTTCAAGCCTCTATCGAATTTTAAAGGAGCCTTTTCTCATTTATTCAGTAAATCGAACATTTTGGTGTGCAGCACTCCCTTAAGTAGAAAATATTGGAAATCTGAAATTGCACACTTTCTTCTTTTCGAACAGTTTACTCATACACCGAATTTGAAGTCTCTATCCTATCGCGAAACATGTTTTTCTATCACTTCACCTTTCGAACGTTTTTCTGTGTAGCACCCCCTTTAAATGAACATTTTTGAGAAACAGTAATAATCTTAGGTTTTTTATCAAATAATTACCCCATATACTAAATTTCAGCCTCGTCACATTGTAAAGCAGGCGTTTTTCATTTGTTCGTCAAATCGAATATTTTAGTGTGCGACACCCCCTATAATAACAAATCTTGGAAAACTGAAATTGCATACTTTCTTCCATTCCAACCATTTACCCATATACCAAATTTGAAATCGCCATCTCATCGCGAAACATGCTTTTTTACTATTTCACCTTTCGGATGTTTTTATGTGGAGTACCTACCCCTTTAAGTGTACATTTTGGAAAAACTCCATTCTTATTGTATTTTCTATCAAATGATTCACCCATATACCAAATATCAAGCCTCTATCACGTTTTAAAAAAGGCGTTTCTCCTTTCTTCCGAAAATCGAACATTTTGGTGTGCGGCACCCCCTAAAGTAGAAAATATTGGTAAACTGAAATTGTACACTTTCTTCCTTCCAAGCTATCTACCTTTGCACCAAATTTGATATCTCTATCTCATTCCGAAGCATGGTTTTTTATCAACTCAGTTTTCGAACGTTTTACTCTGGAGCACCCCTCAAATGAACATTTTTGGAAAACTATTTTCTTCTTGGGTGTTTTCGTCAAGTGATTAACCCATATAACAAGTTTCAAGCCGCTATCAAATTTTAAAGTAGCCTTTTCTCATTTATTCGGTAAATCGAATATTTTGGAGTGCGGCACCCCCTTAAGTAGAAAATATTGGAAATCTGAAATTGTACACTTTCTTCTTTTCGAACGGTTTATCAATACACTAAATTTGAAGTTTCTATCTCATCGCAAAGCATGCTTTCCTATCATTTCACTTTTCGAACGTTTTGGTGTGCGGCACCCCCTTAAGTAGAAAATATTGGAAATCTGAATTGCACACCTTCTTCCTTTCAAACGGTTTACTCATGCACCAAATTTGAAGTTTCTAACTCATCGCAAAGCCTAGTTTCCTATAATTTCACTTTTCGAACGTTTTGGGTCTGCGGCACCCCCTTAATTATACAATATTGGAAATCTGAAATTGCACATTTTCTTCCATTCGAACGGTTTACCCATACACCAAATTCGAAGTTTGTATCTCATCGCAAAGCATGCTTTCCTATGATTTCACTTTTCGAACGTTTTGGTATGCAGCACCCCCCCTAGAGAACATTTTCGAAAAATTCGATTTTTCCAGGGGTTTTTATCGAACTTCCAAGCCGTGTACCAAATTGCAAGTCTCTATCTATAAGGGAAGTGCCTGAAAAAAGCGTGACAGACAGACAGACAGACAGACGGACACTTGGCAATTAGTATATATAGATTCTAACAAATAATATATATATATATATATATATATATATATATATATATATATATATAAATATATACATATATATATATATATATATATATATATATATATATATATATATATATATATATATATATATATATATATATATATATATATATATATATATAAATATATACATATATATATATATATATATATATATATATATATATATACACCGGTTACAGCATGTTTCTAGGCCGCGGCACACTCCCGGTATGGCCACAATTCCCGTAGCACTTCTCCAATGCATGTACCTCGAATGAATAGGCCTTGATTTTTCAAAGGAGTAAAGAAGAAATGTTATCTAATTCCTAAAGAACGTTTTAAAAATCCAAAGACAATATAAGAAGAATTCATCCTTCCCCCTCATTATTATAAACAGTCATAAACCATACCATGTTTCGCTTTCCCATATCAAATCATTAGAACATTCTGTTGTTTCTTTTTTCGTCATGAGTGAAAATAGTTGTCATAAAATCGTGATCCAAATCTATATTTCTTTTGTTGCCATTTCGCCATTACAAACTTCCATGATGTTATGTACTTGTGAATATTTATTATATATATATATATATATATATATATATATATATATATATATATATATATATATATATCCGCTTTCATTTTTGAAGCAATTCAAACGTTGCTCAGCCAATGTATTAAGATATTTGAAAAGTATTTAAACTGTTATTTACAAAGAACGAGTTATACTAACTTTATGAGCGTCCCCTATAGGTGAGTTCTGTAAGTATAGACAAAAATATTCATGCAATGAGATATTATTAAAGTTTCTTTTGTATTTCCTTTTACAAATATGAATGAGCATTATGCAAAACAATTAACATGTTTATGATCATTTTTATAGACTAAATTTATAGTTTTTTTAGTACCGGGAAATTTTGTTTTCTTGGCATAAATAACAGATGGACGATATACTTATTTTAAATTCCATCGGATTTGTATTCTATAATTATTAACACAATATAAGTATTAATAATAATATAATATTAGTAATAATATATATATTTATTAGTAATAATTTAAATAATTTAATATGTAGAGAATATAATTTAATGTAGTAGATAGAATTGTAGAGGATATAATTTGATGTAGAGAATATAATTTAATAGTATTATTCTTTTATATGTGTGTTTTCTTTGCCATCACAGATTATATAAAAAATATTTGCTTTTGACATTTAACCATATTTCTTCTTTTAAATTTAATTTTTTTCATTTTGTAAGTTATTCCTAGAAAACTAGTTCTATTTTCAGATTTAAATCGTAATCAAATCTGACACCTGGATATGACATATGGTTTTCCTAGCATTGGATGTTGTGCAGTACTTAAGTATTTGAAAAGTACTGCCAAATTTCATGGTAATGGTTTGATAAATTTCTATAATAGAGGGGATACATCTATTGGACAGAAAGAGAAACACATGCACATAAAATAGATGTTAAGTAAATTTATGTTTTGCCAAAACTTGTAACTATATTGAAAAGTCAAAATCCTAGAAATTCCTAGAGATATATTGAAAACTCATAATCCTTAAGATATCTGCTTTGCTTAAGATATTTCCTTATACAGATAAAAAGTACAGTAACTAGAGTATATGCACTAAAATACAATATATAATAACAATTTTATATTATAGACATCTACATATAAAGAAAATAATTCTAGAGCTATACGTTGCGTATAACATTAGATACTACGCATAGTGTAATTAAGTGTTGTCTTTTATTATAGTAATATATTCCATGAGTAAAATATTTTTTAATTAACCATGGGAGAAGAATTCCAATGAGTCTCACTGATTTGAATAATAATTTGATAGTAATATATAATAATTTGACAGTACGAACATCTATATATAAAGGTAATAATTCTGGAGCTTTTACGACATTTGGTACGGAAAACAAAGCTGGATATTGGACTTTTTAACACTTTCCGACATAGTTGAAAAGTGTTGTCTGAATTTAGTCATTATGTCTGCCTATCGGTCCGTTCGCTCGATAACTGCCATAAAATGACTTTATCAAAATTAAATTTTAGTATGTTGTTCAGGTAATCTGTGGAACATATGGGGATATCAATGAATCATATCACCCAATTAGTTTTGGATTGAATTCGGGTTGAAAAAGTGAAATGCATCCAATTTTTCAAACATTATTTAACTAAATTTAAAATTCGCAAATTGCTTTGAAAGTTTTAGGAAGAATTCAAATTAGCCCATAAAATGTATAAAAAGAGTTTGAACAAAATATGTTCAGTATTTTTTTTTAAATAAAAATTAAAATAATAATTACACCCATACTATATGAAGATATCACATGATCCACTTCACATCAATGTATATCATCCATATTTTTTACCAGTGTCAAAATTGTGATTTTGATGTTCTTTTAAATTTAAACTTAATGTTGCATCCGTCCGAAAACGCCTTTATTTTTTCGTTTATTCTGTGCATGGATATTCTGCGCTAACGCAATTACAATATTTTTAGTTTAAATGATCATCAAACTCTGATTATTTCTACGACGAAGCCTAATTTTAAAGTATGCAGAATGTAAGCAAATCGAGATGTAATATGAGTTGTATAAGAATTGCTGAATATTTTAACGTGAAATTATTTAGCTCTGGAGTCCGGAATATAGGTGATATGAATGGAATATTCATTGCTTTTACATAAAGAATCAGGCGATTTTAGAGCATTAGCTTTTTCTATGAAGTTTTAGACATGGAGTTAGAAAGTGCTTTTAACTCCATGATTTTAAGTTTTTAAGTCAAATAAATTATTGTATTACTGCGATAATACTGAAAATATCACAGCTGAATTCATCTCATTTTAAAGATATTTAAATATAATTGCATTGCAATTGAAATATGATTCATAAGCAATGCTTTATGCATGATTGAGCCTTCTTGTTTTAACTTATTTTCAACAATGGATAATACCTCCTTTGGTATTATATTTACGCAGCCAGTGATTAAGTGTTGTTTTTATTATAGTACTATCCCATGCTTTAATTAATCATGGGAACTGCTTTAATTAATTATGGGAAGAAAGCTTATGTGTGTGCTTCACTGGTTTGAATAAATTTACAATCTGCAATATTTTATGCAGAATATAGGACTGTTTCACGAAATAAACAGTCACAGCAGACCTATAAATCAAAACATATATCCCAATTTAAACAAATATACAAAAAATGCAAATTGAATTAGGATCAAGGACATAGTGGAGCGCAACAAATGTGCTGTATATTTTGAAATTAAGAAAGATAATTTGGCTTTTGAAATACATGAATATTTGATTAAATATATGCTAATCGTGTTTACCAAATTTATATATTTTTCTTAGTTTTGCATCTTCTAAAGCCTATCTGAAGAAAAATCTCTTAAGTATTGCATTTTTTTTACTTAATTTCCTTGATTTTTTTTTTTTACAATTGTAATTTATTCCAATCGTTGGCTGAAAAGAACATCTCTCGGCTAATACATGTCGGGATTGCACAAAAAATCTCCCCTAAAAAACTTTCTGGATTAAGATATAAAAATTTTTTTAAAACTACACAAAACCAGTAAAAAATGTGATTATTTTTATGGTGTATAATGAAATAGATTTAGATTGAGAAACGCTTTGTTTTTCTTTAAAAATATGTACTATTCCTAAAACAGCTGAGTTGTAAAAAATATCATTTGGCGGAATTTCAATCAGTTATCTTTTTCCACGTTAAATTATATTGTCAATCAAATTTTTCCCGGCATTAAACGTTAATTAAAATATGTGCAAATTCTAGAAACATTAGAAATCATTTTGTAAAAAACTACTTGGTTATTCTTTACAAGAACTATTTTACTAAACTAATTCTTAAAAAACTAAGAGAAATAACCGACATCACATGATATATTAAAGCATTACGTTGATACAATCTCATTGTTTACATAAAGAAATCACAAAATTATGTCTTTCAGTAAATTAAATTAATTTTTTTTTATAATGCTAACACATTTTACTGATAAATGCCTAACTGTTGTAAAGTGAAATCTGTTGTAAAATGCCTATTTGTTGTAAAGTTCCTAGTCACAGAAAATCAATTAATGCTCCCCTAGTGTAGAATTTAAAATGTTAGGATATATAACTTGGCAACAAAGAGAAAAATCTGATGTGGGCAGCACATGACTTTCCCTGCAGACTTAAAGTAATATTTTCTTTATTTCTTTAATAATTAATTAGATTGAGTTTAATTGCAACAAACAACACTAAATTTGCATTTTTAATTCAAGTTTTGTTTTCATTTGGTAATTGGACATTTTTCCAATAGCGGCGTAACAAAAATGCAAGAAATCTCAAATATCTTGAGAACGGTTAATCCTAAAGTATAATGAAGAGTGTTATATTCTTTTCCTCGTCAAAAATTGCGTATAAAATAAGAATTTAATTGATACATTTCAACATATGTTGTTTTGTTTTGTTTTTTTAGATTTTGTCGATGATTTTTGCGACCATTTTCGTAAAAAAAGGCAGGTTGATCTTTTCCGAATCTCACCAAAATCTAATCAGCACCAGAGTGGCCCACAAGTAACTTATCTACCGAATATTGTGAAATTTGGTCAATTAGTATTTTATCTAGGGTGGATACATGGAATTTTTCATGAAATGTTCTTCCTTTCCGAATCGTACCAAATTCTAATCAGCACTAGAGTGTCCAACATGTAACTTATTTACCAACTTTTGTGAAATTTGGTAAATTAGTATTTTAGCTATAGCGGATAAATGGAATTTTTATGGGCCATTTTGCAAAAAAAAAGCGGGTTCTATTTTTACGAATCGTACCAAAAACGAATCAGCACTAGGGTCATATCCAAGTGACTTACGTAACAAATTTTATGAAATTCGGTCCATTAGTTTTTGAGTTAGAGTGGATACATATATTGCACAGACAGACACACACACAGACGTCACGCTAAACATAGATTTTTCGTATTCTAGAGGTCTCGAAACGTGTAGATCCGTCGAAAACTCGAGTTGCGATTTTCGACATGATTCCAATACTTACCCTATACATTACCATGTATTGCGGGGGAAGTAAAAATAAATACAAAGCACGTTGTAAAATTGTAGAGACCATTATGTATTTTTGTAGAATAAAACAGATCTAATTAATTATGATCCAAACGATTATTTTAAAATCAAAATTTTCAGACAATATTGTCTGCTTGGTATTATTCCAATAAAGAGAAAAAGATAATATTTTCCAAAAGTAAAAATACCAAAAATTTCTAGAGAATTATATATGGATTATTTTTTTAAGAAAAACGAGTAGGGTAGAATTGGGGATGTATCTAATTCTATCCTTGCTATATGTTTTGCCAATACTATGTCTTTTCGGAGCTTTAAGAACAAAACAGTTTGTTTTATTGAACTTTAATGACTGCATATAAGTAAACGATGTAAATATAGATTAAATACATTTCTAATTACATGCTATGCATCAGCATCATTCAATACTTTTTGAACCACACTGCAGCATGTTCTTTTCTAGTGTTACACAGCTATCTTTATGTCATTTTTAATTTGAAAAATGGAATAGATTGAAATTTTTTTTCTTTTTTGGAGTAACAATCCTCTAACAGAGACATTTAATGTAATTTTCTAAATTAATTATAGTAGTAGTGCAGTATTTTAACTTTTACATACTTTGCATTGGGAAAGTAAGTCTTTACGAAAATTTTGAATTTCGAGATTTTGATGACAATATATTATTAGGACCTCATGAACACGTTTTGATTATTTTTGGAATGATATCCGTCTGTTTGGCTCTATTTGATATCTTGTGTAGTCACAAATATTAACACTAGGTAGCAGTCATAAATATTAACAGTCACAAATATTCACAGTTGATAGAAGTCACAAATATTAACACTCTTAACAAAACTTTATATGCAGTCGAGTAATATTTTTGTGACCATCAGCTAATATCCGGAGTAACCGGTTTGCAGCGCGGACGGTAACTAGACAGGCTGGAAGTGACTCGATAAGCTGCTATAGTGTTTTCACGGGTTTGTGGAGCTAGTACATCAGACAGCTACTGAAGGGTGCTTGGTGGAAAATCCGTAGTACAAACAACCCGATTGAGTTGGTCCCACAGATGCTCAATTGTGTTTAAGTCTAGGGGATTAGGGGCTAGAGAAGAACTTTGAAGTATCCATCGTGATCTTCCAAACACTGTCGGACAATTCTCACTGTGTGACACGTCACATTGTCGTACTGGTAGAGTCCATCCGCCCCAAGGACAGGAATCAACATGTATGGGTGTACGTGGACTCCAAGGATAGATTCATAACGAATTTGGTTCCTAGTGCCTTCCACATGTATGGATGGACCCAGAGAAAGCTACGAAAACATTCTGTAGACCATAACTCTTACCTCACTACTTTGTGCTTTTCCAGCAACGGCTCATGAATGTTTGTTTGCCGCTTTGTAGCTCTTTCACGCCTTACACGCCAACGTCTATCCGTTTGATGAAGCAGAAAACGTGACTCATTGGAGAAGGCAATCTTTACCAGTCAGCGCAGGTCCAATTCCAATACTGCTGTGTGAATGTAAGCATTTTCTGCCGATGCACTTTCGTTATCATGCAATGGCCAGGCGTTAGGTGCAATGACCATCTATCTGCTTCGTAGGTCCATACGTAACATGTTTTGCTGAGGTTTCGTACATTTCCTTTAGATCCCTGGTGCATTTTGCTAGTAAGATGCTCCACTGTAGCTTTACGAACCTTCGGAACCAACGTCCACTTCTCACATAAATAGGGCTCGGGACTCCGCAGTTTCCTCGTCGCTTATTCGCAATGGTGGCATTTCTCCATTGAAGATACAATTTAACTACAACAGCAGGCGAACAGTTCACAAACTGTATTGTTTCGGAAGTACTGCCGAACCAAAACTACATATCATCCATTTTTCCAAATCTGATACATTGCTCTTTTTCGCCATGGAAGTAACGAGTAATATGTTTTCAGAATGTCTACACCCCAACTTATCTACCTACCATGCCAGCTCACGACACGTACATGTTTTCATTGGCTACGCGCTGTTGATATCAAATGTCGAAGGCAACCACAATAAAGCGACTCGACCCTGTATTCGATTTTGTTAATGACAAACCTTGTACTACATATATTTTTTTAGATTCGATCTCTGACCTTGAACCTGCATACTTTCTTAACATGGAAGTATGTTTCAAAATCTGATATAATCATGCATATAAGACATTATTTATAACTCAATGATCACAAAATGTAATTGTTTCAATAATTAGTTACAAAAAACAGCAGAGATAAAATTTTCAAGAGTGTAAGCTACAACCCCATTGGGAGTACATTACCAAATTTGGTATGAATCGAAAAATTTTTAAACCATTTAAAATGAAGGATGGAATGTTATAATTGTGATCATTTGGACCAACGATATATATTAAAAAAAATCCATTTTAAATTTGCATAAAGGAATAAACATTCACAAACTGTTTAAAAATAATGAATTACGATAAAGTCGATATGATCCACACTGCAATTAGTTTAAAAGTAAAATTCCAGAAAAATTCTTGAAATCAGTTTGTTCTAATTTGTTTAATAAATCAATTGGTTTTATTTTCATTACCAAAATCCAAACATTGAAAAAATAGTAACTAGGATATAAAACTCTTCAGAGTAAAACCATTTTCTTTCATCGATATGTTAAGTAAATATTTTATTTAAAAGAACACATATAAAAAATATTGCAATAAAGTAAAAATAAAGCGGTAGAATATTCTAAATACTTGAAAAATTATTTTTTCCAAGTTATTTATATGTAAATCTTAAAACATCATTCACAAAAAGAGCAAAGTACACAGTTGTTCTGAATAGAGCGGTTGATAAATAACTAATAAAAAAATCTCAGAACCCCAAAAACTTTTTAGCAGATTCTCTTTCTACTATTGGAATTTTGAAAACAAGCAGAGAAGAAGTGGACACTATTGAAATTCTGAAGATTTATTTTTATTGGCCATGACAAAAACACCTGAAGGTATATTCTAAAGTTATGAATCGAAAATTGAATAAAATTATATTTGTTTTGTTTTTATAAAATTTTGTTTGCACACTGCGGTTTTTTAATTTCGAATATATATTTTTTTGTGGTTGACTAGCTTTGAAACACTTCACTTCTTTTTAAAACAATATATAATAACAATACATAATATACTTATTAAGTCACTTGAGAATTTACTAATTTTATTCCCAACATTTGCACATTGGTACACATGAGTAGTGTTGCTACATATGAATGTGAAGGACATTGCCACACATGCAGTGGTTTTTGAGCTCAAAAAATTGGTTTTAGATACATAACTGAAATTAACGATTTTCAGTTATGTTTTTCAATTAATTTGCATTCAATTTTAGGTTTGTTAAATATAAAAGCGATAATTATTCTGTATCGTGTAAAAGAAATTAAGATTAGGCTTAGAGTTTCAAGAGGGGCCGTGAATTTAAAATTGTACTTTGCGGAAGTTATAACCCTCCAAATCATTCATCTGGCCGGTGTTCTGTTGCCCGCTGTTCCTGGAAATCAAATTGATTAAAATACAAAATGTATCTTCTCATACACAAATGAAGAGACATAATTGCTCAAATCAAAATTTATTAAAATATTATTTTCGATTAACTTGATCAAGATTAAATTCTTATTACATCATATTTAAAAATTACTAGTCATCAAAATTATTGTTACCGATAATTTTACTTAGAGACGGATAACATGACACAGTGGCACTACAGTAGTTCTTCAACCATATAGTAGTTGCCAAAATTGTAGAAACCTTTTTGTAAAAAGTTTATTTTTGAGATTTGATGGCTCACAACATGACTTTGTTTGTCCCAATATCATGAAATTGGATATGAATCGAAATATAATTTAATGAAGATTGAAATGTAATTCCATTTATGAATGATTTTTAATAGAATAACATTTATAAAGAAGAAAATTGAAATACATAGAAAAAATGATATATGCAAAATTTCTCACCATGTCAGCTAATACTTAGTTGCGAAACCTTTAGCCTTAATTACGGCCTTCCAGCGCTCTCCTATGGAGTGAACCAAGATATTTAGTTTTGCAGCTGTTATAATATAAAACCAAGATTGAATTATTGCTTCTGTTAATTGGATTTTATTGCTGGGTTTTTTTGACTAACAAGTTTCTTTTGTCGGATCCACAGATTTTCGATGGGGTTAAGGTCAGGGACATTCCAGCAGTTGAATATGATGATATTGAAGCCACATTTTGCACACACCAGCAACATGACATGGAGCTGAATACAGTTGAAACATAAATTATTCTTATTCTTGGAAAAGATCACGTGCAGAAGGCTGCAGCTTGGACTCAAGTATTTCATTTATGTATCTTTGGGCATTTATATTCTCATTGGTCACGCAAATTCTGCCCACACCTCTTGATGTCATACAACGCAAGATCATAACACAAACTGGGTGTTTCACGGTAGGTGTAATGCGATTAGGATGCAAATATTCTCCGATTCATCTCCTTAGCAATTTTACGCCATCACTACCAAACAGAGAGATTTTGGTGTCGTCACTCCAAATTACACTATCTCATTGTTACGTTGTCCAGTTAACATGGGTTTTAGCCCAGTTTAATATTCCAACCTTTGATTGAGAGATATAAATGACCTTTTTCGTGGAATTCTAGCATTTAGACTAAATTCATGCAGACTGAGCCGAACAATCCTTGCATTTTATTGCGCCATTTCACCTTGTATACACCGAGATGTTTTCTTCTTTCACCGTCTATTAATTCTTCTATCATCACTTGCTGCTGTGTACCTTTTCTTGCCTTTACCAGTCTGGTTTTGTAATGACTGATTGTCCTTATACCTCTTCAAAAATTTAGAAATGCCACTTTTGGTTAAATTTCCTTCAATATTTCGTCTAATTTCTTCATAACTGTAGTCTTGTTTTCATAATAGTGCTATTTTACATAGCTTTTTGTGGGACCAGTGAACTCTTTGCTCCATTTCTTTAATTTAATTACGTTTTACAAGCTCACTAAATCAAAGAATACAAAAAAAACCAACCAACTTGATAACAATCACATAACACACTGATAAATTTCCTCTGAGCTATTGTCTCATTGCAAATAAAAATGACACCTGATTGGCTAAAAACAATTCTGCAAATTGGCTGCAGTTCAATACTCTCAAACCTCATGCTCATTGGCTACAGTTCAATACTCTCAACACTCATTCTCATTGGCTACATTTCAATATTCTCAACACTCATGCTCATTGGCTACAGTTATATACTCTCAACACTCATGCTCATTCGCTTAAATATAATTTTGATTATTGGCTATATACATTGGCTTAATTATATTCTTTATTAAAATATCCTTTCATTGATATATAATTTTATGGTATTGGTACGAAAAAAGTTGTGTTATGAGCCATCAAACCACAAAAATACACTTTTTTCCAAAATATTTCCACAAAACTGTTAGCTTTTTCTCTTGAGTACGTCACAAGAGCACTGCAGCTAAACAAAGAGATTAATTATGTTTAAATTTCTAAAAAATCCTTATACTTTTGCTCACGGCACATTTTAAAGAGCAATTGCGTCGACAGTCAAAATGGGTAAATTAAGGATGAAGTGGTGACATAACATTGTCAAACCAACTCTAAAATCGAAGTGATAGAATACTGGGACTGGAGCCATATTGTCGTTTCTGCATACTGTAGAACTTGTAATGCCTTTTATTGCCACCGAATAACAATTTTATATACCTTTTCATAGAGTAATATTTAAAAATGTTGATATCTACATTCTTATGCGAATTCTTGAGTGACAATGTTCATACAGAAAATATTTGCAATACTATAGCTATTCAAAACAAAACATTATAATTATCTGCAATATTTGACGAGTTATTGGTTATTACGTAAACGGGACGTTTTCAACAAATCCGGGACCAACTACAATTAAAATTACACAAACACATATTATGTAAAATCTGGTTTCGATTTGCAGTCAACCCCTGACGCATGAATCAAAGTCGAGCTTAACTTTTCACATTGATCTGTTTTAATTAAAATACAGTATAAATACTTAGAACTTATATTTTTTATAAAAATACCACTACCGAAAAATTACATAAATGCACTTTATATTTAATTCAAACAAACTTTCAATTGAGTATTTGACTGAAAACCATTACCGACTCTTGAGAAGCGTGCCACTTTTGCTGAAACTATATGATATTTTTCATTCCGGGAAAAAAATAATAATAACATAATCGAATTGATACGGTTGAATTATATGGTAATTGGTCATTAAAATATTGTGTCATATTATCTGTTAATTACTTTACTTGCTATATTGTGTACATCACTTCCGTATTTTTTCTTTATAAGCATTTTACTAATGTTTGATTTTACCTTTTTCTCTTTAACCTAATCCGTATCTATAACATATATCAATAATGTATTTAATTGTTCGCATAAATATATTTAATTTAGTATTTAACTTTTAGTATTAATGTATTTAACTTAGTAAACCATCTATTTATCGTACGTAAAATCAAAAAATGTGCATTGAAATAAATATATCCATATTACAATATTATTAGCATTGAATTACTTTCAAGTGAAGTGAAATTTGTCAATCTTAATTACGTTAAAATAACTTAAACAAAATGGATATCTTATACAAATAATTGCTCCAATGTGTGGCATTGGAAATTTAATTTACTGTTGCAATTTAGATCAAACCAACACCTTATATTATAAATTGCCACAGGTGAAACTTATTGGAGATATTGGCTATTTTTAAAACTTTTGAAAGATTCCTCATAAAATCTAAATCCCCTTGATAACGCACATTCTTAGCTTCTTCATAATAGTCACATTTGATTTCCCACGGGAAATTACATAAAAAAAGACCCTGTATTCGACTCTATTGTGTAGAAGGCGAAATTGCGTATTTCTGACTTCAATTTACGACCCAGAGAAAAAAGTCGGATTTTTTAACAGCTTTTAAAGTCGACAATTTTGAATTTGCAATCAGTTATCTTCTACGATGACCGGTTTTGCCTGGTAAAAATTGTGGAATTCGACTTTTTTTAAGTTATAACTAACCTCGTGGTAAAGTTAAGTTGAATACATTGTGGACATTATGAACTCTTATTACTCAGGTTTGTCTTCATGCGCCCATTACGCTTGCATTAGATAGATGGTTTCCATTGCAGTAGAATTCAATTTAAATATCAATTTAGATTGTTTTTAATATTGAAATATGAAAGTGAATATATTGTTGAATTTTTACAATAGAATTATTTGATTTGAACTAACACTATCGGTTTAGTACTGAAAATTTTTAATTAAATAGAGCTTTAAAGAGATGAATTATAAAACCTAACAAGAAGATTATGTTTTACTTTCTAATACTATAGAATATAATATATTGATTTCACGAAAATTTTTGAATTTGTAATTTTGATGCCAACATATGTTTTTGGATCTCCTAAACATGTTTTATCTATTTTCAGAATAATGTCCGTCTGTCTGTCTGTCGTCTGTCGCCCGTCTGTCGTCTGTCGCCCGTCTGTGGTCAATTCATTGCATCACGATAGCTGCCACAAATATTAATGAATTTTTAGGAAGTTTTATACCCGATAAATCTAGAACGAGATATAATTTGTCGAAATTTGAGCGAAAACTTTATTCAAAACATATATTTTTATAACATGGTAGCATAGACATAATTGGATATAATTTTTTTATAAAAAAAAATTATGAAAAACTAATATTCTACCTCATTTACCCGCTTGCCTATTTTGTGCTTCTAAGAGAAGCGGACAAATGTGGTAATAGCACGGAGTAACAGAGGACAGCTAATAATCTTTCCCAAAATCGATGTATAAATATATCACACAGATCAGAAGTTGCATGTTAATCTGAATGTTGAAGAATAATGAAAAGTTTGTTCCAAATATAGAAGGGATTATGTGCCTGTACCTCAATTCCACTTGTTACATCAGTGGTCACTCCGTTGTCTTTGTTTTAATCATTTTTTATTCATGCATGTGTGTCGTTTGTCTCATGCACGTGTGTCGTTTTGTTCTGTCGTGAATTACAAGACTGATATACGTATGTCAAACAAATAGAAACAATAAAATAAAAGTAAATAATTTATTTAAATACATTATATTTATTTATTACTGATATTAATAAAAATAAATCCAAATTACAAAATTGCCTGATCTTTGAAAATTTTGGACAAACATATATTAAATAATTAATATAAATAATGAAAAATTTTTATCAGAAAAATGCTATTTATTTACTCATACCAAATAATATTTTTTTAACGTTACATATTTTTAAAGATTTAGCATATTTCGTTATTATAATTAAAAGCATACAGTTATATTAGCTACAATGGAATTATAATCAAAATTATCATATTATTGTAGTATGTGGGCTTCCAAGAAATATGACATTGGCGTTTATAATTTTATATAGAACTGCTTCAAAAAGCAAATTCCTTATACAAAATTTTTATGGACTAATGCATATACCGGAATCTCTGAAAGTTTTTTTACGCATAAAATATTCTTTAAGAAGACAAATTATAATATAAATGTCTTACTAAACAACATTTCGAAACTATCGGATTATAAGAAATAATTTTGTTTTCAACTTTTGCAAATTAAGAATAAAGGAAATACAAAAGGTTCAATTAATCTCAGACCTTCTGCAACTGGAAGACCAAAATAAAATAAAATTAATTTTAAAATATTAATTTAATTTAACTACCTTTATTTTGTTCAAGGAAGTTTAATAGAAAAAAATATTTATTAGATACACTGAATATAAAAATGCTATCTGCATATATGTTTTTATTCGAAAGTAATTGAACTTATTAGAAATCTGTTTTTTTACAAAATTATCAATAGGAGTTAAACATTGTACTGAAGACTTATATAAAAAATTTAAAAGCTATTTACAATGTGTCTGTAAAAAATAACATCAGTACGAGTATTTAAAAATATACTTATTAGACATACATTAATATCTTTTTCGAACAATAACCTCTATCTAAAAATATTTTTTATTTAATCTTCTTTATTACTTATAAATAAATTAAAAGCAGCTTTTTGTATCTCTCTCTCGTTTTTGTGTATTTATTTGATACCTAGTCCTGAAAAAATGCTTATTCAGAATAATAACAACAGTGTGATTATTTTATATTAAATAGGCTTACAATACGGATTAACAACATATTACAATCCTTTCATAAATGGGAATTATTTTCGTGTGTAAAAATAATTCCGGAAAAATTAAAGGTATACAATTGAAGTTTTTGTTGCAGCATTGATATTTTTTGAGATCTTATTTTTTAAGAGCAGTTTGTATTTGGTCTCACTAACAATATTCATATCAGAAATGCATTTTAAAGACGTATTATTATTTTAAAATAAAAAAAATTATTCATTGCATTTTTTATTTGAATGTAATATAATAAAATTATTAGCTATGAAAATTGAACTTCACATTTTATAAAATAATCACGATGTCGAATTTATCTTGTTTTGTAAATTGATGGAATTTTAATAATAACAATCATTTTTATAACTAATTATTAGCATTATTTTTATAACTATGGGGTTCTGCCTCCTGCTCGCTTCGCTCGCACAACCTCTTTCGGAAGACTTCACCTACTACTCGCTGCGCTCACTTCATATCTATATTTCCAAAAAATTTCACTTTCAAAAATCCTTTCAAAGATCTAAAAATTTTCTATCCCTGCCTATTTTCTGCAGGAGGGAAAATCAGGGATTTTTCTTTGCCGAAAGAATAAAGAAACTGAATTCCTTGATCCTGAGTTTGCTCCGCGAGCTATTTCATTCCAAACTAAAGTTTAAATCGATAAACGATTTATTTTATCATGTTACCCTATTATTTCTCTATAAATGTTCCAAATTTTATATTTTCGTATGCAATAGTTTTTACGGTAAGAGACAGAGAAATTGTTAGACGTGCCGATACAAAAAAAAAAAAGAGTTCACTTCAGAAGTGCATTAAAAGTAAAAAAACTGAATTCCTTGATCCTGAGTTTGCTCCGCGAGCTATTTCATTCCAAACTAAAGTTTAAATCGATAAACGATTTATTTTATCATGTTACTCTATTATTTCTCTATAAATGTTCCAAATTTTATATTTTCGTATGCAATAGTTTTTACGGTAAGAGACAGAGAAATTGTTAGACGTGCCGATACGAAAAAAAAAGAGTTCACTTCAGAAGTGCATTAAAAGTAAAATATCTCAACAATTACATCGAAATTAAAAAAGGGCCTGCATTTTGAAAAAATTGTGAGTATATGAGTACCTGCTATGTGAGTACCTACCCATCTGAGTACCTGCCTGCAAATATTCGTGGTCTTGCTCTTAATGTATCCAGGACGCGAACTCTTAGCTCAAATATTTTGTCTTTGACTTTGACATTAAATATATCTTAAACTACAACATATATAAAATAAAACAGTTTATTTCAGCGTATTCCCCAAAGCTTTTTCTACAAGTGTACAGAATTTCATATTTTTACATGTAATAGTTTTTGCGGTATGAAGCAAACAATCTCAAGAAACGAGAAATTTGTCAGACAGCAACGTTAGCTATTTTTTTAATATAGAGAGATTCGTAATATCTATAGTAGTAGTAGCAGCCATAGTTGTTTAATAGCAGTTGTAGTAGCAGTATGTACTAGCAGCAATCATTGCAGTACTATCAGTAGAAGTCAAAAGAATAGCATTGTAGCATAAATAATTAATTTTATGGAGATATTGCGGCTGCCGTAAATTTACATAGTAGTCGCCGTTGTAATAAATCAAAATTGTGCGTTGTTCGGTGTTATCTGAAAATAAATTGATTAACACAATCATGTACACTTAGCACAAAGAAGATACCTATTAACTAAATTTGACTTTTATCCGGTGTTATCTGAAAATAAATTGATCAAAACAATCATTTACGATTAGCACAGTGAAGATACCTATTTAGTTAAATTTGACTTTTATCATAATTATTGCTAATGTTAAATACTCTCATTATTAAATGTACAAATCATCAATTACTAATCAGAGTATCCTGCTGAAAGTCTGCGATGTGATATAGCAATTATTTTTTGTACTTGACGGAGAGTAAGGTTATTCTGTCCCCTTTGATAAGATATATAAAAGGTTATCATGTGTACACTCTTTTGTGTACACCATTTGACGTAATTGGTAAGGCTACCAGCCCCCTCTTGGGGTCCGTAGTTGAATTTTTACCTAACTCACAAATTCACTCTTCTCCATAATGTGATTGTTAAATTCTATGATTCTTTTCAAGGCTATATTGCCATACTTAATGACTTCAAAAAATGGGATTCAAAATTGGACTTAATGTTTCATCCGCAGACTGGAGCTAGCTCGCAGACAGACCCATGTGGCAGATAATTCCAGAGTCAGCATTTTGGGGTGGGACAGTCCAGTAGTCAGCGAAAGGGTATAGCAAACGGTAGACCCCAGCTCGATTTCCGACTCTAACGAAATTGTTCCAGTGGTTTTAAATAAAACATTAAATACTAATAAAACACCAAAATGCATGTACCTCGACTGTTTCCAGTAAAATAAATTATTTTATAAAAGTAGGATGTTACGAATGGCGAGTTTATCTGGAAGCCGACAAAATTATTTCATTATTCAGAACGAAATAATAAGCAATAGTACTTCCCCACCTCAACTAACAAACCACAAAAAAAACCTCAGCTACCCAAAATCTCGGAAATATATAATTTTTACAAGTACTTAAAAAGCTCCAATCACCACAAGTATAAAACACAGTGTACAGCACACGTCCTCTCCGGTTAAAATATACTATGCAGCACAATTCGTAAATCGACATTACTCATATTTCTGCACAATTGTGTGTAAAACTGTTTCTAAATATACGACATATACTATTGGTTGTACTAAATATTATAACAAATACACCCCATTTAAATAGTTGATGTTAGTAATATATTACTTAGCCGTTAATATTAGCTTATCTCTAATCAGAGCCTAATTCTCTAAAATTTGGTTGAGACATGTTGATGAAATATTGTTCACCATCAGCCATTTAAATTTAGTAACTTCCCTGCGGGTATCGGAAATGAAAATTAGACACTTACTGGTTTAGAATCATGTATTAATACGTATAAATATTAAATAAATCCGTATTTACATTTTGTAAATAACCAATTCGTTTTGTATACAAATATTTGCAGTGATAGATAGAAGAAATAGAAACAATATCTATCAAGTTCCATTTTTGAAAACTAAACAAATTTTGCTGACTTGTTTACTCGTTTCGAGTTTGAATTGTGCGTTTCATGAATTGTTGCTTCATTTTAGAAGTCATTTTAGAAGTTCTGTCTTTTGAATGACGTGCGGTTTTCTAGTTTTAGTGATTTAATGATTGTTTTAATTACCTTATCAGAGATCGATGTCAGAGATCGATGTCTTATGAAATTATTCATACCGTTTATTTTTATGCTAATATTTCACGAAGAATTTTGTAAAATGTAACTTTCTTGCCACATTGCAGTGATAATTATGTTTGCATATTTTGATTCAGTACGAACTGATCTGAATATAAAAGTAGCAAACGTATTTAAAAATATATTCTTTATAAATTGCTATTTCATTAGTTAAGAGAAATAACGGCATTGGTAAAGCATAAAAAATTTATAATGTACCAAAACTTGAAGACTTATAAAATAGCATGGGCGGCAAGGCTGCAAATTAGTGCAATATGTGTTGTTAATATTATCATATAACGCATTGACGTCTACGTAAACTAAAACATATATGAATCGAAATTTCTTTAAACTTGATATATTTTACGAGCCTGGAAATTGGTACATATTGTGACGATATTTGCATTTATGAAAAATGTATCTTGGGGGTAATTGACTCAAGGTTATGTGCAATTCCGTCCTCAGATTTCACCTTATATGCGTTTGTTTCATAAAAAAGAAATTGTTGTGAAATGAGCGTGAAATCACCAATTCGGCAGTGAGAGGAATTCAGCCAGAACGGAATGTGTGTAGTAGAATAATATCATAGATTTGAGCCAAAATAATCTCTAATTCATGGTATATAATAATCCCTTATGAGCGCTCTCTAATACTACTTACTCTCAGTGATTGTATCAGTAGCGACTAAAGATGTCACTTAAGTGCATATGTGGTACCTGAGCTTAAATTAAAATAAATTACTTTAGAAAATTTTAGAAGTTTATTAGAAAATAATACAGAGCAAAAGCTGCTTTATACTTATCTAAGGTCATTAGTTGCACGCAAGCACAAATTGATAGTTCAATGTTTGATTCTAGTGCTAAAGCTTTGTATATGATAGAGTTATAAATAAATATTATAAAGAGTTCTAAGAAATATAAAAAACCGAAGTATTTTCAAATACGTTATACAAACTCCTTATATACATCTCAAATTAAGTACTCTGGGAAAAAATACATTTTAAAATAATTAACTAAATATAAGGATTTAAATTTTAAAAAAATCTGAAAATATTATCATTTGCATGAAAGTGATGAAGATTATATCTAAATCAGCTTTTAAATATATATTCAGTGTTTTTTATTGAATTTTTATTTGATTTACATAGTTTTTCTGTTTCAAATATTGTCATTAAAATTTGGGATATTCAGTACTACTGGTCCCTCAAAATTGAGAAAATGATCAGCTGAAGCAGGATGATTGGAATTTCTTGTCACTAACTGATAATTCTACAAACAGGCAATGTTTTTCAATTTTTCACGTTGATATTTAATGAAGATAAATTTATCGAAATTTCTGGTATTTGGCTTATATTGTATCAAAGTTAATATTGGTTATATCTAATGATATTAAAGTACAAACAACTCCACACTATCCTGCCTCAATGAAAATAATTCCTTTTATCAAGTACGTACAAATAATTTGGATTGTAATATATCGAAACACAAATAGTTTTATCTCCAAGTGATAAATGAACTGAATAATTTTGCTGACACAATATACACAGACATGCTTGATTAAAAATCAGTCGGGATATTCGATTCTACCGGTCAGAAAACTAGAGGAATTGATCTACTGAAGCTGAGTTATTAGAAAGTTTTGTAAAGGACTCTTAATATGACGAGTCAACCACGAAAATGTCTTTAAATTACCATTTCATGTAATTACATTTACAAAATATTCTTTAATTTGTCTTACGTTTCCAAAGTTAGCGTTCATCAACCTATCAGATAAAATCGAATGAACAAAGAAATATTTAAAATCATAATAAATATAAGCATTTCAGTAAAAGAAGAAGTCAAAAAATATATTGCACTGTTTCAAGTTGAATTTAAGGTTGTATCCTGAAGGAATTAATGAATTTATTAAATCTGTTGACCCAAAATATCACTCGTTGCAGAATAATTGACTATATGTCAGGATAATTGCTGCTACTTATCACAGAAATATATAAACGAAACCCCTATATGCTGTATCAATTAAATGTCTTACTAACCACGTCTATATGCAAGTTTCCTGACTATAATTCCAGTTTTGTGACATCGAGCATTTCTTGCTTAATGTACTAAACATTATATTCCAGCTGTATGGTATGGCTGATCACATGATCTCTAGGAGTACAAAAGCCGATGTCACCAACGTTGGTTTCTACAATAGAATCATTTTTCCAAGAGAAAAATGTTCTTAAAAGAGATATTGGTAACGATATTTAGCAATTGAGGTACGCTGTTTCATCGCCTCCAAGCTATATTCCTTAATTTGTTATTATTAACATAATTCTTATTTGTTCAAGAAATTCGACTGTCATTCTTGTGTGAATGAAAAGGTGCATTGTCATAGTGAAGCATAAATCCCCTAACATTAACTTCCTGAAGAATTATTGGAAGTCACTTAGTGTTGTACCAGTTAGCTATATCTATCTTCTGTCCCTCTAACTTTAGGGGTTTGACCTGCCTGCACTTCTGAACAATACGGCATACATTACTTTTTTCATGGCTCACTTTCTTTTCACCATTGTTGGTTTAGGGTCATCTTAAAAGACTCATATTTCACTTTCTTGACTTGTTGGAACGTCAAAAAACGGTATGTAAGTTTCATCACCATTTATGATTTTAGAAATAATGCGGTGTCCACCATCATCAAGTAATTTTAGGGTTTATTTACTGATTCTGGCACTCTCGATTTTCGGTGTTCTGTTAAATTATGCAAGAACCAATGACAAACTAAGTTTTTCCTATGCAATTCCTCATGAATAATTTTATGTATATCTGCGGATCCAATGTTAAGTTCATTCTGTATCATTTGGTAGGTACAGCGATAATCATCGATTAACATTTTTTGAATGGTCAACACATTTTCTGAGACTACAGTTAACAAACTTCTTCGTGTGTGTGTTTCATCCAGGAGATAATTTTGACCTCCTCTAAACTCTACTCTGTAAAACATATGAATACAGAGGCCCGAGAGGGAATATCATTTTCATATGATAATTGTACACGTTGGAGTCATTTTTCTTCATTTAGTCCTACTTTAAAATCATAGAAAATCATAGCTCGATAATGCTCTCGCGTCAACTCCACTTTATCAAAATTTATTCTGCGATAGGTACAATGTAATTGTTGCCGCAAATTATTGTCTGGGGACATAAAAGAGTTAATATGTTAATATCTAATCAATAATTTTTTTTTTCTATCGTCCTATTTTTTTCTAGCGCATATCGTCTTCCCCTGTCTTAAAAATTTCAGTGAGACCCTCGTATATTAAGGAGAATGGGCAGCAATAATATTAACTTTATGAGATATACTTTTAAAGCTCATTACAAGCGACAAGTTTCCTGTATAAGAATTTATAGCGTGTATGAATGCGTAAATGGGTAAACATTGCTTTTATAAATATTTCAATAACCAGATCTAATCTGGTATTTTAGCTGCCATTTTCATATTCAACACACCAAACAACATAGATAACTCTTAACTAATCTCAGAGACATATAGCTTATAGTTTTCTTCAGAAATACATTATTGTTAACACATGATTTTATAAATTTACCTTTTATATTCAATAAAAATTAAGTAGTTCTATTTGTAGTCATTAAACAGTTCACTTTTAAACGTGTACTGCGAAAATCGCAGATTAATATCAATACGTTTAATGGCAGAGAAATGACTATTAGATATCAAAATGTGTAATTGTACTTCTGTTTAATGTCCTGATACAAATAGGAAAGTATAAGATTCACAGAAACTCTATTTATACCTATAATTCTACACAGTTCATTGACTGCATGTATTCAAATCGAAATAATGCATTAGGTACCACTCACCAGATTCACACGGATACATGGATGAGCGAGTAGTCGCCCTTGCATACATTCATGAGTACTATTGATCGATGATGTATAGGTTAATATAACATAACTATATTAAGCGTTAAACTGCTTGAGGTAGTGATACACACGTTGGTGTGTCTTAATTATATATATATATATATATATATATATATATATATATATATATATATATATATATATATATATATATATGTATATATATATATATATATATATATATATATATATATATATATATATATATATATATATATATATATATATATATATATATATATATATGTATATATATATATATATATGTATATATATATATATATATATATATATATATATATATATATATATATATATATATATACATATATATATATATATATATATATATATATATATATATATATATATATATACATATATATATATATATATATATATATATATATATATATATATATATATATATATATATATATATATATATATATATGTATGTATATATATATATGTATGTATGTATATATGTATATGAATTTCATGTAAGATTATGTTAGAATGTTAAAATTATCAAGCATTATTTTTTGCCAAATTGTCTTACTTCCTCATGCACTTTGAATATGATATCAAAATCGGGTCTTACAGTTTGAGAATATCGAGTTGCTACAAAATTTAGTGCAGAAACGAACCCTTATTCAAATAACAAGCACTTTTAATTAGAGTAAACATTATTCCGAGTCTAATGATACATTTGGTGTTATTGTGCCAGCAGAGAAACCAGAGACTAACTTGCAATGTTTGTTTGTTTTCCTTTGTTCGTCTGGCGTAACTACAAATACTGCGTTTTGAAAATAAAGGAATCAATATTCTTTGGTTATACAAATAGCTATTTCAAATAAATTTATAATTCTGGAATAGATCTGACACAGTTCCAGACATGTAGTTTTGATTTAAGGCATATTATGCCTTAAATGTGACTTCCTATGTTGGTAATGGATGGATACATGCATATCTATATTTGCTGATACTTTTAAATTGCCTGCTAGCGGTCACTAATTATAGCGGCCAGTGTTTATAGCAAACAGTTATTTTACCCCATTTTGCGATCGCTGCGGGCACAAATATTGCAGAGCAACAAAATTGGGTCGGAGTTTAACATTGGCAATTCAAATGGGTGTATTATAGTGAATAAAATACAATATTCAAATTGCATAATACTCTAAACACACTTGCTCAGATCTAGAAAACAAATAATTTAAAAACAGCCGTTACTCCTTCGTCTCTTCTAGCCTCTTTGTACATTTGTACCCCTTTGTACATTTGTACCCCTTTGTACATTTGTACCTACCTGGTTTTCCCTCCTGTTCCACCAAGAGTAACAAAAAGAGGTTATGATTTGCCATATTACAAACTCCTGCTCTCCTAACCATAATCAACGCATATTTCTAAACCATAAAGGAATAATAAAAATACATTTATTCTGTACCACCATTCCAAATACCTCTATGCCAGAATCAGAATAAACCAGACTCTAGTGTTAACGGTGAATACCTTTTGCTCCGGAGTTCTGCTACGCTAAATTAAAATGAAAGCTATTGAATACTTAATTTAGTACAAAATTAACAAACGAACTAATAACCAAAATAATTGCAGTTTTACAAAGTTAGAAAATGAGATTTGCCGATGAAACCATTTGATAACTGTGCCTTGAAAATTCATTAATTAGGAACAGTTTTGATATGGCAATACAAAAATGAGTTTTAGTGGTTTATTTGAGATTTATAAAAATGTGTAAAAATATCGATTTTATCAAAAATCTCGTTTCTAGCTTATCGGCATTTATATGTCTTCTGTTCAAACTAATAACATAGACTATTTTTTTTTTGTACAGGGAGTAATTTTTTTCTCAGACTTTTGTTTTTACTCTCATTCTGGACTTCTGAGCCATGTAAGGATTTCAGACAAGGAAAAGATATACATTTTAACCCTCATTTTAGACATCTTATGGGCCAAGTAGGGATTTTGATCAAGACCGAAACATACATTTTAATTCTCATTTTGGACATCTTCTGGGTCAAGTAGGGATTTCGGACAAGGCCGAGACATTCATTTTAGCTCTCATTTTGAAGATTTTATGCAAATGTAAAAATCAAATCAAGTTTTCAAAATTTTGAAAGTTCTAGGCTATTCTTCCGATCGTTGCTTACGTTTTAAATTAATTAGGGGCGCCGAACGAAGCTATACATACATTTTAACCTTAAAATGGCCATAAAATAGAGTTTTTCGAAGTTTCCACTCGAATTAAAGAAAAAATTCTATCCAGTTCTAGTCATTTCATTAGCACATCAGGAAATAATGTTTCTTAAAAATCCATTAGTATGTGTGGCAACTAGTACACAAGAAATGAACGAGAACCGGACATTACTCAGAAATATCAAAACGTGTTAATAGGGTCATAAAACATATAATATCTTCAAATTCTTAAACGTTTAAACTTCTATACTTCGTATAAGAAAGTAAATATTCAATTATAAATTCATTTTAAAAAGGCTAATAAAGGTCCTAATAAAATAATCTTAGAATATAATAAAAATATAAATACTAATAGAATAATCTTAGAAGGCCCTTTGCCAGACAAACAAAATTACCCAAGATATCATTAATTAAAGTTACGATGCTTAATAAGGTACTTTATAAAATGTGTCCTAAATGTAGGTACACATGTAAGGTTTATAATCCAATGTTGGTCTAACGCAATTGAATTTAACGTAAAAATCAAGAAATATATATTTCCTAAAATAAATGATTTTATATAACGAACTGCTTGAAAAGACAGATTTTTAACTTTGAGTATATGATATTTCGACTTTATCCATACACTTCAAATACCTTAAAAATATGGAAATTCATTTCATTCATACTGAAAAATCAAATATTTTACATGAAGTATACTCCAGACTCTTTATTTTCTTTATATTTCATCCTATGCATTTGCATTTTACTCAAGTATGTTTACATACTGGCCTTTCGCAAAATATGAGCATATCGTTGTCGGATAAAAACCTTTCGAAATTCATGTTTCGGATCAAGTTGAGCATACCCATCGCAAAGAAGTGCACATATATATATTTTTTTATGGATGTGATTTAAATTTGGAACCTTCATAAAGAATCTAGGAGTATAAAAACATGTCCTGGAATTATGCAATATTACGAATGCATAAATTAAGATGTGGATATTTTTCTGCACTTGCATATTTTTATTCACTTGCATATTTTTACGCGTAAGTGCAGTAATTTGCACATTACGTATAGGGAAAATATTCGTTAGGGAATATTTGTTTAGGGAAAATCACAGTATAATGCTAATTAAATATACTGTAACTAACAAATAATCGAGACTCCACAACTTCTAGAGCGTCCATTAACACTTTAAATATTAAATCTTCTCTTAAATTGCAAAATGTAGACAAAATCAACTGAAGTTTAAACTTCCACAAAATCTATTGAATTTATTACAATGAAATTCTTAGACAAAAGTAATGTTCTCCTTTAAAATTTAAATAAAAAAGTAATTGAAAATTGAGGAATATTATACAAAAAAAAAATCAAAATTTACATATGTATTTTGTAGGTAGAATTATAATATGTTGTTGTGCATATGACATCTTAATATTTTATTCATATGATCAAACTAGTTTGTGGTTTCATTAATGACAACATTCATGATGTAGCTGTATGCTATTATTACTTAAATATTTTTTATTTCAATGGTGCAAATTAATAGGTAAATTTTATTTTAACTTTTTCAGAATTTTTAACATCATTTTTGTTTTAAACATTTTAATTTTATATATAAATCTAGTATACTTATTGGGCAATAATGTCATTACTGAACATAAAAAATTTCACAAGAAGTCATCAGTCTTCTTGAAATATTATGGGCGCAATTTTAAAAATAATTGTTTTGAGAAAAATGCGGTTGAAATATACATTTATGCGTAGTATTCTATTATTGATGTATTGTATATTATTAATATCTCTGGAAATGAATAACATTCAGATAAACCAATAGTAGCAAAATGTTCAGAAATGACCAGCCTTTACTATCTATATAAATAAAATTGAAAATCTGTCTGTCTGTCTGTCTGTCTGTCTGTCTGTCTGTCGACCAGTGGTTCTCGAGATATTAGTAAAAAACGAAACTTTCGTTTGTCTCATCATCACGAGAGAACGGCTGAACCGAATTTAATGAAATTTTGTGGGTTGCCTTGAAATAGCCCCCATAAATTTTGCCCAAGTTTCAAGTTTCTAAGACCAGGGGTTGTCGAGATATTAATGAAAAACGGAACTTTTTTTATAGGAGTTCTACTCTCCAACTCCGTGGTTTATCCAAACGGAAAGGATAAAAATCGTTTGTTTAAAGCGTCAAAGGGAATTAAAACTTTATTTTTGAGTTTGATGCAGGATTTTTGCATTAAATAGTCACTATCTGAAAGCATGAATTGTTTGAAACATGAATTTAAATGGAAAAATCTACCTCCATGTTTTTACATGTATTAACCTCCATGTATTTCACAAGCTTTTACTCAACGATTAGAAGTATAAAGAAATTAAAATGGTTATTTAATTTCGCATTTTATGAGGAAGATTCTATCTTATATCATGTTGCTCGGCAAAGGAATGGAATTAAATGTGTTTGTTAATGATTATTATTATTTTTTCTATTTGTATAATAAATAAATGGATGTAAAAATATATTTTATAAATGAACGGTTTGATTGTTCTTTTAATTATATATATATTGCGGACTGGTTACATTACTTTTATTTATTTTAGCAAAGAGGTTTCAAAGCTCATATATTGTGTTTAGCTAATAAACTCATATATTGTGTTTACCCAATAAATTCATTTAGTCGATTGTTGAAGCAGAAAAAGAGTAGAACGGATGAATGTATCTTCTAATACAATTTTAGTGTTTTCATTTAGTATATATACAGACGGGATATGGATATTTTATTCTTCAGATCTGCAAATTTAGAGCTACGAATTTAGCGGAATATCTCTAAATAACTTGGTAACTTTTCTTAAACTTTACTAAATTAGAGGAAATATCTCCAAATTAATAAAAATGACGCAAATCAATGAAATTAAATTTGTTTTTTTAGAATAGAGTACCGAAATGATGTTTCTGTAGCATTTGTCGGTCAGTCCATCCATCCTACTTAGTAACGCATTTAACTAATTTTTTTAATATCACTAAATTGATAAAAATATTTGTAAATCCATAAAAATATCATGGAGACGAAAATGTCGCCAAACCTTCCATGGAGATCACATTATTCAGACGACATGATTTCCATCAATTTATTTGAAGCAGATGATATCATGTCGCTTAGCAACGGATCCAATGTGTTATGTGTCATACGATTTTTATTAAGTCTAATAAAAATATGTATATAAAATAAATTTCATTGACATTGCATTTTTGACTGGATAATATCAATTACGGTCTTCAGGTTTAAACATCATTATTATTGATATTTCGGGGACAGTTGATTCAGGAATTATTGATATTTTCAAATTATTATGCCATTGTTTCATTATGACGAAAATTGTTGAAACTCATATATAGTACGTTGTACAAGTAATCTTCTAGAAATGCACGGGTATATCTTCTAATCTACGACAATATAAGTAGTACAGGTATATTGGCAAAATTTTTATATATATTGGCATATATTGGAATCAATTACGACCTTCTGGTATTAAGATTACGGGGATTTTTGATACTTTCAATTTATTACGTCATCTTTTTTATTTTGGTAAATATTTTTAAGACTCATATTACAATATGTTTAAGCTTCTACTAACACACTGGCATATTTTCCCACACTGGCCCGTGAAGATAATTTTGCATAGTGAGAACAGATATTCTTAAACTTCTCTTTATGAGCAATAAATTTAATATTTTATCAGAATTTGCACATGATTGCGAATTATAAGTTTTTTTATATTATATACTCCGTACGAAGGACGGGTATGCTGCTAGTTAGATAATAAGAGAGAAATCATATAAGAAAAAAATCATATTTTCATGAATTTAAGAGTAAAGACCCTTAAGAACGTTTCATGACCCTTAAATATTTCATTTACAATTTTATGCATCTTGCATTTGCAATTTAAGTATTTTGAGATTATTTCCCTTTTCCATACTTTTAGTCGATTTTGCCTGAAATAAATGTAGGAGTTACTCTAAATTCATATACTTTGTTACTATATGCCTAATAAATATATACAACGTATCGTATTTAAAATGAAATATGAGTTTTGTATAAATTATTTTATATAATCCAGCAAAATACCCATTTTTTCTAAGGTATACCTAAAATAAATGATTTCAGAAACTACATTTTTGCCTGTGCTGTTATATTGGGAAACTTTCCGTTTTCCAGATTCTAAATAAACGATTGGTACTTAAATAACACAGATTCGCCTTTGTCACGATTCAAAAAAGTTCTTGATACGCCCTAAATGAGTTTTTTGATACGCCCTGAATAAACCGGTGTAATTCACAAGCATATACAGGGAAATATATAAAGCTGCAAATAAAAATTTAGCCGTTATCATGGTCTGTTTGAAGTCAAGCCTGTGAAAATTGAAATTACTAAAAGTTAACAAATTTACTCGGCGTTGCCCGAGATTAAACGTAGGAAATAAAAATATCTATATATTCTAAATATATATATATATATTATTACTCTATTCCGAATAAAAATGTATAGATTAATGCATTTAAAATCTAATCTTGTATATATTCATTTATTTAATCCTGCAAAATACCCATTATTTTTCATCCATATACCTAAAATAAATGATATAAAAATCTGCATTTCTGCCATTTTTAATACTTAGAAATGCAGACAGCGTTCCCTATGTTCTAGATAAGCGCTCACTACTTATATAGTGCATATACACCTTTAATACGCCCTGAATAAGTGAGCTACAATTCACAAGCATATAAAGTGAAATACATGAAGTCGCAAAAAAGAAAAAACCGTAACATTTTTCCCGAGGTAAAATTCACAAAGTTTATTGTTATTGCAGCATGTTTACCCCGATTGGTATAAAATTTGAAGAGCCCACTTATAAATATAATTTTATGTTCAAATCTTAAAAATCCATCTTTAAGTTTGTAAGTTTAGGAAATAGCAATATTCATTTTGGTCCATGTCTGGACAGAAAATTTTCATTCAGCCGTCTTAAACACAAGCAAGTAATATCTACTGCAGCTGCGATGGACAAATAAATTAGACAAAATGGCTTAAAAAGAACAAAAGTGTGCTTAAAAAATTCGTGCATTTTGAATTAATTCGATTATAAAAGGAAGATTTCTAGTATCGGGAGTTCAGTTAAGGATCCACACAGTACCGAATTTCAAGGCTATCTGAATCGTAGATTTTTCCCTAGAACCGACATATACACACACATATTCATACACACACATGGACATCTGGGCTTAAAAGTAATTTTCATGTACGTCTCGTGTGCGTTTCTTTTTCTTTTTCAGAATTTAATACATTTCTCAGCACTACTTGAGAATCATAGGTTAAAAAATGCAATTATCTTGGACATCATTTTCTAAGATCGATCTGATTAGTAAATTTTTATGTACATCGTTTCGTAGTTATATTTATAACTAGCAGCATACCCGCTCTTCGTAAGGTGTATATAATATAAAGAAACTTAAAATTCACAATCATGTGCAAATTCTTATGGTATACTAAATTACATTTTTAATCAAAATATTCTGTTAAAATATTTAATACAATGATCCTAAAAAGATGTATAAGAGTCTCTTTTTCGCTATACAAAATTATCTTCACGGGCAGATCTAAAGGATAAAACATCCTGGTCCCTTTTGTAAGCAAATTTACAAAAAAAAAAGGAATTGAATCAATATACGCGAAATGAAAGCGTTAATATAGCATGCGACCCGTACTACTTATATACGCAAATATTAGAAGATATAACCTTCATTATATTACATGTAAAAATTGAAAATATCAAAAACCTGTAATTGACTCCAATATATGCCAGAATAAAAACAATAAAATCATTGTAGGAATACATATGTTGCTACATAGTACTACTTATGTTGAGTCAGATTAGAAAATATGAGAGTGTGTTAGTAGAAGACTACCCGTATTACAATATGAGTCTCAAAAATATTTGTCAAAATAAAACAGATAACGGAATAAATTGAAAATATCAATAATCCCCGTTTACACATTTGTAATTTTGAAGGGTCGATGGTTAAACCAAACTTACATAATCTTGCAAAGTCAAATTTTATTCTATAAAACATTTCCTGAAATGTATTTGCGGCAATAACAATATAATTTAAATAAAATAAAATTTTCTGTTCTTTTAAATCTTCTAAACATTTCATCATTAATAATGAAAAATAACTTGATGAGTTTTTTGCACCAAAAGGCCTTCTATTAGGTTTAAATAATCCTTCATTAATCACGAACGTTAACATTAAACTATATTCAAGTTTGATTTTAATTTGAAAAATTGCAGCTTTTAAATCAATAAGAGTATACAAATTGTGGCCTGCGATGCTGTGCAGAATTTCGCTAATTTTACCAATATTTATGGGCAGTAATTCTGTAATCTGATTTAGGAGTCTATAATCTACTGCTAAACGATATTTTTGTTCTTTACTGCTACTACTGTTATTACTTTTGGTTTTCTTTTTAATTAGTAAACATGGGAAAGCATAAATCCTAGTCACGGCACCAATGAACGTGTCGACATCATGTCATAAGGTAAAGTTGTCCTTCTCAAGAATCACTATGCCAGGACTTGCCTTTGATGCCTTCACTAAGGGTGGACCATGTAAACTCCCGGTTTTCAAGACTGAGAGACAAATACACAAGATACAAAAAAAAACACATATCTAAATTGACCAATTTATTTAATATTTAAGTTCATAGATACCTATTTATCTTGATTATTAAGAATTATTCATCAATCCATTTTTATAATACATCTAGCGCTGCCAATATTTCATTAATAAACATAATTATACACATAATATAATTGACACATATATTTAGACACTTCAGTTTACTCTACCGAAACTCAAAATAGTTCTTTTAGTTTAAAACACAAGAACTCGTTATTACGACGGTGATTCGTACGAACCGTTAAGTGTGTGCCTTCCGTGATAACTAGTGACAAATGAAACACATAAATGCCTATTCTCTTGCATTTTGACACTTATTCGCGCAATCCTATGCTGTAAGATTCTATTGCACATCACACTTCTTAGCCACCCTTTCTTTGTGTGCTCACTGTAGATATTGTTTGAACAGACTCAATTGACATGTTGCTAGGTCATTGTCGAAAATTCAAATCTGTCGAACTTTGTAGAACACACTTTGGGGCATTTTTTTATTCCCCCCTTTGGTTTCATACCACTTCACCCATTTGTCGTTGATACAGAAGGGGATGAACGCTGTTTATCTATGTTTGCGTTCCAATTGGTTTCCTCTGCTGCATTTACATTGCTCATTATCTGTCTTGGCATCCGTAATTGCAATTTCAACATGTCGTACAAGTATTGTTCGACATTGTACAATATATGTGTTTAAACAATTTTTGTTATAATAATACAATGGCATAATAACTTGAAAATATCAATAATCCGTGAATCAATAATCCCCGAAAATATCAATAATAATAACTAATAACGTTTAAACCTGAATACAGTAATTAATATTATCCAGTCAAAAATGCAATGTCATTGAAATTTATTTTATATGCATATCTTTATTATTCAAATCGGAATAGATTTAATAAAAATCGTATGCCGCATAATAAATTGGATTTGTATCCGTTGCCAAACGACATGATATTATTTGCTTCAAATAAATTGATGGAAATTATATCGTCTGAATAATGCTATCTCAATGGAAGGTTTGGCGACATTTTCGTCAATTTAGCGATAATTTAAAAAATCACCAAATTTATCGCCAAGTGGGACTGTAGGACTGATAGTCCAATTTTGCGACAAATTGACGAAACATTGTCACAATACTATCCCCTAACAAAACACAATTAATTTCATTTATTAAGCGCAATTTTATCAATTTCATGATATTTTTATGAATTTACAAACATTTCTATCAATTTGGTGATATTTTAAAAATTCGTTAAATGTGTTACTAAGGATGAATGGACTGAGCGACAAATGCTACCGAAACATAATTTCAGTACTCTCTTCTACAAAAACAAAATTAATTTCATTGATTTGCGTCATTTTTATCAGTTTTGCGACATTTCCGTCAATTTGGCAAAGTTTAAGAAAAGTTGCCAAGTTAGCGATTTTCCGCTAAATTCGAAGCTCTGAATTTGAATAATACATTTTGAGAATAAAACATCCTGATCCCGTGTGTATATACTAAATGAAAACACTAAAACTGTATTAGAAGATATACCAGTTCTACTCTTTTTCTGTTTTCATGATCGGATAAATGAATTTATAGGGTAAACACAATATATGGGTTTATTAGCGAAATACAATATATAAGTTTAAAAATTATTTGCCAAATTAAATGAGAGGGATGGACACAGTCCGAAATTAATATAATTAAAAGAAAAATCAAAACGTTCTTTTCTAAAATACATTTTTATATCAATTTATTTATTACTCAAATCGAAAAAATATTAATTAAAATTAACAGACAGATTTAATTTAATTGCGTTTCTGAGTAATATGAAATAAAATAGAATCTTCCTTATAAACTGCGAAATTAAATAACCATTTTGATTTCTTTATACTTTTCATTGTTGAGTAAGAGCTTGTGAAAAATATACCATGGAGATAGATTTTCTATTTAAATCCATGTTTCAAACAATTAATGTTTTCAGAACATGACTATGTAAAAATCTTGCACCCAACTCAGAGATAAAGTTTTAATTCACTTTCAAACGATTTTCAACCTCTTCGTTTAGATAAACCACGGAGTTAAAGAGTAGAACTCGTAGGAAAAAGTTTCGTGTTTCATTAATGTCTCTACAACCCCTAGTCTTATAAACTCGAAACTTGGACTAAATTTATGGGTGGCTATTTCAGGCTATTCACAAAATTTCATTAAATTCGGTTCAGCCATTCTCCCGTAATGATGAGACAAACACAAGTTTGTTTTCTACTAATATCTCGAGAACCACTAGATGTAGAAACTCCAAACATGAACTACATTTTAAGTGGGGATATTTCCAGGCTATCCACAAAATGTCATCAAAATTGGTTTAGCCGTTCTCCCATGATCAGACAGACAGATTTTCAATTTTATTTATATAGATTCTGCTATATAATTTGGACCATGCTCAAATTTGACCCTATTAAGTGGTTGTAAAAACTACTTTATTAGTGTAGTGGTTTACAACTGCATTATGACAAATAACTACTTTAAACAAAAAAAAGCATTGACTACAAACTACTTTTTAAGACGAATTTTGCAGCAGCTTTAATTTACACAAAAAGTTGAGGATATATGTATACTTTAGAAATTTAACATATTTATTCTAAATAATTAAAATTTACTGATTCCCAAATTTATTGACCAATCTTAACTTTGCTTTTACCCACTTTTGAAAACAGTAAAATAAAATAAAAGTATAAACTTTAAAATCAAAGGCAACCAAAAATATGCCAAAAAAAGTAATTTAATAAAATCTCCTTTTCTCGACGTACAAAAATTACAGGGCCAAAGCACTTTCGGGCATCACAATATCATTCATCAGTGGCGAAGCATTGAGATTCCCAAAAGCGCTTTGGCCGTGCAATTTTTATATGTTTTGAATTTTATATGTTTAATATTTTATGAAAGAGATTTTATTAAAGAGATTTTAAACCTATTTTTGGTTGTCTTTGATTTTAAAGTTTAATGAAAGTGGACCAGTGTTCATTTTATTTATTAAAAGTATAAAATAAAATAAAAGTTAAAATTATTTTTTTAAAAACATGTTTGTTCATTTTTAGTAGAATGTGCATCTCAAAATCGCAGTCAGATAAGTAGTATCTTTTGGGAAATAACACATCTGAATATATCCATATAAAAAATCAACTTTATGAGGCAATGGCCTTCCTAACCCTGCATCATCCCTGCATCCACGCATCGTACATCGTTGCGCAAAACACTAAATTTCATACAAATGAAGAAAGGGTAATCACATTATATGTAGAATGGCACCTTGTTTGTTTACTGAAGTAACTTTAAAAGTAGTGTCAAAACTCGATACAAACTAGTGATTTATTGTATCGCTGTACTCGCTACACGACTTATTTTTAAAAGTAGTGCGTTACACTACAAACTACTAGAAAAAGTAGTAACTACTGTAGTTTAGCTACTTGTAGAGCTTTAATTCCGACCACTGACCATATCCATAGAAATGTAAACTTACCAATCATTCCCCAATCCAATACTACATATTTGAACAAAGTTTCTCTGCTACTTACTATTAATGCACTTGATAGTGGAACCTGCGAGGGCGTTACATGATAGTGGAACTGATGTTACATGATAGTGGAACTTACGTTACATGATAGTGGAACTTACGTTTCATGATAGTGGAACTTACGTTTGGTGGAAAATATTTAGTGTTTCCATAAGATTGAAAGTTTCGTTGTGATCAAACACACAATATGTAAACATTTGACAGCTGCAATTTTTCCTTTAACTCTGCCAGACGGTTTAGAATCAATATGTCGGTCAAAGTCTGGAGATTTCATGTTTATTGAACGTATGAGTTTTACATTTGCTCCATAATTGCAGTGTTTTAATCTACGATAATTAAAAAAATATAAAGTTTCGAAGACTGTGAGTTTTACTTGCATTGTACCAAATAATTCTAAATGAGTGTGACAATGCAAAAGAAGTATTAACAGAATTGAATGAATTTAGCCATGTCAAAAAAAGTAACACTCCTTGTTTTTTACGCATTCTTTGAAATGCTGATAAAAATTGCCAACCTTCTCCATGTTTCCAGCAACTTTGTATTTTTCTTCTCCTTTTTTAGGTTCTGTGTCAAAGTTGAAACACAGTTCAATGCGGCATGTTTTTTACGGTTCCGAAAATAGCTAGTGTAGCAAAGGATTTATTCTTCAGACCAACGTTATTTAACCTTGGTTGTTACTTTTAAGAAAATGTGAAATCAACTTTAACGACGTTTTTAAGTTTTATATTTGAACAAATAAGTAACACAGTATTAAACGATTAAAAAAAGACTATTTACAGTAAAACATACTATTTCGTACTTTATTTTTCAATAAATACTGAATTAAATTTTTAGCAATCAATAATCAGATTATGAACAGCAAGTTGGTTTTCTCTATACACTCAAATCATTATTTTTTTTCTCTGTTTTACTTTCCCTGCAATACATGACAATGTATAGGGAACTTATTGGAATAATGCATCAAGTTCTACATGTTTTGAGAACGCTTTCTAGAATACGAAAAAAATTATTTTAGAATGGCGTCTGTGTGTGTGGCTGAGCAATATATGTATCCCCTCTAACTCGAAAACTAATGGACTAAATTTCAAAACATTTGATAAGTAAGTCACTTGTGTGTGACGCTGGCGCTGATTAGTTTTTGGTACCATTCGGGATAAAATAACCTGCAATTTTGGGCGAAATGTCCCTTCAAAAAATGTCTTTATCCACTCTAGCTGAAAAACTAATAGACCAAATTTCACAAAATTTGGTGAATAAGTCACTTGTGGGTTATCCTGTTGCTGATTAGATTTTGATACGATTCGAATTAAAAGAACTTTCCTTTTTTGCGACATGGCTCAGAAAAAATATATGCATATACTCTAGCTAAGAAACTAGAAGACCAAATTTCACAAAATTTGGTAGATCAGTTGTTTCTGGGTTACATTGGTGTTGGCTAAATTTTGGTATGATTCGAACGAAAATAATCTTCCATATTTAGCGAAATGTCCCGCAAAATTCATCAAAAAATAAAATAAAATACTACAAATGTATCAATTAAATAGATGTTTTATACTTCAATTTTGACGATGAAACAAATAAGACAAACCCATTACTCTAAGATGGACCATTTTCGAAATATTTTAGTTTTTTTTTATTAAGGGGAACTAAAGGCGTTTTTCACTGTGGTGAAAATACTATTTAATGAAATTTCTTTAAATTTTGTAGTCACATTCCTTGAAAATTTATTCTGATACTGATTACATTTGGGCACGTATCGAAAAATATAATCGACCGTTTTTGCGAAATGGCATGCAAAAAATCGTGAAAATGTGAAATACATAAAATTGCTAAAATATATTAATTAATTACTTGATTTTTATGCTATTTTCGACACAGCCAATAAGACTGACTCTATGACTCTATGGAAGAACAGTTTTCGAGGTATTTTAATTTTTTGGAATTTGTGAAATTTGAATAATTTAAAGTACGTTATGTTGCCAAATGAAACGAACATGCATTAAAACTGTCAATGGGGTATGGTACTAGAAAATTATCCATGTTATTTTCTGCAATTAAACTCAATTTAATGCATCATGAAATAACATATAAGAAAATGAATTTTAATTTGTAGGGAAAGTCATGTGCTGCTCACATCAGATATTTTAAACCTTACTTAAACTCAATTTTACTTCTCTTACATTTTATTGCGTTTTATCTTATAACTTATGTAGACATTGAATGGAGGGTTTACAGGTTTCACTTATATTACAGTGAAAAATATTTACGTAATTAATCAATATGAAACAATAGATTAATGATTTTCATATAGTATCAAATAGTGTGCTCATGTCATTATTACAAACTATTACAGTTTTATTCTCTTTAGTATACTTAGCATATAGATATCAGCATCCATGTACAGTTTTTGTCCATGCCCTCGTCAGCATAACACGCCATTTGTTGCATAAAATTCACCCTGGTTGATTTTATTTTAAAAACACATTATACCGACACTTTATAATATAAATGTATGTGTAGCTAAATGGTCATGACTTACAGTTATATAACTAATAAAGTATAGACAGTGGTTTTAAGTCCAAGCAATAAGTACAATGATCATTTCGTTAAATGCTGTGCATATAACAAATACGTTATATTTTATTTACGCAGCATTATACGCTATGACCCTTTTATTTATTACATAATTAATTCTTAGCAACCAATAAGTATCCTTTAACGATACTTGTTGAAGAGTAACTATAGTTTGATGAGAAATGTTGAAGGTGAAATCGAAATACTCGCTATATTTTTAACAGATGTGTCTGTGATCCCAAAATGTAGACATGCTTATTGTGATGACAAGGAATGTGCCATTGTGCAGTTAGATGTAGGCGAGGTAAAAATATAATAGCGACGCCGGACTATAGCCAGAAACAGACACTTTAAGTAGCCATATTTATGTTAATTACAAGTTGAGGACAGTCACACAAGGACCTACCGAAGCAAAATGACCATCTGCTGATCACAAGTGAAAGTTTGAGTCATCTTTAGCCAACTAGAGAGCTTTGTGTGTCTCAGATGTACCTTGCAACATTGAGGGGAGAGAGAGAAAGTGCTCAGTTTTTTAACACTTTACAACATAGTTGTAAGGTGTTTATGACTTTGTTCATTCGGTTTGTCTGTCTGTCCGTTTTCACGGTAACTGCCGTAAAATGACAATATCAAAATGAAATGTTAGTATGTTATTGAGACGGTCTGTGGGAATATGCGTATGTAAATGAATAATATCACCCAATTAACTTTGGATTGAACCCCGGTTAAAAAAATGAAATACATTGAACCCTGTGGGACTTAATTTTTCAAACATTTTCTTACAATTCACAAATTACTTAGAAAGTTTTAGTAAATTTTAAAATTATCCCATAAAATGTATAAAAAATATTTCAGAAAAATATAATAAGTAGTTTTTTAATTAAAAAGTTAAAATTCACGAAGTTAAAATTTCGAAGTTAAAATTTTAGGAAATATTCAAATTATCGCATAAAATATATGTAAAAGTTTCAGCAAAATATGTTCGGTAGTTTTTAAAATTACAATTAAAATACTATTTACATCCATATATAATAAAGAGATCACGTGATCCAATTCAAAATAAAATATGGCATCCATATTTTTTCACAGAGTAGAAATCGTGATTTTTAAAGTTTTTTTAAGTTTCTATTTAGTGTTGCATCTGTCCTAAAACTGCTTTATTTTTGTGTATTTTCTGTGCAACTATATTCTGCACCAACGCAATTACAATATTTTTGAGTTTAAATGATCATCAAACTTTGCTTATTTCTACAACGAACCTAACTTTAATGGATGCAGAATGTAAACAAGTGATTGCAAGATGAGTTATGTAAGAACTGCTGAATTTTTTTCCCAAAAAATTATTTTACTCTGGCGTCTGGAATAAGAGTTTATGATTGAAATATTCACCACTTTTGCATAGAGCGCCAGCCGATTTATAATTCGATGGCATCATATGAATAAAGTTCTTTTTTTTAAATTTTAAGTTTTCAAATAAAATAAATTATTGTGGTTCTGTGATAATTAAAATATATCACCGCTGAATGTATCGCATTTTAGAGATGTTCAAATAAAATTGCATTTCAGTTGAAAATTGGCTCATAATCAATGTTTTAATCATGATTGATCTTTATAGTTTTACTCTGATACAGGTGCACTGGTCCAGCGAGGATGAGATATTTTTATCTAAATCCCAGGCGCTAGCGTGAGAGTGCTATACGAACTGTAAGTGCAAAAAATCCTGTGTTGGACTGTGAGTGCAAGAAATCCATAAGTCTAATGTAAATTATCAACTTTTCTTGTTATCGTGAGGTTAATTTCATTTTAAGGTGACAAAATTTTCCATTTCTAATGCATCATGTAATTCTTAGGTGGTTATATATAGTGGTTAAATATAATTATGAAAATAATAAAGTGATTTAATTAAATTATGTGCAATTAATTACGTTCTTCAGTAACGAAAATCTCGCTTTCTGTATTAGTAGCAGCAATAAATTTGTGTTTGTGAAAAACAGCGAAAGGTCTGCTTATAATTTGTATAAGAGCAATAAAAATATTTACAATCACTAAATGTTCTAACGCCACCCTTTCGCTGCTGCTTCTAACAGTGGCAAAGCGTTAGAGTAGACAAGGTAGACAGTGTCTATCTCAATAATTTACAACCTAACATATCTGAATTTTATTATATATTATTTGAAGTGTGCAAAATGTATGTAAATAAATAAATGATGATGTAGAATGATTTTTTTTTCTCCTAGTGGTCATGCTCCTTTTAACGGAACTCAGAAATGGAATTTTATGAAGAAAATATATTTCCTGTACATGTCATTTAAACATATGTTTCAACGGCTTCAAAGTTTTGTCCCGTGAGTGTTGTTTCTCAGTCTTTCTCAAAAAAATGATTTCCTTAATAAATGTTTTAATAGCAATTAACGATTTCACTCGAAAGTATATTTGCAAGTTTAATTTTCTAACCATGTTATATAACAAAAATACATTAAGCATTTTAAAGTAAATTCGACTGGGCAAAAGTCAACATTATCGAAATTCAATTTATCCGAGAAAAAGTAAGGAACGTTGGGTTTTTCCTCTCATACTTTGAGATTCGAAAAAAAACTAGTTTGACTTCTTCACGTTTCGGGCAACTTTTTCTTTTCCTACTACTCCATTCTTTCTAGTTTTTTTGTCTAAAGTGACATGCTGTTCGATATGGCATGTTTTTTACTGCCCTGAAGATTGTTTGTGGCAACGAAGTTTCTTTTCAAACACAGATGTTCTTTAAACTTGGATAATATTTTTCATTCAAAATTTTACAGTTTAGTATAAAAAATTTGAACCAAATAAAGAAAGCAAATAAATTTGAATAATCATTTATATTCAATTTTTTAACTGATTCCGTAATTGAATTAATATTTAAAAATAAATGTAGTTTATTTCCAATATCTTAACATTGTTTATATACAAGAGTACACATAATATGATTTTCGGTTTTTTAAATGTATTATTTGTCCTGAATAATTTAACCAATAAATGCAGCACACATAAAATTAAGGTAAGAGTTTGTCAAGTGGTAATTATAAGATTTTTTTTTAAAAGTACTACTCAATTTAAGCAAACTTATATAATACACTTAACCAATATTATTATTTATGTAGATTTATGTTTCTGCAGGAATTTAGTCCTTATTGAGAGTAATATTCTTATAAAAGTGTAAATGAATACAGTCCTATCAAGTAGCCAAATTACTCGACATAATAAGTGCAAAGTGGCCAGTGATTAACATTTCTAAAAACTAAAATGTTTTGCTCCCTGCCATTCCCAACGTATCTCAGAGATGTTCGCTGTGTACATTCGTATTGCGACGAAGTGAATTTCCTACGATGAGTCATAGTTCAAGAATGTTTGCAGATCCTCAACTGTTTCTCATTTGAATGATCGTTCGTTACTAATTCCCCGTGGTAAAGGGGCGCCTACGCCTCACGTACACAAGACCCCTGGTCCCATGACGAAGGGGAGAAAATTTGCAGCTTCACTTTTATAGAGGCTCCCCGAAGGGGGGAAGTCTGACTCGGCCTCGACAAAACAACATCCATGCCTGCTGGCGGAATTCGAACCCGCAACCCGGCAATTCAGCGATCAGACGGAAACGCATGCTCCTGACCGCTCGATCACCGTATCGTCCATTTGAGTGTGCATTTCTTTATTAGTAAGCTCATAAAATCTGTGTTTTAAGTAAGGCACTGCTGAAGGAGATATGCAACAACGCCTTAATTACCGTTTTCAGATATTCCTTTCGTTCTGCGCGCGACAGTTGCTGTTAAAATACACATTTCTAAAATTTAAATGATCCTAATGACATAAAGGACTTTTAGTATATTTTATTTGCCGGCGATGATGAAATAAACGCTGATGTAGAGATATTCATAAAATAGTCAGGAAAATAATGTTGAAGTTCGAGAGAAGGATAATAGCCACATACATTTCTAAAATGTACATGATCCTAATGACATAAAGGAATTTCATTATATTTTATGTGCCAGTGATGTTGAAATAAATGCTGATATTGACAGATTCATAAAAAAGTAAGGAAGATAATGTTGGAATCTACAGAAGTAGGAAAATATACACTACACATACACCACAGAACTGGAAGAATCAATACATATAATGTCGATGGCAGTGAAATAGTAAACTATATCGTTGGAAAGTATAAAACAACAATATGCAAAAAACGGTTTCATTGAAAAATCCGTATGAAACAGGGCTCATAATAATGATACTCACGTGTCTTGAATGAAGTACTAAGCAAAATCTGTAAAGTTGAAATATAAAGTTTTAACCTGAGTTTTACTGATGAAATAACTAAAATTATTATTATATCTAGAAATAAATATGTCGATACAATGAAAAATAAAATGCAGAAATTGTTAAAATCAATAGCACATTAACTACATGGATATCGCTCAATCCATCATTATAGTGTTACATTTAAAATACGAAAGACACTCTCAATGCAGATACCAGTCCCCATGCATCGGTTTTGCATTTTTTATGTACCCGACAGCATGGGAAAATCCATATCTGCTACGGTATTCATTTCTACATACATTAGTATTACTACTGATCATAAATCAGAACTACAAAATCTACTAAGTAATTATTTTTAATACAATGCTTGCCGAAAAGATTTGGGAGTTCTTAAGACCATGCAGTATGACGATATTTAATTTAAAATAATAACAATACCAGGCTACCACACTATTTGATAACTCAAACCAAAGAAAATGCCATAGTCAATGGAAATTCTCATAAAATACATCATTCATAAAGGGTGGAAATAACTACAAGCTTTGATGTCGCCTCGTGTTTGTTGAAAGATGATTTTACATAAGCAATTATCCAACATGGATTTCTTCAAATTTGCAATATGTTTCAAAGTATTGTTTTCATGTATGCAGCCACATTTTTAATAATCTAATTATCGTCATACGCTCAGTGGTTAATTTTTTAACCTTTTGATTTTTAATACATGCAGAGTGAATATCAAACTTAAATTTTGCAGAAGCACTTTTATTCGAAGAATTCCTTAGAAGCATTACTTCCTCTTGTTTTGGGATTTGGATAGGTGTTCAACGACATCTTTTAGCACTTTGTGATTCCTAAAAAACGGTTTTCTGCATTATTTCACAGTTCGTCATTATTCGCGTTCGTGAATATCGCGTGATAAGTTTCATAATTTCAGCGCCTTTCAATCATAATAGGAGTCATTTCGTCTGCTTGCATTGTTGACATAATTTTGCTTTGTTGCCTGGCGCTCAGTGTATGTTGTTGAATAGTACATATTTATACTTTATTCCGTAGAAGTTTATTTTTGACTCTAATTTTCGTACAATTGCGTTTAAATAAAATGATGTCGTCTCAGTGTGAATGATCCAATTGTGTATCTGATCATTCTGATTAAATTTATGATAGACTTTACCGCAATAGTTGCTTTGCTTCAATTTGCCAAGGACATATAGAGATGCAATACAAATTCCTCATTGGAGATTACTGGTTTTGACAGTAAACAAATTCATGAATTGAAATAATTGCAACTACAAAATACTATGTCAGCATATTTTTTTTTCAAATATAATGTTTTAAAATATATTTAATACTGTGCTGAATGTCAAAAGATTAAAAAGTAATAGTTTATAATAAACGTATCCAAAAATTTTTTACCAAAGCTTGATTTGAAACCATATCTCTTTATTTAAATCTATATTCAAATCTCTATATACAAATTAATGCCGAACGTCTGTTAAAAATATTTATCTTTTTGTAAATACTCGCACTAAAGAATTACATATATAAATATCAAATTGTAAAAATTAAACTACACATTCGTTTAAAAAATGAAAATATATCCACCAGCATTAATTAAAGGGAAATGTTACTGGAAAAGAAACTGAAATTAAATAAGATGAAAGCAAATATGAGTCGGCATTTGGAAGAATCGATTGAATATTCCCATAATTAAATAGAATATAATTATTCCACTTTAAGACATTTAACAATTATTAACATACTATTTTACACTTGGCACATTAAAAGAAGCAAAAAATGAGAGAGAGTTACTTTTGTAGAAATTATGATCTGCCATAAAATGATAAATTCTTTAATTTTGCACTTAAAAAAATCATTCTTGCATCGTCAGTTATACTTTCAGTTAAAATTTAAATAACATGGAGATTTTACTGTGAAATATTTTTCTTTTAATATTAGTTTGTTCATTAAATGTAATGCAATTTAAAAAATGTTTGGAAAGCTTATTTCCACATGGCTTTCTTCAACTTTTATATTCCAGATTATTTGTGTACACTTATATTATAAAGAAGTGTTAAGTTATAAAAAAATAGTAACTTTTAGCAGATTCTGTTCGCAGAATATTAATTTAAATAATAATTGTATTAATTTATGTTATTATATATTTGCATGCAAATATTTACATTTGTGTATTTCATTTGGCAAAATGTTTTCTGCTCCAATGAATAAGATGTAATCGGCTGATTTGCATTAACATGTAGCATTGTAATACCACTTTGAACCGTAGCGCAGTTGATAATTTCTTGTATAAACTATACTATTATCACCTCTCGGGCCATGATGATTAGTTCTCATTGGAAACTATATGCGGTGCCCTCATACTGTGGTCATTTCTTTAGCTATCCCGTTTTGAAACAAATAAACTAAAAGTACGTGATGCTAAGCCTGCATAGTTCACTTTCAAGAAACGCGGCTGATGCTTGTGCGGATTGGCTTCTTTCTTCTCGGTATCATATCCCCTCTAATGATTCTACATCAACAAATGAGGATGATATAATGTACCCACCTATCCTCAAAACAGCGACGCACCACACCAGTCAAATAAGTTTGTTTAATGTGAAAAGCTGCTTCAATAGAAATGTTTTGCATATTTTCGTGTAAAGAACAGAGCAACCCGTATAAAATACAGTTGGTTCTGTTATGCATCACATAAGATGTAACTGATTCTGAAAGACTACTAGAAAATATATTTATAAGAAATAACTAAGCTGTTGGTTAGTGGGGTTAAGTTGGATACTAAAAATAAATGGTTTTTGTGACTTAAATGCTGAACCATGAAAAATAAAATGTGGGCAGTATGCTCTGGGCAGTATTAAATGTGGGCAGTGGGAGCAGAATGTTCTCGCTATGTCCCAGTCTGTTAATTATCGAAAACTTAGAATAAATTCTCCTGAATATAACAACAATCGCAAAAACAGAAACTAAGGCACACATGAATGAATAAAACACAAATTTAAGAAATGTAAATTCTTGAAAAAATTCCTAATTAAAAAAATACTACTAACTTTGATGTTTAAGACACATGCTTGTAACATGGACCATCGAAGTTTTAATACACCAAACTGTTCAATAATATGAAATTTCGGATTTGGGGATAAAGTTTGGGGCCCTTGGTCTTTTGGTGAAAGTGACACTTTTGAAACTGATTGAATAGTAACCTGACAGTTCTAACATTTTTTATTTTCTTCTAAACAGATGGTTAAAGGAATCAGATTTGATGCAAGTACTGATCGTATCTTAAAATAAGTAAAAAAAAATATATATCCAGTTTTATAGCAGATATTTTGACAAAAGATAATGGTACGAATTATTACATTCATTGAAAAATATAATATGTTGTTTTCTTGAAAATCCGAATGCAAATTCTAATAAAATTGTCTTTGATAAGAAACTCCTACAGACATTTATTCTCTATCACGATCTAGATCTTGTTTATTGTGCAATATGCTGGATTTATGAAAACTAATCGAAAGAAACACGGATGGTCCATATTGTTAAATTTTTTTATAGTTGGTCCTCCCATCATATATAGAAAACATTTGAAAACAAAAAGCCATCTATACAGATTTTAGTTGAGACACTTGTTTCTAACATTTAAGAAATGTTAATAATGATGTTATTAATGATGTTAAATGTTTTGCTGGATAAATTCAAACAATGAATGAACAGTTTGTAAGTCCTGGTGCAGAATTAGAAACGAAAATGAAATTAAACTACAATCCGCTAATGTAGAGAAAGGAAACATATTTCCGATTGTTGTCAAACTTGGTAGTATTGATCTAAGCATTTTCTTAAAATAATGTAAAATACTATGTTATAATAATACCACATCAGATTTTTTTTTTAAATTTGTTGGTCTTACAAAACATACAAAATATATTTATGTATGCTTCACGGTATGTTAAAATATAACTTGTTTTTCTACATTTTTTGGAGGATTATTTGATGATGTAATACACTTTGATTTTTATCTTAGACAGTTTGATGGATGGAAAAACTGAAGAAAGAATTGTACTGAGGTATCGAACAGAATTGCTTATAACGGATTAGAGGAACAAAAATACGATGGCTTGTGCAATTTTATGCTAACATGATGCTTCGGTTGATACTAATATGTATTCGAACTGGAATACATTTGTGTACAATAACTTTATGTACAATACACTTCGTCTTTTATCTTAGATTGTTTGATAGATGGAAAATGTGAAGCAATAATTGTTCTGAAATATGGAACATAATTTTTAATATAAGTTCCTTGATTTATCTGTCTGTTTATTTATCTCTGTCAAACGCATGGCGAAATTTTGGTGTTGATCTTGGCGAAATATCGCCAACTTGGCAAGATTTTTTAATGTTGCTAAACTAATAAAAATGTAGCCACATGGGTGAAAATGACAGCTAATTGACGAAAGCTCAATATACTGGATAAATATAAGAATTTAATACAGATAAACCTAATATGCCATCTATAATGCTTGGCGAAATTCTTCCGACGAATTTTGACTGCGAATCGCCAACTTGGAGAGTTGTTTGAAATTCTGTTAAGTTGACGGAAATGTCGCCAAATTGATAAAATTGACTCTAAATCAATGAAAATAACTCTAAATGGGAGGCAATGCTTTGCAAATATTTACTAATCTAAATCACTTTACTAATATTTTTGAAACCGATTTTTTCGATGAAGTTTTAAGCATACAGTTAAATTACTTGAGTCTCCATGGTTTTAAGTTTTCAAATAAAATAAATTATTATAGTATTGTGAGGAATGAAATAAATGAAAAAAAGTTATGAATGAAATGCTGCTTTTATACAGAGAGCCAGGCGATTTATATTTCGATGACATCATTTGAATAAAAATCATATGTCTTCGATCAAGTTTTAAAATATAATAAATTATTGTAATATCATGATAATTTTAAAAACATTACTGATGAATGTATCGCATTTTAGTGATGTTTAAACCAGGCAAGTTATATTTCAATGCCGTCATTTGAATAAAGTTCAGTTGGTTTCGATGAAGTTTTAAAATATAATAAATTATTATAGTATTATGAAAAATTTAAAAATATTACCGTGGAATGTATCGCATTTTAGAGATGTTTAAATAAACTGGCATTGAAGTTGGAAAGGGTTTCATAATCAATGCTTTATGTATGATTGATCTTTTTTGTTTTAGTTGAAATAGTTACGTTTGACCTCTGTGCGACGCATGAAGATGTGTCTTCAGGGACTTTAAATTTTACGCAATTTTGTTTCATTCCATTGGTTAACTTTTTTGATACTGGCCGATTTCGACATTGAAAAAAATATTACTTCCGTATACGAACAAAAAGAGGATCTTTTGACCTGAAATAGTGCATTTTGACCTCCATGCGGCGCATGAAATTTTAACCTCAGATACATACGTTTTTTTCACACTTTCGTTTTGTTCCACGGAACAACTTTTTTTTTTGCACTGGCCGATATCGAATTATAAAAAACATGCTCCTGATGTCAAAAATTGTAAACTATCTACAGCTCTTGGCCACTATGTTATTAATGATAATTTTCATCCCTTGTTTTAAAAACTTCCCTTTTAATCAGTTGCAATAACCCACGTAATATTTTACTTCATGCATTCCTGTTTATTTATATATACCGTGATTCTATTTGCAATTTTGATCCTGTTAGGTTTTAAATTATGCTTGGCGAATGGTTCAGGACTCGATGCTTGTCAATCCTTTATATAGTTTTCTGTGACTTTACCTTTTGATGTAATTTTTGCTACTAGGACATGATTTTTGGTCATAAATAGTTTTCCATATTGGATTTGTATTAAATAATTATTTAAGTCTTAAATGCATTGTTTACAAAAGAATATAATGCAATCATTGTAAAAACGTAAATAAATAATATGTAAATTTCGCCTGCCAATTTGAACTATTCATAAGCATTTGTTGGCACTGTATTTTTAATTTCGCCACTGATTAAGGGCATTGTGATGCCTGAAAATGCTATGACTTTGTAAACTTACGTACGTCAAGAAAGGTGGTTTTATTAAATGACTTTTTGAACTTATGATTGGTTGTTTTTAATTTAATAGTTTATAAAAATTGGCGTATATTAATAATAATTATTGCCTAAATACATTAGACTCTTAATATTCTAATACACTGTATTTATTGGTTGTATGCTTATTATGAGCCTTGAAATTAAACATTATAATTATAACCTACGCTGTAATTTTATGTGCCAATTCATCTACTCCACAACTTTTTCTTCGGCCGTGACTATCTGTGTCTGGTCACTGAATCAGGAACTTATGACAGGGGATTAATGTAATCTGTTAATTTTAAATCATAATTTAATCAAATGAGGGAAATGATAATAGAATGGTTACTGTGACCTCACAAAATATAATCGTCTCTTTATCTTTATACACTAATGCACACTTTATGACTGGGCACCTGTTCCCACTTGATGCGTGTGCAACACAGAATACTTCCATCGCTGTGCGTCTTTATTTACATTGTATCTCTATTGCACATAAAATGTAATTTGCTGTTTTAAGTCTACGAGAAATTCTTCCAATTAAATATTTTTACGATAATCGATTTAATTAATCAGTTCCGGAAAACTCCAATGAAGTTATTTTAAAATAATTGGACCATTTTGCTGTCCATAAAAATAATTCCATTAATTCTAAAATCGACTCCTTCCAATTTATTTAGCAATTATAACAATCATTAAAGATCATTACAAGGCAAAGGCGGGTCACTAGTAATCTACTAACACATAAATCATTTGCGAATCGTAGGGATATGCTCTTTTACTGATAACGGTTATAATGCGAAGGGTCTTTAGCACTTAAAACGAAATTTAATTGATAGACGTTTTTAATGGTATTTCTAAATTCGCAGAGGAAAATTTAGAAAGAACATATATAAGAATTAAATCGAATATTTAAAATTTGCTTATTTCATGAATATTGTATATCCAATAATGTGCGTACCTCTAAATGGCGTGCTTGTTACTTTTCCTACATTGCGTGAGGATAGTATAAGGAAAGTATTGGAATCGTGTCAAAAATCGCAACTTGAGTTTTGACAGAACACTGTTAACACAACTTCTGGCTGTGCGTTATTTATATAAAACTTTATTGAAAACAAATGATCTTTTTCAAATGACGTCATCGAATTATAAATCGACTGGATCTTTAAATAAAAGCAGCATTTCATTCATAAATATTTTTCCATTCATTTCATTCATTACAATACTATATTTATTTTTATTTGAAACTTAAAATCATGGAGGTACAAGTAATTTAAGTCTGTGCTTAAAACTTCGTCGAAAAAATCGTCCTTCTCTCTGTAAAATCAATTGATATTTCATTCATATCAGCTATATTTGTTCAGCTAAATCGTTTGCTTCTCTGTAAAATCAATTATTGTTTCATTCATGTCAGCTGTATTGCAGACTCCATGGGATAAATAATTTTGCATTAAAGAAATGCAGCAAACCTTATACAACTCACTCTACATCTTTTGGTATTTACATCTTGCATAAGTGAAAAGGAGGTTTCGTTGTAAAGATAATCAAAGTTGGATGATCATTTAAACTCAACTATGTTGTAATTGCGTTGTTTCAGGATATAGATGCACAGAATTTAAGCAAAAATAAAGCGGTTTTAGGACGGATAAACACTAAATAAGAATTAAAAAGAACTTTAAAAATCCCTATTTTGACACAAGATGGATGCCATATTTTATTTTGAAGTGGATCACGTGATCTCTTCATATAATGATCTCGTAATCTTTTCATATAAAGGATGTAATTATTATTTTAATTTTTATTTTTAAAAACTACTGAATATATTTTGCTGAAATTTTTTTTATATATTTTGTGGTACAATTTGAATATTCCCTTAAACTTTCGTAGCAATTTGTGAAATTTAAATCCGCTTTTCAACTATGTTGTAAAGTGTTAAAAAGTCATATACACTTTTCAACTATGTTATAAAGCGTTAAAAAAGGGGGGAAATCCTAATTTATTCCTGTAATGTGCAAATAAAAATTTCTTATAAACTTGAATCTCACGGTGAAACAAATATAAACCCTCACCACTACTAGTGGCTTTATTAAAAAAACCCTATTCTAAATAATCTTTATCGAATATTTAAATATCCAAGACCTTCGTCCTTTGCACTACTTTATCCTTACATATCTGCATGTTATCTAAGAATGTTTACACAGTAGTTCTTTCGTAAATATGGAAATACCTTCAGCGCATAAAATAAGTAACTACAGATCAAGATGTATATCAAATGCAAAGATGTCTATGAAAAATTTAAGCTTCAATTTTAGGTCTTAAAAAAATGGTATATTTTACTTCATCTTATAATGTCTTTTAATGTATGGTGAAAATATACCGTTATAGTTAAAAATTTAAATTTGAGATTTTGATAATTTTACGCGTTTCAAACAATTTTTAATATAAATAAACTTTTTACTGGAATGTCTGGGTGGGCGCCCTGTATTTGTGTCGGTGTGTATGTTCGTCCATCCGTCCAGCTAAAATGCCAGACGACGAACCACTATCCAGATTTTGGTAGAGGTTTACGATATATAGATACGATTTAAAAACTGAGTAGTGTTATCTGTGTATTTTTTAAGTAGCTGGAACTTATTTGAGACCAGTGAAGCGCCGTGTATATTTGTATTATTTATAAACGCATTTTATATGTTATATAAACGCCTTGCTTATTATGTTATTTTATAAATGCTTGGATAGCTTTAATTATCTTATATGCTTGGTATCATAATACATTATTTTATAAATACATGAATAAATTTAAATAATAGTTTATCTTATTTCAAAACTATCAAATCAGAATGTAATTTTTAACGAAATAAACGCACTTACTGCAAATCACAAAATCTCTTACTTCTAAATCAACGGACGTATCTGACAAACGAATTTATCAAAATTCTTTGACAAAGTCATGTCTTAGTTCGTGATATTTAAGATATAATTTGTAAGTTATTCCCAAACAATAAATCCTAAAACTTAATGATATTCGAAATTCCATTGATTTTAGGAATTATAATATTATCGAACTGCAATGGACTCAACAATACACAAGTGGCATTGCACTTTAACGAATTCACAGAAATCCGGATAAAACGTTGTCGGCATTCTCCATGTATCAAATAACTATATTTTTTACTCCAACTTGTATTTCTTCCTTTTACATTCCCTACCATACATGGTTAATACAGTACTGCAATACATTGTTATTACCTGCACAGCTCGCATATTTTATGCGTTAGTCTACTCAAATACCGGCTTTTTGCTAGTTTATTTTCATCTACAGATTGCTCTGAATATAAGTTCTTGATTGACTTTTTAACTTGGTTTATCGCATTAACCATCCGGATCGTATTTTTTAGGATAAAAATTACTATAAAATTGTATGCAAATGTGTATGACATTCTAAAATCCTCTGATTTAAGGAATGGTAAAATTGCCGAAATGCAACTGACATAACGCTTTTTAATTGACTGACATAATTGACTGACATAGCGCTTTTTAGAATTCGCCGAAATCCGGACAAAAGTTATCGGCCTTCTCCATGTATCAAGTGACTTATCATTTACTCCAACGCTTATTTCTTATTTTTACTTTCCCTGCAACACATGATTAATACAATACTACAATACATTGTTAATACCTGCAATACATCATTCACAGCTAGCATATTTCAGCCCCGGTGTTTGATAATTTTTTACATAGACAGTCTGCTCTGAAAATAAATACTTTTTGAACTTGTCAATTACGTTCATTGTATAATCTACCCGGATCGTATATCTTAGGACACAAATTACAATTAAATTGCATCCAGACTTTCACAATTTTCTAAATTCTTTTGATTTTAGAAATGATAACATTATCGAAATACAATTGACACGGCAATAAAAACATTACACTTTCTCGAATTCACCAAAATTCGGATAAAAAGTTGTCGATCTTCTCCATGTATCAAGTAACTTTATCTTTTTACTCCAATCCTTACTTATTTTCCTTTTCTTTGTCTGAACTGACATTCTGTTCGATCTGGCGTATTTTTTACTACCTCAGAAATTGTTTGTGGCAAAGAATTTTCTTTTCAGATACAAAAGTTCTCTAAAGTTTGGAAAATTTTTCTGACTTATATTTAAGTAAATATAATATAAAGAATGATGAAAACAGAAAAATGTATACAACAAAAACATAATATGAGCAAATAATAAAGTATAAATGCAAAATGATGTTACTTTCAAACCTAAAAATATATAATAATGCATTGTATAAATTTATATTTAGTTGAGACATTTATGGAGAAGTCTTTATATGGTGATAAGTGGTGTGTACATTTCATTCTTAACATAATTATAAAACGTTTTGATTTTCTTCTGCACGCTTATTTTGCACAGTCATGTAGATATTCGGAGACATCGAAAGAAACACATATCCAGTACCGGAAATTGAAATCCTTAATGAGTCCCCTACACTCCCTTAAATAATATGCTAAATGCATATCAGTCATCATCTAATCTCTATCTATAGCAAATCTTGAGAAATAGATGCTCTAAAGAAAATGTAATGTTTTAATTAGGAACTGAAGCAGGTATATAAATCTTCTCTAAAACAGGAATATAAATCTTTAGTAAATCCAACCATAGTTTCTTACATATGATGCTGAATCCATGTCAATAAACATATAAACTCTGTATATAGCGAATTCTCAGATAGAAGTTTCAAGGATACTTGTAGAGCCATATGTACGAAACAAACAGAAGCGGAAATACTTGGTGTACCCTTAGTTACAATCTAAGATTTTTTTACCACCCATCTTAAGAAAACGATGTTGCAAGGAAAGTATAAATGTGTAAATCTTTAGTGACGTCCCAAAAATCAGAAGTGGAAATCTTTAGTGTGGCCTTTTATCCCTCCAGTACCTAATGCTTTCATATCAGACATTATCTAAACTACATCTATATTCAATCCTGCAAAATAGATGTTTCATAGAAAATATTGAAACAGAAATGGATAAGTGGAAGTAACCGGAAATGGAATTTCTTAGTGAGTCACCCTAACTCTTTCAGAACTTTATGAAAAATTCATAGCAACTATTATATAAACTTTATGCATATCCACGCTGAAAAAATATGAGTTTAAATATAAGTTTCATGTCCTTAAACATTATTGGATATTTAATATAAATTCTTGAAATTCAGTTTCTTTTTGCATGAGTTATTTTTTTTTCATAAATGTATCTATCATGACATTTTTTAAAACTTGGTATCACTTTGCACACGCAATTCAAGAGTTAAAATACATTTTTACATAATTTTTTATAAACAGTCCAACGTATGGCATATTCATCCAAATACGAGAAAGAAATTAAGCTGGCCGTACACCGAAGGCGAAAAGACGGTTCGTGACAAGGCATTTTTGTCACAAAACGTCTCGATGACAAAGATCATGTTGTTCGTAATGTTACGTTTCGTTACTTAGTAGCCGAGGAGTAAGACATTTCGATTTGCGCATGTGCAGTAAAATGCACTTGTATTCATGCTTTTCCGTGATAAGAGTAGCCAGCTTGCCCTTTCTGAGAAATCGTCGTGTTGTTGTTGTTGAGACTCAGACCGTCCGACCTACCAGAAAGGTGTAAGGTAACTGTTTGGACGGTCGGGAAGTGCCACCCAATTTAGACCGGAACCCAGTGGGGGAGGCATCCACAGGGACCGTACCCTCCTTCCCCTACCACCAACCTCTCGGAAGGACTTTCGGACCCACATGTTTAACGTGATCGTACTCCGCATGAACACGGCGGCAGTTTTTTGGCAGTGGCTGGAATCGAACCCGGGCCTACCGAGTGCAACTCCAGCGCGCTAACCAATGGGCTACCGCGCCCTAGAAATCGTCGTGTGGTAGACCTATTCACAAAAACATTAAATGATTGTCATGTCGTCTTTCTTATTTACAAAAGTCTAATTCCACTCGTATAGTCTATGTTTAAAAATATTAAACAGAGAACTAAAATTTAAACTGATTTGGAGTTTTCAGAATATTTCACCGAATGGAATCACGGATGAATCTCCTCACATAGCTCATTATATAATACAATTATCTTGTAAATTCGAGCTCATTTTTTGACAACTATATCACAAATTAGACACGGGTCGAGTAAGTTAAATCAAAGTGAGGCATCCATGGTCTAAGCCCCATTAACTGAAACCAGTGCAAGAAAACTATATTTTGAGAACAGAGATCAATTCCAACTTTAGACGTGTCCTTTAATAACGCGTTTTAACGCCCTTAAATCGATTTTTGTTGATCCAGCTTATTTTTGTATAATTTTTAACACTTTACAACAAAGTTGAAAAGTGTTTATGACTTTGTTCATTCTGTCTGTCTGTCTGTCTGTCAGTTAGCACGATAACTGCCGTAAAAATGATTTAATCAAAATGAAATTTTAGTATGTTGTTCAGACAGTCTGCAGAACCTATGGGAATATAAATGAATAATATTATCCAATTAGTTTTGGATTGAACCTGGGTCGAAAAAATGAAATACATTGAGCCCTATGGGACCTAATTCAAATTTTCCCATAAAATATATAAAAAAAAATTCAGCGAAATATATTCAGTAGTTTTTTAAATAAAAATTAAAATAATAATTACACCTCTTATATGAAACGATCACGTGACCATGATATGAAACGATCACATGACTCACATTAAAATGATATATGGCATCCATCCTGTTTCAAAATCGTGATTTTTTTAAGTTCTTTTTAATTCATATTAAGTGTTGTATCCGTCCTAAAACTGTTTTATTTTTGCTTAAATTCTGTGCATCTACATACTGAAACAACGCAATGACAATATATTTGAGTTTAAATGCTCATCTAAATTTGATTATTTCTACAACTAAGCCTATTTTTCACCTATGTAAAATGTAAACAGCAAAATATATAGAATGAGTTGTATTAGAATTCCTGTATTTTCTTAACACAAAATAATTTAGTCCATGGAGTCTGTATGGCTGATATGAATGAAATATTAATTGATTTCATGAAGAGAAGGACACTTTTTTTCGATGAAGTTTCAAGCATAGAGTTTAATTTTTTGTAGCTCCATGGTCTTAAACAAAATGTTTAAATAAAATAAATTATTATAGTATTGTGATGAATGAAATGAATGGGAGAAAGTTATGAATGAAATCCTGTTTTTATAGAGAGATCCAGGCGTGTTATTTTTTCTATGACGTCATTTGAATTAATTTCAGTTGTTTTCGATGAAGTTTTCAAATATAATAAATTATCGTAGTATTATGATAATTCTAAAACTATTACCGAGGAATGTATAACATTTTAGAGATGTTTAAACCAAGCAATTTATATTTCAATGCCGTCATTTGAATGAAGTTCATTTTTTTCGATGAAGGTTTAAGTTTTCAAATATAATAAATTAATGCAGTATTGTGATAAGTTTCAAAATATTACCGAGGAATGTATTGCATTTTAGACTTGTTTAAATAAAATTGCATTGAAGTTGGAAAGTGCTTCATAATCAATGCTTTAAGCATGATTGATCTTTCTTGTATTTCCTTGCATTCGGGTCAGGTTACAAAAATGTCTGTAAGTGGTAAAATTAGTAGGGTCCGCCTGGGGTTCTAAAAATTTTGATGGCCGATCATGCGTCTATGCTGCACGTACGAGACACAGTTAATTGCAGAGTTAGATATTGTGCTTGTGATATGAATTTTTTATTCTCATATTTAGGATTCTCATTTTATTTTGAAAGGTGTATAAAATTTAACATGTCATATATTTATGGATGAATTTATTTCCTCTAAATGTGCCTTAAAATCCTGTATGGGCGAAAAAGTCTAATTAAGCAATTTTTTGACAAGGTACAATAGTGTGATTATGTTTTTGCCAGACAATATCTATGACTGTTGTAGCCTCGTGTAGCTAAAGCTCAAATGTAAAAGGAATAAGCTGAATACGTGGTATGTCTAAATGTGCTAGTCTCCATGGAGAATTAACAAAACTGTGGAACTTAGTGTTCTTGTCCGTGAGACCAGAAATAGATCTCTCTACGTATGGTGAGACAGTTTTATGTACATTATTTATTGTGTCCGAAACATCGTACAATATCTCCAATCTGAATGACGCCAGGGTTACAGCACGTGAATCCAAAGGTCAGATAAAACCATAAATTTAGGAGTGACAATGCAAAGGGGGTCGATCTCGTAAGAAAATGTGAAGTGACGGCATTGGTTGGTAAGGCTATCCAATGGAGCAAATGCTTGTGGCGTCGCTGTGAAGACTGCTGTCGTATCGCATGTATGTTCGATTCGACAGTTCGTGAAACGCGGCTTGGAAATCTCTCCTTTTCAACGCCTGCATTGTGTTAAGCCTTGTCCAGATTCATTTACGTGTGAAAGTCTAGTTTCGTTCGAGAATGTGGATTTAATGTTCTGCTGTTGTTTTTCGCGGCGCCTGCCTCGTCTGTGGGAAGTTTTCGAAAAGCGAAACTTCTCCTCTGGTCGGCAGCCAATGGGAGAGCTTCTTGGCTGTTGTCGGTCAGTTGCGGCCGTGTTCGGGGGCTTTTTGGAGAAGAACTTTGAGAAGTTCGGATGTAAGTTTTCGGAGGAGAAAACGGAACAAAGAGAGTAGGGCCGGTGGCCCATATTGCTGTGGATTATTGATTTTCCCAAAATCTAATCCGGGAAGATGCCCGAAGAAGAATTGCACCGGGATCTGAAATTTATTCTAAACTTAATGCTTTATTTTTCTATTTTAGGTTGTGATTTTGACCGTTATCCGGCGAATCCGGGCGTGGTCCCTTGTTCGATTGAACATTGAGTTCGGATGTCGATACTTCATTGCGGAGATTTTGCGGAACTTTCCTTCGGCAATCCTTATAAGGTTAAGATCGGATGCTCTGAAAATTATACGGATTTGTTGTTACAGAACTGTGAGGTAAAATTACTGAAATTCTAATTCATGAACAGTGGAACAGTAAATTTCCATTCCAAGTACTGGTATAAATTTAAGGCTTATAATCTAACGTATCTTAATTGGAATTCTTATTGAAAATATATTGATAATTGTCTATATAGAAATTTAAATTGATAAAGATTCTAAGGAGTGTGATAGAAATAATGTTAACAGAATGTTAAATTACTTTGCCTAAAGTTCTCTAGTGAAAGAGATTGAATTAATCACTGAAAGTATTATTGTAAAATGGATATTGAATATTACAATTGTTTGGAATATATATATATATATATAAATTTAATGGCTTACTTAAGAATAAATATGAATATTTGGTTTAATGAGTTAAATTATTTGCACACCCTGAATTCTGTCTGTTATTCTTCTACCCATCTGTGGACTAATGTCTCCAGACCGTAAGTACTCCTGGGTTAATATATATGAGTTATATGTGAGTATTATAAGTGAATTATGTGTGATTATACTGTGACGCAATGTACTTATCTGCATATCTTCGATTCTTCTGTGCATATCGGTCGTGAGATCGGTTTCGGTTTCACTTTCGTTCGACTCCCCGCCGATTTGACTCCGGAGCCGAATCCACCGCCGATGTGACTCTGTCGATGTGACTCTGTCGTTGGGAAAAGTCCGAAGCGACACTGGTCTCGAGACTCTCCCGATGCGACACTGCCAACCAAAGCAAAGGGGGAGTGACAGCCCTGAGGCAAAAGAGTCACAACCTGTGATATAACGACAATGAGGAAAAATACGAGTTCAGTTCGACATTATGATTAGCACGATGATGATACTCATATAAAAAAATACTTACGCTACATGATGGCATAACGACGATGACTTGGTGAATACTGACGTAAAAATAAGAACGATGATACTTGGTGAATACAGCACGACGACTAGAGATGCAGAGTGTTCCAAAATAATGGCTAGATCTATTGATTTATGCAGTGCGATTAGAAGTACGAGGTGGAGCCAAACACCCAGAGTGACGGCCAGTACGAATTACTGATGCAAGCATTATGGTCTATGGTTAAGGCCAAAAGTGAAGGTATGTGTTCCTCAAAATTTTACAGGCCATCAAAACATTTTAGGCAATTTAAGTGGTCTCACACTGTCACCCTCAGCCGAAATAATTAATAAGAAGAATAATTGTTGTAACTAAATAATTAAGTATATTATGTTGTTAATAAATGATTTATTGTTAAAGTTAAAATGGTATAACCGATTTAGTACTATATTAATTAATAATTCTTTTACAGAACTCACACGAAAGATAAATGATTGGTAAGTTAATAACTCCACACATCGCAATGTACAATAATAATGAGTCCACTATGTACAATTTTACGACCTTGTTAAGATATATAAATTAAGTTAATAATAATTAAGCTAAAAGTTTAACTTTAAGTCATTTTTCTAAATAGCAACCACACTGTCATTTTGTCGAAAATTCCATGCTAACGAGATTATATTATTCGGGAAAACGGTCTATGTATTTTGTTATCATAAGCACTTTAAAAATGACCCTATAGACAAGGAGAAGAGTATTAAATGCCCCTTATAGTACATGTTATCAATTACTACACATGAAAATAAAAATACAAATATTGAAGATCAAAAATAATATCAACTTGCTCAAAAAATCAATGAAAACTGAGCGCCAAAGTTAAAAGAAATACATTATTACAAAAAAAGCCTGGAGAAAATTAAATGAAAGCAATTATAAATCGATTATTTGGAAATTCGAATGAAGGTTCTGAAATCCGGTTCAGATGATTAAATATCTAAAAATAATTATTCCACTTCAAAACCTTTAATAAGAAATGTTAATGTGAAATTCCACCCAGTGCACACTAAAAGTAAAAAAAAAAGAAATTACTAATGCGCTCATAATAATTATAAGTTCTTTTAAAAGAATATAAATATTTAATTTCCTTCATCAATTTAGCAAATTATTGAAATCCATGAGAAGAAATTTCATTACAAAAAACTGTTTCGAAACATCTCACAGATTTCTATTTCAAATATTGTTTGAACCGTTTACTAAAAATGAAATATTTATGGTATTGTCAGTAAATTTTACTCTATTCTTTGTGTTTCAATAACATTTAAAAATGTCCATCAATAATATATTTAAAATAATTAACGATGGGATTTTAAAAGAAAATACAGCGCGAATTTATTTTCCTTGCTGAAGGAACGCATTTTTGTTTGTCAAAAACACTTTTCGTAAAACTGAGAAATGAAGATGTTTCTTAGAGTGATCATTAGGAAGACCAAAATTTACGTGAATACGAAATAGAATTACCTATGAATACAAAAGTAAAAACTCATATTATAGGCAATCAATCCGTCTGACTGTATGCCTACTAGTCTGCCTGTCTTCTTGTTTATATGCTATGTATCGATCTGTCCATATGATTCGAAAAAAAAACGCAGCATATCGGATTTTACAAAATTTATTAAATAGAACCTAGCAAGAATTTTGATAACGCTTTTTTATATATACAGTAACTTATATATACTAAATCAAACTAAAATGTATATACAAGCACTCAAGACATTCCCTCAAAATGTTCCATTCGAGTTCAGGTATGCTTCCAACTTGTTCTTCCCTTCAAAATTTCAAATTCGAATTTTCTACTTTGTCACAATATTTGTCCTGTACGTTATACTATGCATGCTGGGAAAGTAATATAAACATTAAAATATTGTTTAAATAAAACGTAGTGAAATCTTTAAATACAATTTGATTTCTAACAATTAATATCGTTAAGTTTTTACAACCATTATCTAAATTATTTCACGAAAGGTCCTTCTTTTCCGTGTTCAGAGCTATATATATATTATTTCCAAATACCATGTTATTTTATTCTGTTGGACGCCTTCCTGCTAGTTGTGCTATTCTTCGGATAAAAAAACAGTTTTCTGTAAAGAATTCCATCCAGAAGCAAAAAATAAATAAACTTTAAAAATGTAAACTTTTGAGATTTCCATTCCTTAAAAATGAAGGAATTTTAGCTATAAAATAGAACCCTGATTCAAAGATTTACATTTTTTCTTTAATTATGAACTTTTCGTTCCCACACGTAAAATATTTCAGAAATGCGTAACATAATTAAAAAAAAATTCTTTACAGAATTTATAAATATACATTGACCAGTATATAAGCCTTGCAGGGGAATTAAGAATTTTATAAAATGAAGTTTCAACAGTTTGTAATAAAATTCTATTTTTTAACTATAAATGCTGTCTAACGAAAAACTAAGTTGTTTTAGCGCATTTTTAGATAAGGTTTTATTTCTTGTCAAACTTATTAAACCAATGTAGAATTTAATTTCAATGAATAAGCAATAAATTATCATCGTTATACCTGAACCAACATTTTAAATTTTATAATTAAAGAAGTTTTTCTTCAAAACAGTGCATACAGATATCATATAACAGTTGATAAATGATAATAGTTGATAATAGTTTATAATAGTTGAAAAAGTTGATAATAGTTGGTAAATGATTGCACTTAACCAGATTTTCAAATTGATCATAAAATGTATTACAGAAAACAAAAGTTGTTGAATACGTAATTTGATCAACATAATTTTTACTTTCCTTATATACATAACGTATAAGGAAAGTATTGTGACGGGGTCCAAAAATTCGAATTCAAGTTTTCAATGGGAGATCACGTTTCAAGTATCCCTGATCACGAATCAAAGATTTTTGAAGTGATGTCTATGTGTATATGTGTGTGTGTGTGTGTGTGTGTGTGTGTGTGTGTGTGTGTGTGTGAAAGTATATGTGTGGATGTGGGTGTGTGTCAGTGAGCCTGTGGAGACGATATCTCACGAACGAATGGAGCGATTAGAATGAATGTCGGTACAATAATCACAATCCGTAAATACTGGAAGCCTATTGTTTTTAAACACAATCGAATGTTCAGAACCCCCCTAAATATTCGAGTGAAATTTTGAAAAATTTATTAAAAAATCAAAACCTTTACGCAAATAAGCATGTTACGCAAATAGGCATTTCTTATGTAATTTTTCCTTAGAAAACGATTGATTTAAACTTTAGAATACTAGCATGATCCGTTCTTGAGATATTGAGCATTTTTCAATAAATTTATCAAAAAATCCCATAAATTAAAAAAATATATTAACTTTTGAGAAACGTGTTCGCTTTTCATATGTAATATCCTGCGATAAAATTGGTGACATCATTCTCGTGGATCTAGCTCGTTCCATTCATGAGAAAAGGTACTTTGAGTAATACTTTTTTATTTGTACGCCAATAGTCATTTATCTGGTATAAGAATATCTTATTTCTGCGTCCATAACGTTTGGCGATAAATTTAGCGGAATGTCGCCAACTTGGCGATTTTTTAAATGTTAACATATTAACGAAAATCTCTCCAAATAGATAGAAATGACGCTAAATCAATGAAAATGACGACTCATTGAAGAAAATCCAATATCTTGGAAAGTATCTACTATAAGAATACCATTTTTTTAACTGTAAAAGTAGTAAATTCATTGAATTATATAAGGAAAGTCATGTGTTGTTTACATCAGATTTTTTAATATCGATATATGAATAATTAAACTCATGTAACTCCTTTTCAAACAATGAATTGCACTTTTAATTGGGACATTAGTGACAATAACATTTATGATAATGGAGAGCTAGATGCAAAAGACAGAACTAAAATATTTTTAACTTTGTACAAGCATTCTTATGATTCTAATTAAATTTCAAAGATTTGAAAAAAATAGAACAGGTTTGAAATCGTAAATGAACAAGAGTGGCAATTAAAAACAAATTCTCAAATGTATCAATTTAATGCTCGTTTTATACGTAATGATAAAACTTTATCATTATATACGGTTTTGGGGAATTTTTAAAAATTTGCGATATTTTAAAATGCTTTATTTCTCAAAATGCACAACGAAATGATGCAAATTTATTATGTTATTCAAATTAAATAAATATCAAATATACGACATTATATAAAAATTAATACCTATATTACGGAATATTTGAAATAAATTAAATAAGTGTATGCAAGATTGAAAAATCATACTCTGCCTATATGATGATTTTCGTTCTATGACATTTCGTTATTAAGACTACATTTAAACATTAATGTATAACGGAATTTTGTTTAATAAAAAAGGTTAAATTTCGTAAGCAATGGATTTTAATTAAGTTTCCTAGACATATACATATATGTCTTTTAAATTTCAATTAGTTTCATAACAATAAACAAAATGGACACGCTTCCAATATATTTAAGAAAACACTCAGAATAATGAGAATACATTAATAAGTTAATGAAATTCAAAATTAAGCTGAGAAAAAGTCATTTAAGATTCATGATACACCATATTTTTAGTAAAATTAAAAATGCTTATTTGATTAATTGCTTATTAATTATATGAAATAATATTGCTGTTTAAAATTTTAATTAGCTTCTTTTGAACTTAAAAATTTTCGAAATTAGCAATAATTTTATTCATTGACTTATAAGGCAGATTTTAATTAGTTAATGCTTTTTTATTTTGTTTAAAACGTTTTAATTAATGTTCTTATTGTTTGATTAAATGAATGTGATATAGTAATTACTTTATCGCAATGTTTGCATTACCATTTTTATATCAAATAACACGTTAATGCATGTTTTATCATTTATATTAGTGAGAGTGATAAGAAAATTACTTTATTAAGAATACCATGTATTTACAGGGCTCCAAGTAAGTCCATAGGCTTCTCAATAACTTTACTGAAATAAGTCCATGAGTGTATACGTTAGGTCGCTCTATATTCAAATAGCCATGCACAACCGAATAAAAGTGATTGAAGAGTAGAAGGAGATAGGAGAGAGAGATTGCAGAGGAGAGCTTTGTTTAATTTGTAGGAATAGACAACTAACTGTGTGAGGTCTATATTACCTTTACTTTTGTCTCTCTTTTATGATTTGAATTATGAATTATTTTACACTAAATTTTTTTTATTAGTTCGGTTAAATAAACCAATCATCGACCCGGCTAATCTGTGGAGAATGCAGGTTAAAATTTTCGGTTCAGATGTAGAAAGAGGGGGAATCAATTAAATACATAGAGATCGATTGCCGTAACTGCTGGTTCATTTAAGATGAGATTGCAAAAGACATCCTCCTCAGAAAAGTGCAGTATTGGTGAGGCAGGAGTGGCGGACGAGCGTGAATACTGAAAACAATCAATATTAGCTGGGCATATGTAAAAAAATTTGATTACTTCTGTGAGTACCCGAAGCTCGCCGGTATGACCAACCTCTGTATAATCCATTTACATCCCAGTGTAATCCATTTTTAGCCAAGTAAACATAAATAAGCCGAGTATAATCCGTTTCATAATAGACCAGTGTAATAGTTTGCTTTTTAAATTGTACATAGTATTTGTTCAACCAGCCAGTAGCTGTCTCTGTTTAATTATGCAAATAAATTAATTTGAATTCAAATCTTCTCTGTGTGATTTTTCCTTGGCTATCAACTGCATCATCGATTTCTAAAAATAATTGTGTTGTGGCAATACTTTATAGAACTCATCGATCTACTTTCTACAACTCAATACTTTATACCTATTAAAGAAAACATGTATTTAACACAATATGGGTATTGACTATTTGCTGTTATATCTTCCCCAATCCAAAACTAACATGCAAGTGATATAATCTATAAAACAGGATGTAATATATATATATATATATAACCCTACGTTTTAAAGAAAATCAACCAGATTCTCAAATACTAAATATCACATTATAAAATATATGAAATTAGAAAGGTAAATATATATATAGGACATACATACAATTATGACTATCGTGAAAATTATAATTTACACTCTAAAGTTATAAAAAGTTCTTAAAATTATATCGCACATAAAATAATCTTTGTGATGTTTATATTTATTATATGGTTTATAATATGAAAAATTCATTTCAAAACATGTTATACGGTTATAAAGTAATATGGCCATTTGTATATATGGAAATGCCACGATAACAGATTATCATGTTTTTTTCTCATATGAATTAAAAAAATGTCCAATAACGTATTGGGATAGAGCTCCATTAGCCTGCTGTGTTTTGTTATGCCCGATCATTAAACATTTAATTATTTTTATATGTATATAATATAGGATAACATTATGGTTTTATAAATCTATATTATGTAAGACTTAATATATTCAGCTACTTCTAACAAAAAGAATAAAATACATTAATAACAGGAATTAAATACATTTTCAAATCGAGATTTAAGTCACAACCTATGGAACGGTTCGCATGAGCACAATCAACATACCCGTGATAACTATATATTTTGTCAAAAGATCAAATCTAGCCCAAATAGAAAAATATCTGTCTCAAAATAACAAATACTAAATGTCGCATATTGTACTTAAAAGATTTGGCTCGCACTGCCTGCCCATTGTATGGCAGGTATCTGTGAAGGGTCTGGTCCGTGCTTCTATTGGGCAATACATTATTTCCCCCCGGAGTCGACTCCTCATTGGTCGACCACTTTCAACGCCTCGAGTCCACCAACATCATAGGACGTGATATCAAAAATCGTTGCCCGCCCATAATACCAAGACTGGCGCCTATTTGAAGTCCTGGTACTTATTAGCAAAAAGTAAGCACATTTTATCACACTAAATGCAAATTAACCAGCGAAATAGTTGGAAAATAGTTTCCTATATATCCCCCAGAAGGTATTACGAAATTTAAAATTGTAAAATTTTCAAAAAAATTAAAGCATACAAATATGTCCATCTCCTCTTCCACGGACGAAGATAACTATAACTGATACCCTCCTCCCCCTGTGCTGCAGCGGGGAGGGAGAAATAGCACAACTTCTTTATTAGCAAAAAGTAAGCACATTTTATCACACTAAATGCAAATTAACCAGCGAAATAGTTGGAAAATAGTTTCCTATATAGCCCCCAGAAGGTGTTACGAAATTTAAAATTGTAAAATTTTCAAAAAAATTAAAGCATACAAATATGCCACGGAAGGAGGTAACTATAACTGATACCCTCCTCCCTCTGTCCTGCAGCGGGGAGGGGGAACTAGCACAACTTTTTTAATGTCGCTATTCATAACCTCCCAACTACACTACAAAAATGTCTGGTATGAACTGTGCCCTTTATGCTGATGAATTTGTTTTGTGTGTCCCGTGGCTACAAATTCGAAGAAATTCCGTGGCTAGATTTCGTGGAAAGGAAACATATAAGAAAATTAGTCCGGAGTTGTGAAGATATTATATCACCAGACGGTTTAATATCACATTGAAATAAACACGGATAAAACTTTTCATCAAACTTTTACTCTAAGCCAATAGACCTCGAAAATAGATACATAATATAATGGAAATGGGATTCTCGAGGTGAACGACTCGAATTATTTAGAAGTAACATCTGTGTCATGAATTAAACAATGCACGTTATCGTTATGATATCCTACCAATTAATTTGTTTATTGTTAGGTAAAACATCAAATTGATTCCTAGACATAATTATTTACATTTAGCACAATAGACATTTTTGTCACATTAAAATTTTATTAAAATATTATTCATGTGGAACTCTCTCAAGATTAAATTCATCATTAATATTCTATATTTACAAATCATCAGTTATCAATATTGTGAAAGGACATTCTGCTTAAATGCAGAAAGTGTGATTCAGCGGAGCTTTATTACTGACACTGACATATTGTCAATCTAATATTATTTCCTCAAACATAACATATAAAATGCACTTTGCAAGTGACTTTTAACTGCACTTATCTATATCAACTTCACAAGTGAACTTCACATCTTTAAGAGAACTTCAAGAAAACAAAGTAATTGACTGCATTCGCAATTTTCAATATCATTCAAATGTTGGACTGACTACATGCGCATCTTTTTCAGCACTATGAATCGAACTGGCCATTGAACTCGCAAATGACTTCATTAAACTTAAAATTGACTAAATTGCAATTGACTTCACATTTTTAATTGAAGAGAACTTTTTCAATACTGTTGCATGGAGCACTTTGTGAGTCCTCTATGTTTTCATTGGTTCCAATCATCTGGGCGAAGTTTAGGCCGGACTTCATTGGATAATCTCCTACAGCCCGACGGATATTACTTTATTCCACGAAACTCACATAAAAGGTTCATCGTTAATTTTCTTGACCATAAATGAATGTCCGCCAAATAAAAAAATATTGACATCTTCATATCTGAAGTTTGTACCATTTTATCTTTTTTTTCGCATTTTGTACAAACTGTAATGCCTTCTACTACCCTCACTGTATCACAATTTGATAAAAAACAAGCAAGGAAATGCCATATAAAAATAAGTAGACAGTAGGGTGTATCGAAATTTTTTTTTTTTGAAAATTCAAAATTCCAAGTTGATAAAAAGTTGTCTCTATGGTCCCAAATATACCACAGAAAGGCCCAATGGAAATTGGGCCTTTCCATATTTTTTCGGTAATGAAGGATAAAGTTATTTTTTTTTTCAAAGTTGAAAAATTGTAACAATAGGGTCTGAAATAAAGATATAAAACACTATTACTCTAATGCAACGTTTTGGTCTAACGCATTTTATTTAACATTGAAGAATGTTAAGAAAAAAAAATAGGTTTCTTCTAATTTAAAACATATTTGAATGTTGATAAAAGTTTTCTTTTTGCCATAAAATATTTTGCTGTGTACGTTGTAGTTTGTTTCTTAAAATACTGGGGGGCTCTGCTCCCTGCTCCTTACGTTCGCCAAACCTCGTAAATCGCTGTACTAGAAGGGAGGCTTCGCCTCCTACTTGCTGGCGCTCTCTGAGCTCGCTTCACGAGCACTTTCGTGTCACCTGCTACACACGCGTAACACGCATATGGGTACCGTCGTTATTAACTGACATTCACCAACACTAGAACTCGCTTCGAATGAAAGGCCTAGAAACGCTCTCTTCCAATCTGAACGGCGCATAAGATTGCCTATGTGACCCATGCTCGATGACCCTCCTAGGGCTCCATCCTCCATTGGCTGCTGGTCATTAACCCCGTAAACCTATCACGAGTCGGAAGGCTTCGCCTCCAAATCACTGCCGCTTACTAACGCTCGTCCCCGCTCACTAACCCCGAGGATCCGTCCTCCATTAGTTGCCGCTCATTATCCTCCTTAACTGTATTCGTGAATCGGGAGGCTTCGCTTCCTACTCGCTGACGGGATCCGTCCTCCATTGGATGTCGTTCATTCGGACTGCCCACACGATCGCCTATGTGTCCCGTACTCGCTCACTCAAACAGAACCCCGATGCTCCGCTCTCTATGGCTATCGCTCATTAACCCCGTATCTCGATTCATGAGTCGGAAGGTTATGCCTCCAAATCGATGACGCTTACTGACACTATCAGAATCCCAGTCCTCCATTGACTGTCATTCATTAACCATAACTCGCAGCAGGTGTGATATCCACGTAGGGGATTCGTCTCATTATCAGTTGACGTTCATCAACTATCTTAATTTCGCGAACAATGTTACCAAGCTCAGACCCCAAATTGCTACGATCGGCAACTAAGAATATCACTCCGTAAGTTGAAAAACTTCGTCTTCTACTTCGTTGAGCCGCTGAATCTGCATCACGAATCCTGTCTTGCGGCTTGTTATTAAGAACGATAGCTAACTCTATTAGGAAGAAACGACAAAATTTCATAACTGTAGGTTTTGTTGCCTGTTCTTAATACAGTTTGATAAAACGTGTTACGCTTTCAGTATGAAGATATTTACAAATATAAAACATTTAATTGTTGTGCAATATAACAATGGCATCCTGATATTCAAGACAACAATGTTTGCGAAACGTTCTGTTTGTTTGTCTGAATAAAAGATGAGTCATATGATTATCAACATTTCACATTTTCTAAAGAACACTACCGACGTTGTAGTCATGTTTAGAAATAAAAATTTATATTTTTAAAATTTTTAATGATTCAATAACTTAGTCCTCGCCCATTTTGTAACATTTCCGCCAAAAATCAATCACGCTAGCAATCGTCTAGACCAATTAAAGCTTCGTCCGTAGAGAAGGACAATTTTCACTTCAGAAGTGCATAAAAAATTGAATAACTCATTAACTAAATCGACATTTAAAAATAGGGTTCCGTCCTGCAAGAATTAAAATATGTAGGTACATGTCAATAAAAATTGAAGGTTTCAACTGTTTGTAAAACTGGAGATTATATTGTTCGTCTGCCCAGGACGCGAACTCTCAGCTCAAAAACTCCCCCTTTGACTTTGACATTAAATAATTCCTAAACTAAATTTCTAACAGTTCATATCAGTATATTCTTATTGAGAAACGAAAAATTCGTCAAACAAAGGCAGCTACTTTTTTTTAATATAATGAGATACATTTGCAAACAATATTATGATCCTAATTGTTGGATTACCGCATTGAAATGAATTAAAAAATGTTTGTATTGATTTTAAACATCATCAGGCCAATTTGTTGTTGCTGACAAGCTTAAAAATTAAAAAAAAAACTACTTTTACTATTGCTATTAGAAAAATAAATAAAAACATTATTAGGTTTATCGAGATGTTTTTAATTTTTTATGTAATAAGAATGGTACTGTTTGCTTCAAAATAAAACAAGCAACTTACGTGTTGCTAATCCATAGTTGTGGTTTTGAAATGACTTTTCGTCTCAAAATTTGGGAGATGTTTTCGGTCTAGCAACCTTGATTGGATGAAGCCATCCCTTTCGTTGATGAAACCGCAGACATGTTTTGAAACCTCCGTGACCTCTTTCACAATACTCTCAACCCCGACCGCCCAAACTGCTGCTCTTAGTCTTGCTTAAATTTGCTTACAAAAGGGGCCAGGATGTTTTATTCTTCAGATCTGTCCGTGATGATAATTTTTCATAGTGATAACATACATTCTTAAACTTCTCTTTAGGAGCAATAAATTTAATATTTTAACAGAATTTGCATGTAATTGCGAATTATAAATTTCTTTACATTATATACTCCGTACGAAGAACGGGTATGCTGCTAGTTTTATATAAAATGCGGCACACCTGAACGTTGCATTAGAGTCATATTTTTATAACTTTATTTCAGACCCTATTGTTACCATTTTTCAACTTTGAAAAAAAAATCACTTCATCCTTCATTACCAAGAAAACATGGAAGAATTCAATTTTTGGAAGAAAATTATAAACTTTAGTCCTTTTTAGGCAGACCTAAATTTTTTTCAATTGGGCTTAATTTTTTGTGATATATTTTAGTCCACAGAGACAATATTTTGCCAAATGGGAATTTTGAATTTTCAAAACAAGTTTTTTCGATACACCTTAGTAGACAGTGTACATAAGAGCCTATCTATCTTTAAAATACTTTCTGAGCTTTGGTAGTGATAGAGTGTGTAAATAAATCGTATTATATAAAACTCTTAATATGTTATTGCTGCGAACCGGTAATTACTTGATGTTACACAGATATTATAAAGCCGGAAGTCTACTATTATCAAGTCCTGGGACTCATTTCATGTGATTGCGAATTATAAATTTCTTTATATTATATACTCCGAACGAAGAACGGGTATGCTGCTAGTTTTATACAAAATGCGGCAGACCTAAGCGTTGCATTAGAGTCATATTTTTATAACTTTATTTCAGACCGTATTGTTACCATTTTTCAACTTTGAAAAAAAAATCACTTCATCCTTCGTTACCAAAAAAAACATGGAAAAATTCAATTTTTGGAAGAAAATTATAAACTTTAGGCCTTTTGAGGCAGACCTAATTTTTTTTTCAATTGGGCCTAATTTTTTGTGATATATTTTAGACCACAGAGACAATATTTTGCCAAATGGGAATTTTGAATTTTCAAAACAAGTTTTTTCGATACACCTTAGTAGACAGTGTACATAAGAGCCTATCTATCTTTAAACTACTTTCTGGGGTTTGGTAGTGACAGAGTGTAAATAAATCGTATTATATAAAACTCTCAATATGTTATTGCTGCGAACCGGTAATTACTTGATGTTACACATATATTATAAAGCCCGAAGTTTACTATTATCAAGTCCTGGGGCTCATTGTAAGTGGTGTAAAATCTAGTCCAATATAGGATTTGCAGCCGCTCCTGGGAGTTAGACCGTTGGAGGTGATTATGTAGGAGATATTATTGATTTTAAACGAAAAATTGGTCATGCTTTCCTGTTCTAGTTTCTGAAGAAAGTACATTTTAAGTAACCCAAAAAGATTAAAGACATACGGGGGCTTTGTTTAAAAGGTATTTAAATTTGAGTGTGCTAAAACTGAATCCCTTGAAAAAGTGATCTTACCATTTAATTCGTTCAACTGGAAATCTTTAAGGTGTAAATTTGAGTTACGCACGATAAAGGAAAATTCATTTATGGAGAACGGAATGAAAGCAGCTGCTCTGGAGTATATTTTAACTAGATAGTCTAAGGACGCATGACTGCATATATACACAGATGGTTCCAGAAAATTTGCTGGTGAAAATACTGGAGACGGAGTTATTTTGGATTTCTTATGTTTTTATTTCTCGATAGGAACAAAAAGCGAACATTATTATAAAACAATTAAAGCAATGAAGCTCGCTGTCAAACAACTTATTCTTAGAGTCAATAAGATCGAAAATGTCATTTTTCCTTACTCTCTCTCGGCCATTCACATAATTCCACCGTTTAATATTTCCGACTCAGCAATCATTCGGAGTCACAGATCAGGAATTTTTTACATCCAAACGTAAAACGATTGGCCTACAGAGGATTACAGTTCACTGTAACGAAAAGGCTGATGCACTTCCCAAAATGGTACGATATTTTTCCAACCACCTCAAGCAAGTATTACATTCGTATCAGTTAAAAGAATAATTTAAAACAATATATTAAATACAAAAGAAAATACTAGAGGAAAATAAAAATAAATTATGGAACGCCTCAATCTCTAAGATCACTAATGCAGCTGGACCTCTTGCAATTACAGATTTCGGACTTGAGATGGGACACATCGCCTTGACAAGTATTTACACCGTATCGGTGCTTACAGCTGCCCAAAATTATCTCGGAATATTGTGATGGACTAGGAATATTTGAGTGATTTGTACAGCAGTATCCAGAATAACTTATAGTTGAATACTCTTTTCCAGTTGTCTGCTTCAACTGTCATGTATGGGGATTAATTGTCTTTTATCAATCCCTTTGAAAAATATTTGTGCGATATAATTATCTTTCAAAATTGCATTGCAGAGATCCGGTTTCTAAGAGAAGCAACTGATATTAGACATTAAAACCCAGTACTGGATTTTAATGACCCGAATGCAAATACAAATCTATTATTTGAAGGATGGAAAGTAAATATTTCGAAATCTCATTCACTAATGCAGTTTCAAGCGACAATTATTTCACTAAGAAACATTTAATAATAAAGAATAATCTGAAATTTCCTAAAAGATACATTAAATGAAGAAGAGATTCTAGATTGGATTACATTATAGGATTTATGAGATATTTAGAAACGAAAAGAAAGTGAAGAATATTTTATTTTTTAACACTTTACAACAAAGTTGAAAAGTGTTTATGACTTTGTTCATTCAGTCTGTCTGTCTGTCTGTCCGTTAACACGACAACTGCCGTAAAAATGACTTAATCAAAATCAAAGTTTAGTATGTTGTTCAGACGGTCTGTAGGACCTATGGAAATGTAAATGAATAATATAACCCAATTAGTTTTGGACTGAACCCGAGTTGAAAAAATGAAATATATTGAGCCTTATGGGATCCAATTTTTGAAACATTTTTTAAGCGGGTTTAAAATTCACAAATTGCTTCGAAAATTTTAAGTAATATTCAAATTGTTCCATAAAATATATAAAAAAAATTAGCGAAATATATTCAGTATTTTTTTAAATAAAAATTAAAATAGTAATTGCACCTCTTATATGAAGCGATCACGTGAACATGATATGAAAAGATCACGTGACCCACATCAAGATATATGGCATCCATCTTGTCTCAAAATCGTGATTTTTAAAGTTCTTTTTCATTCATATTGAGTGTTGTGTCCGTCCTAAAACCACTTCATTTTTGCTTAAATTCTGTGCATCTACATACTGAAATAACGCAATTACAATATATTTGAGTTTAAATGCTCATCCGAATTTGATTATTTCTACAACGTAGCCTATTTTCACCTATGTAAAATGTAAACAGCAAAATATGTAGAATTAGGTGTATTAGAATTGCTGTATTTCTTTAACATAAAATCATTTAGTACATGTAGTCTGCATAGCTGATATGAATGAAATATTCAATGATTTTACATAGAAAAGGACGTTTTTTTCGATGAAGTTTTACGCATAGAGTTTAATTACTTGTAGCTCCATGGTCTTAATTTTTTAATAAAATAAATTAGTATTATAGTATTGTGATGATTGACATGAATGGGAAATTATTTATGAATGAAATGCTGCTTTTATAGAGAGAGCCAGGCCTGTTATTTCTTCTACGACGCCATTTGAATGAATTTCAGTTGTTTTCGATGAAGTTTTCAAATATAATAAAGTATCGTAGTATTATTATAATTATAAAATTATTACCGAGGAATGTATCACATTTTAGAGATGTTTAAACCAGACAATTTATATTTCAATGCCGTCATTTGAATGAAGTTCATTTTTTTCGATGAAGGTTTAGGTTTTCAAATATAATAAATTAATGTAGCATTGTGATAAGTTTTAAAATATTACCAAGGAATGTATTGCATTTCAGACATGTGTAAATAAAATTGCATTGAAGTTGGAAAGTGTTTCATAATCAAAGCTTTAAGCATGATTGATCTTTCTTGTTTATTCTGATTATATAATAAAAATCGCACTATATTAAAAAAATTTGCCGTCGCTGCCACTGTTTAACAAATTTTTAGTTCTTCGAGTTCCTCTGCTTTGTACAGCAAAACTACAGAGTACAAAAATATAAAATTTTGTACACTTATAGAGAAAGGTTTGAGATTAAACTATATTGTGATATATATTTTAGTTTTAGTAAAAAATAATGTCAAAGACAAAATATTTGAGCTTCGATTTCGCGTCCTGAATAGACTAACGATAGTAAGACCACGAATTTTTGAAAGCGGGTCCCGAAGCAGTTTTTAGGAAACCATTTCTTTAATTTCGATGTAGCTTACGAGATATTTTACTTTTTACTCACTTCTAACGTGAAAAATAATATTTCGTTTCAGCACGTCTATTGATTTTCTCTGTCTCGTACAACAAAACTATATTGCACAAAAGGTGAAATTTGTTACATTTGTAAAGAAATAATAGGGTAACATGTGGAAATAAACAATTAATGATTTACACTCTATTTCGGCTTCCGAAGCAAGTTTTGCGACTGCAAGCAAGAAGGAGGCAAAGTCTCCCGACTCGCGAACTGAGTTACGGGTTGGTAAGTGTAACGAACAGGAGGCTGAGCCCCCGAGTATATCAATATATTGAAATTTTAATCCCTATATTCCGAAAAATAAAACCTGATCCAAAATTCGATTATATATCATGGTAGAGCTTTCTAATATATACACATTATCTGCTTAATGTGTATAGTTGATTATTTTAATTTTTCCATTTCAAATATTTAAAAACGGAAAATTTTCAATCTTCAAATTAATTCAATCAATTCTTCCTTCAATTAATTTGATAAGACAACTATACAATACGTTTAGAGGTTTTGTGCAAACAATTTATGGATCTAGATACTCGATTTCCAGTTCAACACTATTGTCACTTATTCTTTACATATATTTTTCACAATTTTGGAGATATGTCTAGTGAAAGCAAGTAAAGTATTGCTGAAACTCGTTCAGACAAAAACTATTTTACGTGTATAATAATATAGTTCAAAATATTAAAATATTGAAATCTTTTACTTTTATTCATGAACTTTATTTTATTTCCAATAAAACAAATGTAAATGGTTTATTATAAAAGTAAGAAACATATTTTTATTTTAGTTAGTCAAGGGTGTGTTCGGCAGAAATACACTAGCAAATTAATTTATAAAATATTTCTTTATGCGATACAGCAAATAATTTTATTTTAATGAATGATACATAAAAAATAAAGAATAATTTCAGTTTACGAGCGTTATTTGCTGAAAATATTCAAATTTTACTTCATCCTTCAAAATTGCATTACAAAGACTTGAATTAAAATAAAAATATCTGATATTCGTATTTTAAAAAACAGCAATGAAATTCGATAACCCGAAAGCAATTATGAATCGATTATTTGAAGAATAGAGAGCAAATTTCGAAATCCCATTCAGCTAATTAAATTTCAGGCGGCAATTATTCCACTTCGAAACATTTAATATTAAAGATTAATTTTAAATTGCGTCCAATATATATTAAATGAGGTGCAATATTCCAAGTTAAATTGCAATTATATTATTTATGATATTTTTAAAATATAAGAGAAGCAGCAACATATTTTATTATTTTTTGTAAAAATTGTAGAATTAAAAATTTACACTACTACAGACATTATATTTCTTGCAAATGTCAATATTTAAATAGTTGTAGATTAGCTAAAGAATGTAATTTTATAATGTTTCATAAAGTTGTAGATTAGTGCAAAGTAAATTAGTAATTATATCACCGTTTAAACTGTTGATACCTAATTATTATTTTATTCAAAGTTATTTTGTTCCGGATGATAAACATCCTCCATTTTCTGGATACAAGGTCATAGTAACCACATCAGCAAAGGTAAGCAGGTTTCTATCTAATTTTTGTTTATGTACTTTAGGTGGTGTCTTTGGCGTGATTATGAATCCTAAAATAGGAAGTTATTTTCTGACTTCCAAAACTACTGATGTTGTTACAAATTTATTTCATAAAATATATATTTGAACCCTCTATCTAGGAGTCGGAAATATTTCTGCCGTGTTCTTCATAGGTTATAGGCAACCATTAAAATGGAGCAGCTCCCAAACTTTAAAAACCGAGGACCATCTTGGAAATTATCCTTAGTAAGTCATTTTAATCCACAAAAAATTTCGGATCTCCTGATACCATATTATATCTTTAAAATATAGATAAAATTATATATGACATATTTAGTTTGATGATATGCATTAATATCAGAAATTTAAAATTATCAATTCTGAACATTTGCTTATGGTAAACCTAAATATTATCATCAAAACACTTTAATGCGTCAACGTAACATTCCCAATAACAATCAACACAGCTTTGGCCATTATTAGAGAATATTTTATTTTTGGAGAAAGTTATATATCATTGTAATGTATTATTTTATTGATCCTTGGAACTGTACCGATAACAAATTTCTAATATTCAATTCATAGCTTTTTTTTTTTTTAGATATTGTCTGCCCTGTGTACAGAGCTTTGGCTAAATTCCATGTCATTTTCTATCTAGTATTTATGCTAATGCATTTTATGAATAAAGAAATCATTTTAAAATGAAAAATGCTTATTGGAGACGACACATAAAATAACAGAAATTAACACAATAGAATACAGCAATGTACGAACATTTACTGTTTCTAGATATGAGAAAGATAAGGGAGATACGTTATAAAACACTGAGTACAACTTTACGTATTTGGCATAAGGGCGTCATTTTTCTGTTGTATAATTTATAATACATATGTTTTCATAGACTTTGGATTAAATTGCCAGTTTTATAGTAGGTAGTTAAGATAGATGTAGAGGTAGTGAAGGTATATAGATGTAGAGGAAATGAAGATATATAGATGTAGATGTAGTGAAGGTATATAGATGTAGAGGTAGTGAAGGTATATAGATGTAGAGGTAGTGAAGGTATATAGATGTAGAGATAGTGACGGTATATAGATGTAGAGGTAGTGAAGGTATATAGATGTAGAGGTAGTGAAGGTATATAGATGTAGAGGTAGTGAAGGTATATAGATGTAGAGGTTGTGAAGGTATATAGATGTAGAGGTAGTGAGGGTATATATATGTAGAGATAATGAATCTGGACGGTTTAATTCCATTGTTTTTAATTTTGCTGTAGGAATATCCGTTTGAAAAATACTAGTTGAATCATCGACCAGGTATTAGATTAAGCATCCTAAATATACAGGCTGACGCGACCTCCGTTTTTACTCCCAATGGCTCCAGTCAGTTATCATCTGTCTTGCGCTATTTTAGTGGTGAGCGTATGTTATATGGCTGGTATTTGGGACGTAAATTAGTTTTAAGTTTTCATTTGAATTTCTAAAAATGTTGTTTAAATCTAGATTTTTTTAAACAAATCCAAATGTGAAGTTTCAGGGATGCAACAGTCTAGTTGTTTAGAACGAGGAAATTGCTCTCGGATGACCCGAGTTCGATTCCCGACTTTGCCCAAAACAGTCGCTGTATTCAGTCGGAGTACGATCACGTTAAACATGTGGGTTCGTAAGTCCTTCAGAGAGGTTGGTAGTAGAGGAAACATGGTATGGTACCCGTGGATTTCTCTCCTACTCGGTTCCGGTTTAAATTGGGTGGCACTCCCCACCCGTCCAAATACATATATTGCTGGTAGGTCTCACGGTCTGGAACGAAGAAGGGGAAATGTGAAGTTTCGTGAAAATCAACTACAATTTGTGGCAGTTATGGTATGCGCAAAAAATAGTCCACAGACAGACAGATATCACTCTAAATAAGAAAAATGTATTCAGGAGGTACAGAATATGTATTGACATTAGATTCTTGAAACCGAAAATTTTCATAAAACAATACGTTCTCTATGCTTCGTATGATAAAGTAAAAATTCAATTTCAAATTTATTTTACATAGTTTAATAAATCAAACAGAAAATGTCCATTGCTAAACGATCCAAATTAGAATACATGTACGATATAGAATACATGCACGCCTTAGAATACATGTACTCTTTAGAATACATGCACGCCTTAGAATATATGTACGCTTTAGAATACATGCACGCCTTAGAATACATGTACGCTTTGGAATTTTAATAAACGAAATTCAATTTCGGAACAATCCTCGAAATCTATATTTCAACCGTATTGTCTTATGTTTTCATTAGAAAAGGTGTTTTAAGTCCCATAACTTTAATAATATTTTTACTGCAAGTTCTATACGTAAGAGAACCTAGTTCGTTTTTCAAAATATCTTTAAATAATGAACAAATTGTTAATGAAAACTTCTGTGAAGTGTCCGTATAAAAATTTAAATGCTGTACTTTTCATCACTGTACTTTTACCTTTGTATGTTTTAAAATGCCTCGTCTGATCAAAATTGTCTCAGTCTGGAAGCATATTTTAATTAAAATACTTTTATTTTGGAGCCATGTGTCTACGACAAATCGCTTAAAATATATTTAGTCGTGAAATATTTTGAGACATTTTGTATATACAAAATCAACTACATAAAATGAAAACTTGACGAAAAACTTGCTGCAAAACCTATAGTTCTGCAGACAATTTACTAATTTTCAAGATATTTTTCGAAAGGCAGTAAATTCAAAAACTTTTACTATAGTTTTCCACATTTCCTAATATTCATCGCATAACTGTTTTAAACTTCAAATATAATACGGCTTTACTTCAAATAAGACTGAACATTTTCTCGTAAAGATAAATTTAAAAATAAATCTGTCCCTGCCATTCATAAGAGTTTTTCTAGAATGATGAAGCATATAGATTTAAAATAAAAGAAAAAGTCATAAGACAAGGAATAAATAAATTATCTGCTCCATTAGGTGTTCATGAACTGAGTGAAATCTTATTTCTTTTAACTTCCCTGTCATGAAACTATATCGTCTTTCTAAAAACAGACATATTTAGTTTGTCTAAATAATTAGGTTGTTTCATTTGATACGCATGAACGAGTGAATAATGCATTCAATTTTTTGCATCGCGTTTCTGAATACTTATTTAAGAACAATAAAAATAATTTAAATTCATTCTATTTTGAGGTTATTGTTATTTTTTGTATTTAGTGTAGAATATTTGTGAAGATATTAGGGTACATATTTATTTTTCTTGCACCAAAAAGCTTCCTTTACATGTAAATTTTCGAACACGAATTTTTCAGGGATAAGCGCGTGTTAAAACCTCAAGAATATAATATGTCTAACACCTTTGGGAAATATGACCGCCTGGCTGTGTATGTGTATGTATATGTGCTTGTCTGTGAGTGCATGAAATATGCATGGATGTATAATCATGCGTATTTGTTCTTTTGTGTGGACGCTATGTCTGAACAATACTTATATCTGTAATACCAAGATAGACGTAGAAAAGTTTACATGATAATTTATGATATCTAACAAGCCAGACAAAGGGTCCAGTCTGGTTGACGCCAATTTTACATCAATAAATTGCAATAGCACAAATAGCCATAAAAACTGCACAAAAAAGGAATAAAAAACAAACTAGGCTATAAGATGAAGCCTTCGTCTCCCAATAACTTTCAACACTAGGTGCAAAGAAAGGGGTGCAGCAAAAAAAATCGGTCTTGTCCATATACGTATTTAGGTTGTGCAACATGCAGTGATGGGCCATGTTGAAGATGTCGAGCCAGTCAGTCGTGTCCCATGATGAGGCAAACATTGAAATGGTGATCCTTTAGGTCGATCAGGAGTGGTGCACATTGGTTCACATTGGATTCTTCACAGTTTCCAAGTACTTCAAGATTTCTTTCAATTTGTTTTTAAGTCTGGCTTTTTAAAAGATACATAATCAGTAATTTCAGTGAGCTAATGGTCATGAAGGCGTAAAATATATATAAGTCCGAATTTTCGTAGCCCATGGCGTTGTAGTGTCCAAGCATTCACTTTAAAGCAATGCTTTTTTTCTGAAGGTAAGATTGATACTTATTGGTCATTTCTTTATGCCCGTAGAGTGGAGAACGTTAATGGCATAATCAAAGTTCGTGCCAAGTGTTTTGATAAGTTCTGAGACGTCGATATATGAATTAGATATTAATTCTTCGAAGGTAATTTATCATTTCTATTGTAACTTCAGTAATTCGAGATTCTATATAGAAGATTAATTTTCTCATGTTTTGGATTATGGTTTGATATCATCTAAAATTTCTACAGCGATCTCTTATTGTATATACCACATTTAGTATATACCACCATTTTTGCTCCCGTTTTAGACTGCTTCAGTACGAAATAGCCGGTAACTGCAGTAGCAGGAAGAGAACCTGCGACATATCTAATTAAAAACGTTTGCAAGATGCAACTGCTGTTATACATGACGCATGTTGAGAAGACTATTTTTGATCAAGAAAACGGGATCAAAATGTTTTTGAAACATTTGTAGTCATCTACTTTCACATGCTTGCTTTCGTGAAAGAAGTTTTAATAGATTATATTCTCACAAGTTACTGTTTTATTTCTTGTCTCATGATTAGAGTTCAAATTGCTCGAATTTTCAAAATTCTTATAGGCTTTTGTTCGGATGGAGGATAATGGTAATTACCGAAACAATGATAGTTGAATAAAACAGTGATAGTTGAAAAAAGCTAATGGGGTGACAAATAATTTGATTAAAGCTGTGGATGTAATGCGTTCAGTGTTTTATATAAATTTATATAATTCTTGTTATAAGATTACATGTCAGGCAAGTCTGTTTTAGGGGGGAAATGTGCTTTAAGCGGCTATCAAAACCCTCTCACTTATCTCGCAACTTCTGAAGAGAAAGTCATAAGTTGCATCCTCTGAAATCTGTTTCCAATGTCTTTGTCTGAAATATTTTACTCTGTCACTCCCGTATGAAAACATGAACCTCATTAACCTATATGAACCTCAATAACCTATATAAACCTCAATAACCTATATAAACCTCAATCTAAAAAATATATGTTCCAAGTACTTTTACTTCCTTTTAAGTAAAACCGTTTAACTTGAAAAGTTAAGCTCGACTTTGATTCATGATGCATGGGCGGACTGAAAATCGAAACCGGATTTCATATAAGATGTCTTTGTGTAATTTTGTTGTATTTGGTTTCGAATTTTTTGACAAAAATACGTTTATGTAATAAGCAGTAGGTAACTCGTCGAATATTTCAGATAATTGTAATATATATATATATATATATATATTTCTTTTGACTAGCTATAGTAGTGTAAATATTTTCCATATGAATATTTTTATTCAATTCGCATAAATATTTAGATACCTGTATTTCTAAATATTAACCTGTTGAAAAGATACGTAAAAGTGTGATACAATGGTAATAAAAGTCATTACAAGTTCTACAATATGCAAAAACGACAATATGGCACCAACCCCTGCATTATATCACTTCGATTTTAGAGCTGGCGCGAAAATGTGACAATGGAATATCAACACTTCATCCTTGATTTCTCCAACTTGACTGTAGATTCAAATGCTCTTTAAAATGGTAGGGTGTGAGTGCTGTTCAATTGACAATGGGCAGTCAGTGCAAAAGTATAGTGCTCGTTGAGAAATGTAAATGTAATCTGTCGCTTTGTTTTATTGAAGTGCTCTGAAAGATGTTAAGTGCACTTGAAAGTACTCCAGAGAAAAGGGTAACATTTTTATATATATTTGAGGAAATTAATAAGTCTGACTAAAGGTCAGAAATAGTGTGACTGTTTCACATTTTCCGTTTAAATAAAATTATCTTAACTATAATTTTGGTAACTAATAATTTTGTAAATATAAAGTTATGAGAAATGTAATCTTGAGCAAGTTAATCCCAAATAATATTTTCATAAATTTTAATTTGACCAATTATGTCTCTTTATTTGTGTAAGTGAAGATACATTTTGTATATTAATCAATTTGATTTTCACTAACGCCGGGCAGCAGAGGAAAATAACTTGAAAATGATTTGGTGGGTTATCACTTCCCCAATGTACAATTTTAAATTCTTGAAGCTCTAAGCCTAACCTTACTTTCTTTCATACGCCCCACAAAGATTAACGCATTTATTTTTAACAAACCTAAATGGAAAGTAAATTAATTGAAAAACGTAACTGAAAAACGTTAATTGCAGTTATGCATCTAGAACCAATTTCTTAAGCTCAAAAACTACTGAAACATCACGTGTAGCGATGTGCAAGTGTTGAGAATAAAAATTGTAAATTCTCAAATGCCTTAATAAATATATTATAGATTATTTTAAAAGAAATGAAATGTTTTAAAGCTGATCAAACACAAAAATCGCAGTGTGCAAACAAAATATTATAGAAACAAAACAAAAATTATTTTATTCAACTTTCAATTCATAACTTTAGAATATATCTTCAGGTGTTTTTGTCATATCCAATAAAAAATAAAACTTTAGAATTTCAATAGTTTCCACTTCTTCTCTGCTTGTTTTCAAAATTTCAATAGTAGAAAGAGAATCTGCTAAACATTTCTTGTCGTTCAGAGATTTTTTATTAGTTTTTTATCATCCACACTATTTAAAACACTGTGTACTTTGCTCTTTTTTTCAATGACTGTTTACAAGTTATATATAAATAACCTGGAAAAACATTATTTTAAACATTTAGAATATTCTACCGCTTTATATTAACTTTTTTGCATTATTTTTTGATATGTGTTCTTTAAAATAAATTATTTACTTAACATTTTGATGAAAAAAAATGTTTTTACTCTGAGGGGTTTTATGTCTTAGTTACAATTTTTTTCAATGTTTGGATTTTGGCAATAAAAATAAAACGAAGTGATTTATTGAACAAATTAGAACAATGTGAGTTCAAGGATTTTTGTGAAATTTTTCTTTTAAATGAACTGGAGTGTGGATCATATCGATTTTATCAGAATCCATTTAAGCTGTTTGTGAATTTTCGTTTCTTTGTGAAAATTTTAAAGGGAAAAGTTTAAAAATCCTGTATCGTTGTCCCAAATGATCAGAATTAAAGCGTACTACCCTCGTTTTAAATGGCTTAAAAATATTACGATTGACACCAAATTTAATAACGTACCCCCATATAGGTTGTAACTTACACCCCTGAAAGCTCTATCGCTGCTGTTTTCGCAACTAACAATTGAAAATATTACATTTCGTGATCATTAATTTATACATAAAGCCTTTTATGCTTGATTATATTAGATTTTGACCTATGCTGCCATGTTAAAAAAATATACAATTTCGAGATCTTAGTTCGAATCTATAAACAATCTATCTCGTGCAAGATTTTTCGTTAACAAGACAGAATACTCCGTCGAGTAACATTATTGTAGCCACCTCTGACATTTGATGTCCCCAAGATGTAGTCAATGAAAGAAGGCATGTTTGATGAGCTGTCTTAGTGGGTATATATGCTGTGGTGCAGGCATTCTGAAAACATATCATTTGTTGGTGCCATGGTTAAGAAGAGCTATTTATCAGATTTAGAAAAATGTATGATTATCTGGTTTCGAGTCAAATGCAGCAGTATTTCCGAAAAAATACAGTTTGTGAATTGTTCACCTGCTGCTGTGGTTAAAATGTATCGTCAATGGAGAAATGCGAATAAGCGGTGTGGAAACTGCAGAGCACTGAGCACCATTAATGTGAGAAGTGAACGTCGGTACTGAAGGTTCGTGGAGGCCGCTCGCCACTCTACATTGGAACAGCTCACTAGCCGAATGCACCAGGGGGCTACCGAAAATGTGCGAAACCTCAGAAAAATCTGCTGCGTATCTGCCTCTGAAGAAGATAGATGATCACTGCACCTATGCTAGCGCAGGTGCATTGGCATAAAATGCTTACATTCGCACGGCAATACCGGAATTGGACCTGCGCTGATTGGTAAAAGTTGTATTTTTCGATAAGTCACGTTTTCTGCTTCATCGAACGGAACATTGACTCTGGCGTATAAGGCGTGAAAGAGCGGCATACAAACACTTTTCAACCATTGCTGGATGAGCACAAAACCGTCGAGGCAAAGTTATGACCTGCGGTATGTTTTCGTAGCATTATCTGAGTCCACTCATAACTGTGAAAGGTACTAGGACTGAATTCGGTATGAATCAATCCTTGCAGACCACGTACACCCATACATGCTGATTATCTTCCCTAGGGCGGATAGGCTCTACAAGTACAACAATGAAGTCTCACACAGCGAGAACTTTCCGAGAGTGGTTGGAGGAGAACGATGAAGACTTCAAAGTGCGTCCCTGGCGCTCTTATTCCCCAGACATAAACCCAATTGAGCATCTTTGGGATCATCTTGATCGAGTTGTTCGTTCTATTTGTTTTCCTCCACGTACACCCACCCACTCACTTCCAGCCAGTCTAGCAACCGCCGCACTATACACCTGTTACTCTAAATATTAGCTAGTGGTCGCAATAATATGACTCGACTGTGTATAAAGTTTTGTTAAGAGGGTTAATATTTGTGACTGCTATCGTGTATACAAGACATCGACCACAGATAAAAAGACGTATATCACTCCAAAAATAATCAAAACTTGTTCAGGGAGTCCTTAAAATATATCGTCATCTAAATCTCGAAATTCAAAGTTTTCGTAAACTTTACTTTCCCAATGCTACATATTAGAAAGTAAAAAAAAGAAATTGAATCAATATATGCAAAATGAAAGTGTGAGACCAGAAATTGTTCTCACCTGAGACACTTTTATTTGAGTATTTATGGTGGCCAGAACGGCAATGAAAGCGGTAGTCTGCCTGACCCCGGGGTTTATGACAACGTGAACTTTAAGGTCATAATAATATAAATTTAGGGGTGCCAGACAAGAGGGGCTGTGAGGGGCCTTGCTAAATGTGAAATGATGCCATTGGATTGAGAAGAACCAATGTGCGCCAAGGGGAAGAAGCGAGTGCATTAAAAGTACGAGGATGAGCCACACACCACAGAGTTATGGCAGTATAAGACAGATACAAGCCTTTGAGAGATGATAATCCCAAGACTAAACTCGAAGGTATGTGCTCAGATTATCACAGGTCCTAGACACTATCGTAAATCTAATAATTCTGGTCGCATATGTCCCCTCTCTAAAATAATTAATGAAAATTGATGTTATTGATAAATTGATGTTGTTAATAAATGATACTGTTTAAGTTTAAAAAGTCTAATCTTTTTATATTAATTAATAATTCTTTTCAGGACTTACACAAAAGGTAAAAATAATTGGAGGGTTTATTGCGGCACAACAATGAGCAATGTACTTTTAAATGTTAATTCCACTATATATGAATTTACGGCAATGTTAATGTGATTAAAAATAATGAATTAAATAATTAAAAGTGTAACTTCTAATTTAATTTAATTTCGGTTGCCACAGAAAGCATTAAAATTGTATAGGACCCGTACTACTTATATACGCGAATATTAGAAGATATAACCTGTATAAGTACATTAGAAGATTACCCGTATTACAATATGAGTCTCAAAAATCTTTGCCAAAATAAAAGTGTTGGCATAATAAATTGAAAATATCAATCATCCTCGTATTCTTTATACTAAAGGTCGTGATTGATTCCTATATATGCCAATATATATCACAACATATGTCAATATACCTGTACTATTTATATTCTCGTAGATTAGAAGATATACCCTTGTATTTGTAGAAGATTACTCGTACAACGTACAATATATGAGTTTAAACAATTTTTGTCATAATAAAACAATGGCATAATAACTTGAAAATATCAATAATCCCTGAATCAATAATCCCCGAAAATACCAATAATAACGTTTAAATCTGAAGACCATAATTAATATTATCCAGTCAAAAATGTTGTAAGAAAATCCAAATCGTTCTGTTCTAAAGTATATTTTTATATCCATTTGTTTATTATTCAAATCGAAAAAATCATAATTAAAATTAACAGACAGATTTTATTTAATTGCGTTTCTGAGCAACGTGATATAAGATAGATTCTTCCCCATAAACTGCGCAATTAAATAACCATTTTGATTTTTTTATACTTTTGTTCAGTAGAAGCTTGTGAAAAATAAACCGTGGAGATAGATTTCCCATTTAAATCTTGTTTCAAACAATTCATGTTTTCAGAAAGTGACTAATTAGGGCAAAAAATCTCCCATCAAACTCAAAGATAAAGTTTTAATTCACTTTCAAGCGTTTCGTTTGACGCAGCTATAGTGTAGAACTCCTCGGAAAAAGTTTCGTTTTTCATTAATATCTCGACAGCCGCTGGTCTTAGATACTCGAAACTTAGGCTAAATTTGTGGGGAGCTATTTTAAGGCTATCCAAAAAATTTCATTAAATTCGGTGCAGCTGTTCTCCCGTAATGATGAGATAAACGAAAGTTTCGTTTTTTACTAATATCTCGAGAACCATTGATCGTAGAAACTCCAAACATGGACAAAATTTTAAATGGGACTATTTTCAGGCAACCCACAAAATTTCAAGAAATTCGGGTCAGCCGTTCTCCCGTGATGACGAGACAAACAGACAGACAGACATACAGACAGATTTTCAATTTTATTTATATAGATAGCCGATAAAAATTAACTACTAACGGTGCCACTTATTTTCAACATTTTACCTGCTTTTTAAGCTCAATAAGAAGCGCATTTAAGGTTTAAACATTCGGATTTTTATATCACGCTAAATTTATTCCATTAGTATCTCATGCGATGCTGGTTATTTCTGCTAGTTAGTTATAAATTGGTTTAATAAAAAAGTTCTTGCAAAGAATAAACAAATGGTTTTTAACAATATGATTTCGAATGCTTCTAGAATCTGCACATATTTTTATTAACGTTTGCATTTGATTGTTAATATAATTAAACATGACAATATATAACTGTTTGAAATTATTCCAAATGATATTTCTTACAACTCAGCTATTCTGTAAATAGTATACATTTTGAAGAAAAAAAAAGCATATCTCAATCTAAATCTATTTTTTATACACTATAAAAATAATCACATTATTTACTGCTTTTGTGCAGTCTTAAATAAAATTTTTATGTTTTAATCCAGAAAGTTTTTTAGGCGAGATTTTTTGTGCAATCCAAACATGTATTAGCCGAGAGATGTTCTTTACAACCCACAAATTACAATTGTAAGAAAAAAAAACTGAAGGAAATGAAGTAAAAAATTTAATACGTTAGCGATTTTTCTTGAGATATACTTTAGGAGATGGAAAGCTAAGGAAGAAGAAAAAATTTTTTTTGGTAAACACGATTAGCATATATTTAATCAAATGTTCATGCATTTCAAGAGCTAAATTAGCTTCCTTAATTTCAAAATAGACAGCACATTTGTTGCGCTTCATTATGCCCTTGATAGTAATTCAATTTGAATTTTTTAGTATATATGCATAAATTGGGATATATGTTACATTTATAGGTTTTGAAGTGACTGTTTATTTAGTGAAACTTTCATAAATTTTGCAAAAATTATTGCAATTTATTGTGAATTTATTCTAACCAGTGTGGCTCATGGGCATTCTTCATATAATTAATTATAAAACAGTTTATTCAAGGGATATTACTATAATGAAAGACAACACTTAATTACTCTCTTCGTAACCATAACACAAATGGATATATTATCCATTGTTGAAAATAAGTTAAAAATATTTTAATATACCTAGCTCTGCTTTCAGTATCTAATGTGATCTGCAATGTAAACCTCCAGAAATATTATCTTTATATGTAGATGTCTTTAATAACAAATTAATATATATATTGTATTTTAGTGTATATACTTTTCTTACTATAATTAGTATATATATATTAGGAAATATATCAAACAAATATTTTGAGTTTTCAATATATTTACATGTTGGGTACAATATGAATTTATTTATCCTCTTTTTTGTGTATGTGTTTATCTTTCTGTCCATTGTATGTATCCCCTATATCATAGAAACTTATCAGTTCAATTTTCCATGACATTTGGTAGTCATTTTCAAATACTTCAGCACTGCACAAAATCAAATTTGTTCCATGATATCCTTACGTAACATCCTGGTGACAAATTCGATTTTTATTTAAATCCAAAAATATAACTAGTTTTGTAAGAATAACTTAAAAAATAAAAAAAAATTGAATACAAAAGAAGAAATATGGTTGCATGTCATAAGCAAATATTTTGTATATAATCTGTGTGACAAAGCAAAATCATATACAGACGACGAATAATCTTCTATTAGCATCTTTAAGTTTGATATTGCATTATTTATATTATTATAATTAATTATTAGACGGTACTAATGGTAAAATTTACAAATCCGATGGTATTTAAAATAAGTATACATTCCATCTATTATTTATGTCTATAGATCTAAATTATTGTGTACGAAAAAAATTATAATTTTCGCCTATAAAGAAAGTAGTAAAAAACATTTTAATTGTTTTGCATAATACTTATTCATATTTCTGAAAGGAAAGGAAATACAAAATAGAAAAAAAGTTTATAATTGTAAAAAAAAAATCTCATTGCAACGACATATCAGTATATACTCACAGAACTCGCCTATAGAGAGCTTTCACAAAAATTATAATTTTATTTAGAACTAGACAAAGAGCATATTATTTTGTAGAATTGCTGTTGTATAACGGAGTGTACTTTCTGAAGCCGTAATTAGGTCAATAATGATTAGAGGGAAACAGGAATAGTGTCATTAACAACTTGTCAAATATGATAATGGATGAACGTTTTTTTAACCAATGCCAAACCAAACCAATTCAAACAAAATTGTGCACATAGTTTGGAACAATCAAGTTTTTCGTCATAGATGAAGCCCAATTTTATAATTTCTATCTGCGCACTGATATATTTGAGGTCCAAGGTTAGATAGTGTTAAGTCAATTGATAAAAATTAATTGTAAACAATTCGAGCATTTTAAGGCTTGCTTAAGTGTTTCGCCGCTGCATCTGCCAAACGTGAGGAAGCTTGATCGTGTAGCTTAATTTCTGCATTGCTGCTGAAACCATTGGAGTTTCTTAAAAAGTCTCTTTCTACAAGACCAAGAAAGTTACAACAAGAATAAAATAATTCCAAATTCCAAAAAGATGCCCAAACGACTAAGAAATGAAACGTAACAAAATAATAAAGAATCCATCCAGATAAAATAAATATGGTGCCTAGCAATTAAATTGAGAACCATAACTTTTTTTATTATGTAAGACAAGATCATATATACTGGGAGTCACACAGATATCACGATTATAAGTCGGCGTGCATTTTTTATACTTGTTGCAAAAAAATACCAAAACAATCGTTGGGAGTGCAGTGTTAAGCAGTTGAAGATTCTAAAAATAATGTCAATTTTAAATAATATAGCATTTCAACAATTATTAAAATAGAGTCAGTTATAATTTTCAAAATGCTAATTATAATATTAATATTCTAATTGGCGGTAAAATATTTTATTAATCCACATTTAAAATATTAAAATAATAAAGTTATCTATAACGGATTACTTTTTATTAGCACTAGGGGAGCCACAGACCAAAATTTGTGGTGTCGGTTTTGAGGAAAGCGCAGACCAAAATCTATGGTGTAAGTTTTGAGGAAACCACAGAGGTAATTGTTTCCCATATTACGCATATTCATTCATATTTTGTATCTTGGTACATATTATTTTCTAAGTTATTTAAATGCATTTTATTATTTGTGTTAAAAATAAGTTAAAATAAGTATTTTTTCAAACTTTGAAGTCCCGTACAGAAAAAAAAAGCTGATGTGGGCACACATAACTATCAATATAAAATGCAATGATTTTTCTTCTTTCACAGTGAAATTATGATTTACACGACGGTACAGCGCTTTGTCGTTATTAAAATTAGGCACGTTTCTTGATGATAACATATACAACTATTTGAAACTGCTTTATTAAACATATATTCGGCTGAAACATAGCTTGACAATTGAAACACGTTTTAATATATACGCCAATCGATATTATTCATACTTTAAATAATTAGCGACTGAAATACTTTATTTTAAACAAATGGTTTAAGTTACAAGCAATTGATTCCTAAAATTCAAAAACGAAGTTCTATATGTATAACATATGTCAACAATGTATTTAACTTTTAGATAATTATCTTGGACATTGAGTATCATTACTTAGACAACCATCTAATATCGTAAGTAAAGTCGAAAAATGGCCGTTGAAATTGATAAAGCCATTCTGCAATGTTATTGGCATTGGATGATTTTCATATGAAGTGAAATTTGGAAATCTTAATTAAAATACTAGAAAAATAACTTTATTAAAAATATAGTATGTCGGTTTATACAAAAAGTATACTGATGGGGTGACATAAAGAATTTAAGTTAATGCTGTATTTTATATCAATCCAACACCTTATTATATAAATTGGCACAGGTGAAACTTATTGAGGGTATTAGCTAGTTACATTCGATCTCCCATGGGAAATTACAGAAAAAAAGACCCTCTGCTGGACTTTATTTTGTAGAAGACGAAATTGTATATTTCTGACTTCAATTTACGACTCACAGTTAAAAGTCGGATTTTTTAACAGGTTTTCAAGTCGACAATTTTGAATTTGCAATCAGTTATCTTGTAAACTAGTTTTATGTAAATTAGTGATTTGGACTAACACTATCGGTTGGATGCTGCAAAATTTAAATTTTTAATTATTAATAGCTTTAAAGAGATGAATTATAAAACTCAGCAAGAAGATTAAGTTTTACTTTCTCATATTATAGAATATAGTATAAATTATTGTTTTCATGAATATTTCCGATTTTGTAATTTGGTTGCCACTATATGTTTTTGGATCTCCTAAATATATTTTAACAATTTTTAGAATGATGTCGGTATGTCCTTGTGTCGTGTATAATTTTTTTGCTTTTTAGTATGAAGTAAGGTTTGTCGCAAGCACACATGTCAGCTTGTTCTGTGGCAGCGTGCATAACATTTATGAAAAATAAATATTCTGCCACATTTACCTGCTTGCAGATTTTGCACTTCAAAGAGATTCGGACAAACGTTTCCATAGTACGACGCATCAGAGTACGGCTAATTTTTCTGCCAAACATCAATGTAATAAACATATCACACAGATCAGAAACTGCACTTTCTTCTAAACGTTGAAGAATATTGTAAAGTTTGCTCTAAATAAAGAAGGAATTATATGCCTCTAGCTCTGTACCCCTTGTTATCTCAGCTGTAATCATTCATCATCTGTGTTGTTTTCCTGTGAGTACATGAGACTGATATACGTATATCAAACAAATATATGAAATAAAATAATAATATTTTCAAATACAGTATGTTTATATATTATTGGTTTTAATAAAATTAAATCTGAACTATAAAGCTGTCTTTTCTTTGCAAATTTAAGACATACATATATTAAATAATTGACATTATTAATGAGTAAATTTTGTCAGTAAAATTCTATTTATTTACTCATACCGAATAATAAATTTTATTTTAATATTTACGGATATTCAAAGATTTTGTGCATTTCCTTATTATTGTTAACGAAACTACTGTTATATTAGCTACAAACGAATTACAATCGAAATTATCATATTAATGTAATATGTCAGTATACAAGAACTATGACATTGTCGTTTACAATTTTATTTAGAATTGCTTGCAAGAATAAATTCATAATATACAGTTTTTATGAACTAAGACATATACTAGAAACTCTGAATGTTTCTACGCATAAAATATTGTTTTAAGAAGATAAATTATAATATAAATGCATCAATAAAACAAAAAGTTCAAAGTAATCGTATTAAAAAATAATTTTGCTTTCAACTTTTGCAAATTAAGAATAAAAAAATTATAAAAAAAGCTCAATTTATCGCATACCTTCTGCGACTGGAAAACCAAAATAAATTCAAATGAATTTCAAAATATTAATTCAATTTAATTACTCTTACTTAGTTCTGATAATTTTATTAGAAAATAATATTTATTAGACACACTGAATACAAAAAAATTATTTTTGTATATGTTTTTATTCGAAACTAATTTAATTTATTGGAAAGCCGTTTTTCTACAGGATTGATAATAGGATTTGAAAAGTATAAAGTTTTATATAGAAAAAAAATAAGTACTATTTACAGTTTGTCTGTAAAAATAACATCGGTACGAGTACTTCAAAATATACTTACTTATTGGAAATATATATTTCTTAGAACCAAAATTTCTATATAAAAATATTTCTTACGTAGTCTTATTTATTACTTATAAATAAATTGAAAGTAGCTTTTTGTACCTCTCTCTTACTTTCTGTTCTGAAAAAATGTCTCTGTTTCTAGTTCTGAAAAATTTTTTATTCAGAATAATAAAACAGTGCGATTATTTTATATTAAATAGGATTACATTACGGATTACAACATATTACAATTCTTTAATAAATGAGAATTATTTTCGTGCGTAAATATAAAGGTATATAAAATTTTTTGTTGCAACAAACTTGGATTTTTTAAGACCTTATTTTTAAGAACAGATTGCATTTGTTCTCATATCAGAAACGTATTTTAAATTCGTATAATTATTTTACAATAAAAAGTTAATCATTGCATTTTTTTCAATTTGAGCTATAATATATTAAAATTATTACCTATGAAAATTGGACTTATTGATTTTTTTTATTAGTAGTAATATCACTAGAGAGAGAGTATTAGTAGCAGCCATAGTTGTATTAATAGCAGTTGAAGTAGTAGTATTAGTGTCCGTTGTAGTAGTGGCATTAGTAGCAATCATTGTAGTACTATCAGTAGAAGTCAAAGTTATAGCATTGTGGCGTAAATAATTAATTTTATGAAGAGACTGTCAATGTCGCAATTTTATATAGTAGTTGCCTTTGTGATAAATCGCAATTGTGTGTTGCCCGGTGTTATCTGAAAATAAATTGATTAAGACAACCATTTACAATTAGCACAGTGAAGATACCTATTTAGTTAAATTTGACTTTTATTATAATTATTATTAATGTTAAATACTATCATGATTAAATATCGTTCAAATCATCAGTTACTAATAAGAGTGTCCTACTGAAAGGTTGCTGGTCTGATACAATGGTTATTTTTTGTACTTGACTTAAAGTCAGATTATCCTATCTCCTCTGATAAGATGTATAAAATGTTACCATGTTCTCTTTTGTACACATCATTTGGCGTTTTAGTAAAATTAATATATCCCTTTTGGGATCCGTAGTTGCACTTTTACCTAACTCACAAAATCACTTCTCAAGAACGCGATTGTTCAAATTCGATGAATCTTTTCACAAATATATCGTCATATTTACTAACTGCAAAGAATGGGACTCAAAATTCGACTTTTTCATCCGTAGCACCGGATTACCTCGCCGATAACCCCATGTTGCATATAACCCCAGAATCGGCATTTTGGGATAGGGCAGCCCAGTGGTCAGCGAAACGGATATACTCAATTTAAGACCATAGTTCTATTCCGACTCTAACCCAATTGTTGCCGTGTTCACACGGAGTACGGGTATGTTAAATATGTGTGTGAGTCCTTTCGAGAGGCTAGCGTTAGAGGCTGATATGCACGATCCCTGTAGATGCTTCCCTCACTAGATTCCCGTTTGAATTGTGTAGCACCGCCTAAACAGTTACCTTAAAATTCGGGTAGGTCGGACGGTCTGGTTTGAATGAAAACCGACATTTTAAATTTTTGTAGTAGTAGCGAAATAACGTAAACATGGGCAAACACATGTAAAAATGCAGCAATTTTGTTACCAAAATGTTCCAAATTCATTTAGTATAACATGAAACACAATACTGGAATCCAAATAAAACACCAAAATGCATGTATTTCGCCTGTTTTCACCGAAATATGTTATTTTACAACTTTTACCGACTTTTTCAAATCCAAATATCATCATTAAAATTTAGGATATTCTGTTAAACTGGTGCCCGAAAATAGAGAATATGATCCACTGAATTCGGATTACTGGAATTTCTTGTGAACAACAATTTCTAACTTTGTGATCAGACTATTAAAATATTTCCAATTTTGCACGTTGCTATTTAATAAAAATAAATTTATTGAAATTTCTGGTATTTGTCTTATATTATTTATAGTTATTTATACATTTATTGTTATATCTAAAGATATTTAAAATAAAAGCAACTTCATCCCATTCAACCAGCCTTTATGAAAATAATTCCTTTACTCAATGACATAGAAATAATTTGGATTGTAATATATCAAATGGTATATAGTTTTATCTCCAAGTGCTAAATCAACTGAATAATTTTACTGACACAATATACACAGTCCTGCTTGATTAAAAATCAGTCGGGATATTTGGTTCTACTAGTCACAAAAATAGACGGATTGATCCACTGAAGCTGGATTATTATAATTTTTTTTTAAACTCTTAATGTGACGAGACTATGTTTCGAGTTTTCTGGCTATAATTCCAGTTTTGTGACTTCGAACATTTCCTGCTTAATGTACTGAACATTCTATGTCAGCTGAATGATATGGCAGACCTTATGATCTCTAGAAATAAAAAAAACGATTTTACAACTGTTGGTATCTACAATGGAAGAATTGTTCCAGGAGAAAAATTTTCTTAAAATTGTAATTGGTAACAATATTTAGCATTTGAGGCCATGTGCGCTATACCATCGCCTTCAAGTTTTATTCCCTAATTTGCTGTTTTTAATTAAAATAATTTCCTATTTTATATTGGAATGATTTTTATTGTATACTCTGATGCTGCCAAGAAATTTGTTATATAGATTTCTATCTAACATTTACTTAAAACATCCATTTCTCAGAATCGGCTATAGATAATGATTGATATGGATGCAACATCAAATTTTGAATGATATAGGAAGATTGAAAGAGGATTTCTTCAACCAGTTCTTTTATACTTCCGGTTCAAAAATTTTCTCTGAAACAGCTTTTTCTCAACATCGCGTATAAATACAGCGTAGATGATGAATGAAATGGATTCAGCATCAAATATCAGAGGAGTAAGACAAATCAGGAAGAATTTCCAGCTCAATCGAACCCACTTTTGGTTTCTACTGAAATTCGTCAGACTTTACAAAAGGAGTATGAAAAAGAACATAAAAATGTTCAACAGTTCCATATAAAGGATACTGCATAAATTAGTATTATTCGTTATAAAGCTAACACAAGTTAGAATTAATATTGTTGAAATTTTATCACGCTGCAGAGAATTACAGACATGTGTTGTATAGGAGTAAATAAATAGGTTCTGAATATAAATAATCCCTGTGTTTGGACATCCAAATTTAAGACTTCGTTTCGTACTTAAAACGTGAAGCGTCAAGTTTTCAAGAGAACTTCTAATCGAACGTCAGCTAGAGAACTTCTATTCGAACGCTATTTGTTATTTTTTAAATTAAAATAGCGATTTCATAACTGTGATTTCAATGTGATGAAATGCTGGGAATTAAAATTACATCAATAATTAACTCCTAGGTAGGATCTTCAAATTTTGTCATCATGAAGTGATATATTTTATCTCTATTAAACATCGACCCCTTTTACGAAACAAGCCATGTTCCAGCCAAGGTATTTACCAGTGAAGAATCTTATTAAAACTTAGAGCATTTTTCTATGTGCAACGACACAGAGCTCAGACCACTTTTAATACTTTGCAACATAGTTGTAAAATGTGTATGACGTTATTCATTCTGTTTGTCTGTCCGTTCGCACGATAACAGCCGTAAAAATAACTATCAAAATGATAGCTTAGTATGTTGTTGTGATAAGCAGTGGAGCATAAGGGAATGTAAAATAATAAAATCACCCAGTTAGTTTTGGATTTAACCCTGAATGAAAAAAATATATGCATTGCACCCTATGGGACCTAATTTTTGAAACAATTTTTAAGCGGAACTAAAATTCACAAATTGCTTTGGAAATCATAGATAGTATTCTAATTATCACAAAAAATGTGTAAAATATCAGCAAAATATGTTGGGTAGTTTTTAAATAAAAATTGAAATAATAATTTCTCACATATTATATTAAGAAATCATGTGACTCATTTCAAAATAAAATTTGGCATCTATTTTTATCCCCCTGTGTGAAAATCCTGATGTTTGAAGCTAATTTAAATTTATATTTATTGTTTCATACGTCCTAAAACCGCTTTATGTTTGTATTATTTTCTATGTTATTAAATTGTATGCCAATACAATTACAATAATTTCATTTTAAATGATCATTAAACTTTGATCATTCTTACAAAGAAGCCTATATTCTATAGCTTCCAGCGAGAAAACATCAAGTGATTGTAAGATGGGTTGTATAAGAATTAAATATTTTTTTCCTGCAAAATCCAGACTCCAGGGGTAACTACCCCTGGAGTCTGGAATAGATGTGCTATGAATGAAATATTCTTTGATTTTACACAGAAAAGCAGCCGATTTATATCATTGACTTTTTTGATGAAGTTTTGAGTTTCGAAGTATATTAAATTACTGTAGTACTTGTGATAATTTAAAAAATAGCAGTGTTGAATGTATTGCATTTTAGAGCTGTTTAAATAAAATTATATTTCAGTTGGAAATTGCTTTATAATCACTGCGTTATGCACGATTGATCTTTCTTGTTATTTATGCGATCGTATGCATTAATCAAACCCTTAATTTGTATGACATAAAATTATAAACACGGAGTTCGCTTTCACGTGTATAGAAGAACACAAAGACGAAAATTATAGTATTTCTTATACCCGATCCTATATATATTAAAAAATGCATTTTTCTATTAATCTTAAAAAAACATATATGTATGATTCACGATATGGCATAAAAAGATCTTGTTCGTGTGCATTTTTATGTGCTACTAGCGTAATAACCTTTGTATTTTTCCTTAGACAGTTTGATGGATGACATATACAAAAAGAAGAATCTGAAGTATCGAAAAGAATTGCTTATATAACACATTGAAGAACAGTAGTATCTTGGTTTCTGCAATTTCAGATATTTCCCATATTCAGCATAAAAATAAAATATATGACCAGTATGTCTTGTAGAAACACACTCGATGATTTACAAGAAACACTACCGAAACAACAAGGCAACAAATTGTTGAAAATTCATTTTTTAGCATCTCATCGGGATGTCTTCTCATAGAAATATTATGCTGACAATAGCAAACATTGACAATGGGCTCTATAGGAAATTACTACCCTCGAATAAATGTACCAAGGAGAATGGGTTGCAACAATATTAGCTTCATGAGATATGTTTTCGAATCTCATTACAAGCGACAGGTTTCCTGTAGAAATATTTTAAGTGTGTATGCATACGCAAATGCGTATATATTGTTTTTATAAATATTTCAATAACCAGATCTAATCTGACCATTTACGTATTCAGCAGACCAAACAACACAAATAAAACTCTTAAATTATCTGAGAGACACACAGTTTATAGTTGTTTTCTTCAGAAATACTGTAGTTATATATTGTGATATGGCTTTCACACCTCTGTGTTAAAATTGTATATTAAAGTATTGTTTTATTTCTGTGTGATTGAAAGTGTCAATTTCGAAATGTAAATGTCTTTTCTACATGTTTTCAATTACATTGACTTTTAAGGGAAGTGAACTCTAAAATCGCAAAAGTGTTTATGTTCCAGAAAAATAGTAATAGTTTTGTATTTTCGCTTCTCAGTCGCTAGTTGGGAACTTGCAGGTTTTGCGCACGCGCGCGTTTGAAAAAGGATTTTGGAAGCAGAGTGGAAGGAGTCGTGGAGAAATGTAGACGTGTGTGTTTGATTCGCGTATGATCGCGAATTTTAAGAAAAGGTGGATTAATTTTGAAAGTGGAAGGATGTGATTAAAATATGTAACATAGTTCGACAAGTTGTGCGTAGAGTCGTTTGGCTCGGTTCAGAGATGAGTCACTCGTGTTTTTAAATGAATCAGCCTGGTAGTAATGGAATAATGAGTCTTGTGAAAAGAGAAAATGGTTCTTTCACTGGTCGGCTTGAATCGCTAATAGGGCAAGAGGGAAAGCTCATTTTACAGCGATTTGTATTTGCCTGACTCCTCCTTGTGTCCTAAGGTACGAATCAACCAATCTCCGTAACCAACCAAGATGTCGAATTCCGCCAGCATGATGTTGTGTAGTCAAGTTTCCCGACCATTATGGATTTTGTTCTGCGCAAGAATCTCGATGAGTTTATGCCGAGAGTCCATCCTGATATCCTTTCCCATGGTACAGAATTGTAAATGTTATATTTAAAAGAGACGAGGTAAAGTTTTATATATATTTAGTCTTCCACCTAACGAATAGAGTGTTAATTGTCAAATCCTCGTGAGTATCGAGTCATTGATGATGTTATATGAAAATGTCGTATATGTTCAAAGTATACAAATGTCGTATATAAATGTCAAGTATAATATGAGGAATATTGTGTTTATTTTATGTATCAGAAAATATGTGTATTCTCTTGGTTCCTCTTCCTCCAGGGGTGTTCTTAATGGTCACCCTACCGAGTGTAACTCTGAGTTATTGCGAGAAATGCTTGTACCCCACTGTTTTCGATCAACTGCCTTGTTATTTCATGTTTAATAAATGTGTTTGATTTCAAAACTTTGTCTTCTCTGTCGAGCATACCAAAACGTTCGCGACAATATATATATATATAACTACAGTATATATATATATACAATAGCCTAAAAACTGAACAATAAGTATTAACAATAGACATTAAAGACTATTCTTGACATTTAAATGTAATTCTTTATTTATTAAACATTTAATTAAAACATTAAATCAGCATTTAGAATATTATTCATTTCCAAAATATGAGCTTTTAAAATTATGGTTGATCAAACTCTTATCATTATAAGATTAGATCGATTTGAACAATTAATATCACAATATAAAGTATAACGTAGTTGATTAATAACTTCGGAATATATAATATAGAAACAGCGGTACCATTTCAAAATTAGTACCTTGAAATTTAAGGGAGTTCCTAACCCTTGGACTAAAATGTATTCGGGGTGCTTTAGGTTGGAGAACTAAAATATGTTATCAAAACCGGGTCTTACTGTTGTGGTGCTACAGCGGACCTTACAGACGAAAGTGTGTCTTACAAATTTTTATAATTCTGAAATAAATTTCACACAATTCCAGACATGTAGTTTTGATTAAAGACGTCTGCGACTTCCCATGCTGGTAATTCTCGAAAGTTTTCGCGATATATGTACATGGATGGATACATGCATAGCTATATTTCCAGATACGTTTAAATAGTAACCAGCGGGCTTTGCCTGCTAGCAGTCACTAATTATGGCGGCAAGTTCTTATAGCAATCAGTTATTTTAGCCCTTTTTGCGACCACTGCGAGAAAAAATGTTGTAGAGTAACAAAAGTGGGTCGGAGTTTAACGTGAGCAAATTAAATAGGTGCATTATAATGAATAAAATACAATGTGAAAATTGCATAATAATCGAAGCAAAACTTTCTTAAATTTAGAAAAATAATAATTTAAAACGACTTATGTTCGCTCCCCCCATTGACCCCACCGCCGCATTTATACCTGGATTTCCCTCCTCCCCCTCCACCAATAATATGAGGTTCCTCAAAAACCAAAATGCCATATTACAAATTCCTACTCCCCGGACCACAATCAACACAGAATTCCAAACCTTCAATTAATAATAGAAATACACTTATGATGTACCACTATATGATATACCCTAATGCCAGACTCAGAATAACCCAGACACTAATGGTAACGGTAAATACCTTCAGCTCCAGAGTTTTGCTACGTTAAATTAAAATGAAAGTTATCGCATCCTTAACTTAGTAGACAATACTAAAATGAACAAACAACAAAAATAATTGCAGTTCCCTAAAGTTAGAAAATGAGATTTTACGAAGAAACAATTTTATAACCATGCCTTGAAAATTCATTAACTAGCAACAGTTTTGATATAAACAATACGGAAATTAATCTTAATGGCTTATTTGTGATTTATAAAAATGTGTAAAGAAATATCGACTTTATCAAAAATCTCGTTTCTATAACCTTACCTAAATTTATCTGTCTTCTGTTCAAGGTAAAAACAAAGATTTTTTTTTCTTTTTTGTTGAAGGAGTTAGGTTTTCCTCAGACTCTTGTTTTTACCACCGTTTTGAAGGTTTTTACACATATTTAAAAATGCTACTCTTCGAATCGATACATCCCATCAAATTAAAGCTATCTTCTGGACCAAGCAGAAACTTTGAAGCTATACCTATATTTTTACCTTAAAATTGCTCCAAAAGAGAGTTTTTGGAAGTTTTCGTTCGAGTTCATAAACATTGTATTTAGTTCTAAATTTAACTCATTCACTAAAATTAACTCATATATTGGCACCAAAATCTCGAAATAGAAAACTTTCATGAAAACAATGTATCGTCTATACTTCGTGTAAAAAAGTAAAAAGTCCATTATAAATTCACTTTATAAAGGATAAAAAATCAAGGAGAAAAGACTCTTTGCCATACAAATAAAATTACACAATATATCATTAATTGAATTTGCAATGCTTAATAGGGCACTTCAAACAAATTTTCTTAAAGGTAGGTACGCATGTAAAGTTCAGAAACCGATTTTTATCTATATAAATTAAATTTAACGTAAACATCATGAATTATATCTTTCTCAACAAACAGTTAAACGAACAGTTTAAAATGTAAGCTTTTTAACTTTATGTAAAAAATTATTTCGACTTATCCTCCATACACTTCAAGTACCTCAAACATATGGAAATTCATTTCATTCGTACTGAAAAATAAAATATTTTGCGTTAAGTATACTCAAGGATCTTTATTTTCTCTATATTTCATCCTACGCATTTGTATTTTACTCAAGTATGTTTACATACTCGCTTTTCGCAAAATATGAACATATAATCGTGGGATAAAAACCTTTCGAAATTCATGTTTAGGATCAAGTTGAGCATACCAGCGCAAAGAAATGCACTTATATATTTCGTTTATGGATGATATTTAAATTTGGAACCTTCATAAAGATTTTAGGAGTTTAAAAACATGTTCAGGAATTATGCAATAATATAAATGTATAAATTGAGATTTTGATATTTTTATGCGAATGCATATTTTTATGCACAAGTGCAATAATGTACTAGTATATTTCATTTAGGGAAAATATTTCAATGTGGAACCTTCATAAAGAGACTAGGAGTATAAAAACATGTCTTAAAATTATGCAATATTATGAATGTAAAAATTAAGATGTGAATAGTGTATGCACTTGCATATTTTTATGCACAAGGGCAGTAATGTACTAGTATATTTCATTTAGGGAAAATATTTCAATGCGGAACCTTCATAAAGAAACTATGAGTATAAAAACATGTCCTGGAATTATGCAATAATATGAATGTATAAATTAAGATGTGAATATTTTAGTATAATAGATGTAAGGGAGACTATAGGCAAGGAAGACCGTCCAGGCACTATTGTAGATATTTTATACCCTGGTCAGGTGCCATTGCAGTGATTTTGCACGCCTATGTATGAATTATAAACTCAAGAAAAATGAAATCACATATTAACTCGCGGTTCCGCTACATGACTAATCAACCTAATACAATAATATTGTTGTGACGAGATTTCTTAATCTCTCAACATCTATGTAAAAATATGTCAAAATCATAAAAATCAATATTATATTTTATATCTATATTTTTATGCATCCTTTAAAATATTCAACCCTGTTATTATATCCCTCTCGTCTTATATATATGCAATTTATATTCTACATTTATCTATCAGTTTCAAAGGCATATCCAGCCATTTTAATTCTTTTAACGCTCACTGTGAGAGAGAGAATTATTTTCCGTTATAAGTTCAAGGTCTGCATTCGGGTGATGAAAAGCCTAGTAAGATTTCATATGTACATGTTCATCGGCAGTTGAAATCGGAAGGAATGTAAAGGTTTCGATTATTCTATGTATTTGCAAGCGGTCCAACGTACTGAAAGTCTAGACTTTTTTGAAGACCCAGACCACACGACCAACCCTAGGGTTTACGGTAGCAATATGTGTGGCCGGAGTCTAGACTGGGTGTCGGGGCAAGCCTGCGGCAGATGGTGAGAACTTATTTCTCGGCATGTATATTTTCATGTTTGATTCTGAGTCCTATGAGTCTCGGAAGGTTATATAAGCTTGGAACGCAAAAGTTCGTGGCGCATTCCCATCCTGAATACTACACGGACATGTGGTAGTTCAATTTACTTTCGATGCTCGCCCAGAGCTCCGGGATCCTACTCTCACTGCGGAATCCGGAGTTCGCGAGTTGGGAATGACGCCACCGACACGGAGAAGAATGGGTCCGAGGTAGCATTGCCGGACATTGCCGTCAACTCTCCTGCCTGAGTATCTGTCCGAGAATTCATCTGATATGCCTACTTTTATCTTCTGCAATGCCTTTTCGTCCCTGGCGGACCGAGAACTGAGATGACCTGTACTGTGAGCAGTCAATGACGTAATTCTCTCTTATTCACGCTATCCTGTGTTCGAAGGTAAGCTCCTTTACATGCAGTGGCGGAGCCATTAAACCTTCTCCGAAATTCTTTAAGTTCTAACAGATATCTCCAAGAATGGAGAACCTGATCCTTGTGTTAACTCCTAGAATCAGCAATTCTAAATAGTATTATTAATAGTGAATATAATTCTTCTCTCCGAGTGCTCTGCCCTTGTCTGCCTATTTCCATACTTTAGACCATACCTTATATTATTCAATTATGGTTCTATATGACATGTGTATGCCACATAACGTATTAAATTCTTATTATTATATTTACAATTGTCATAGCGGTTTCCCGCTGACACGGCAGACCAGAGAAACTTAACTTTCTCAATTTTTATCAACAACCCAAGTTCGAAACTCCTCTCGTCTGTAAGTAAAACTCACAGATGACCTACCGCAAATACAAAGCGTAATAATAATAAACCCTTACCTTGAGTGGATGATTCTTCAGCTAAAGCATGAAGATATAGAAAACACAGAATATTGCAAATAATAACTTATATCAAAACTCAATGAACACACAGTTATTAACTTTAATCCCATCTTTATTAAATATGCAATTACTAAGTAATATTATGGAGTTACACCTATTTCTTTATTATATCTACGCACTGGACACCGGCAGGATATTATAACACAATTTGCCACCAAATGCTAAATATAATACCAAGAATTTAATACGTTACGTGGCATACACATTTCATATAGAACCATAATTGAATAATATAAGGTATGGTCTAAAGTATGGAAATACGCAGACAAGAGCAGAGCACTCGGAGAGAAGAATTATATTCACTATTAATAATGCTATTTAGAATTGCTGATTCTAGGAGTTAACACAAGGATCAGGAAATATGATAGTTCTCCATTCTTGGAGATATCTGTTAGAATTTAAGGAATTTCGGAGAAAGTTTAATGGCTCCGCCACTGCATGTAAAGAAGCTTACCTTCGAACACAGGATAGCGTGAATAAGAGAGAATTACGTCATTGATTGCTCACAGTACAGGTCATCTCAGTTCTCGGTCCGGCAGGGACGAAAAGGCATTGAAGAAGATCTAAGTAGGAGTATCAGAATTATTCTCTGATAGATGCTCAGGCATGAGAGTTGACGGCAATGTCCGGCAATGCTACCTCGGACCCATTCTTCTCCGTGTCGGTGGCGTCATTCCCAACTTGCGAACTCCGGATTCCGCAGTGAGAGTCGGATCCCGGAGCTCTGGGCGAGCATCGAAAGTAAATTGAACTACCACATCTCCGTGTCGTATTCAGGATGGGAATGCGCCACGAACTTTTGCGTTCCAAGCTTATATAACCTTCCGAGACTCATAGGACTCAGAATCAAACAAGAAAATATACATGCCGAGAAATAAGTTCTCACCATCTGCCGCAGGCTTGCCCCGACACCCAGTCTAGACTTTCAGTACCGCTTGCATATACATAGAACAATCGAAACCTTTACATTACTTTCGATTTCAACTGCCGAAGAACATGTACATATGAAATCTTACTAGGCTTTTCATCACCCGAATGCAGACCTTGAACTTATAACGGAAAATAATTCTCTCTCTCACAGTGCGCGTTAAAAGAATTAAAATGGCTGGATATTCCCTTGAAACTGATAGATAAATGTAGAATATAAATTGCATATATATAAGACGAGAGGGATATAATAACAGGGTTGAATATATTAAAGGATGCATAAAAATATAGATATAAAAATATAATATAGATTTTCATGATTTTGACATATTTTTACATAGGTGTTGAGAGATTAAGAAATCTCTCAACACCTATTTCTTAATCTCTCAACAATTTATTACATCTCTCAACAATTTCTTAATCTCTCAACAATTTCTTAATCTCTCAACAATATTATTGTATTAGGTTGATTAGTCATGTGGCAGAACCGCGAGTTAATATGTGACTTCATTATTCTTGAGTTTAGAATTCATACATAGGCGTGTAATATCTCTGCAATGGCACCTGACCAGGGTATAAAATATCTACAATAGTGCCTGGACGGACTTCCTTGCCTATAGTCTCCCTAAAATCTATTATATTAAAATATTCACATCTTAATTTATACATTCATATTATTGCGTAATTCCTGGACATGTTTTTATACTCATAGTTTCTTTATGAAGGTTCCGCATTGAAATATTTTCCCTAAACGAAATATACTAGTACATTATTGCACTTGTGCATAAAAATATGCATACTCCTATATTCTGTAGTATTCTTTAGTATTCTATACTCCTTAATTCTTTATGAAGGATTCAAATTTAAATATCATCCATAAACGAAATATATAAGTGCATTTCTTGGCGCTGGTATGCTCAACTTGATCCTAAACATGAATTTCGAAAGGTTTTTATCCCACGATGATATGTTCATATTTTGCGAAAAGCGAGTATGTAAACATACTTGAGTAAAATACAAATGCGTAGGATGAATTATAGAGAAAATAAAGATCCTTGAGTATGCTTAATGCAAAATATTTGATATGTCAGTATGAATGAAATGAATTTCCATATGTTTGAGGTACTTGATGTGTATGGAGGATAAGTCGAAAAATTTTATACATAAAGTTAAAAAGCGTACTTTTTAAACTGTAGATAAAAATATTTTTCTGAACTTTACATGCGTACCAATCTTTAAGAAAATTTGTTTGAAGTGCCCTATTAAGCATTGCAATTTTAATTAATGATATATTGTGTAATTTTATTTGTATGGCAAAGGACCTTTTCTCCTTGATTTATTATCCTTTATAAAGTAAATTTATAATGGACTTTTTACTTTTTTACACGAAGTACAGACGATACATTGTTTTCATGAAAGTTTCTATTTCGAGATTTTGGTGCCAATATATGAGTTAATTTTAGTGAATGAGTTAAATTTAGAACTAAATACAATGTTTATGAACTCGAACGAAAACTTCCAAAAACTCTCTTTTGGGGCAATTTTAAGGTTAAAATATAGGTATGGCTTCGAAGTTTCTACTTGGTCCAGAAGGTAGATTTAATTTGATAGGATGTATCGATCCGAAGAGTAACATTTTTTAAATATTAGTAAAAACCTTCAAAACGTTGGAAAAACAAGAGTCTGAGGAAAACCTAACTCCTTCTACAAAAGAAAAAAATAATCTTTGTTTTTACCTTGAACAGAAGACAGATAAATTTCGGTAAGGTTATAGAGACGAAATTTTTGATAAAGTCGATATTTCTTTACACATTTCTATAAATCACAAATAAGCCATTAAGATTAATTTCCGTATTGTTTATATCAAAACTGTTGCTAGTTAATGAATTTTCAAGGCACGGTTATAAAATCGTTTCTTCGTCAAGTCTCATTTTCTAACTTTCGGGAATAGCAATTATTTTGGTTGTTTGTTCATTTGTTAATTGTGTACTAAGTTAAGGATAACTTTAGTTAAGGATTAACTTTCATTTTAATTTAACGTAGCAAAACTCTGGAGCTGAAGGTATTTACCGTTACTATTAGAGTCTGGATTATTCTGAGTCTGGCATTAGGATATATCGTATAGAGGTACATCATAAATGTATTTCTATAATTAATTAATGGTTTGGAAATCTGTGTTGATTTTGGTCCGGGGAGTAGGAATTTGTAATATGGCAATTTGGTTTTTGAGGTACCTCATATTATTGGTGGAGGAGGAGGAGGGAAATCCTGGTATTAATGCGGCGGTGGAGTCAATCGGGGGAACAACCATAAGCCGTTTTAAATTATTATTTTTCTAAATTCAATAAAGTTTTGCTTCGATCATTATGCAATTTTCACAGGCTTGCCCCGACACCCAGTCTAGACTTTCAGTATGTTGGACCGCTTGTATATACATAGAACAATCGAAACCTTTACATTACTTCCGATTTCAACTGCCGAAGAACATGTACATATGAAATCTTACTAGGCTTTTCATCACCTGAATGCAGACCTTGAACTTATAACGGAAAAATATTCCTCTCTCTCACAGTGCGCGATAAAAGAATTAAAATGGCTGAATATTCCTTTGAAACTGATAGATAAATGTCGAATATAAATTGCATATATATAAGACGAGAGGGATATAATAACATGGTTGAATATATTAAAGGATGCATAAAAATATAGATATAAAAATATAATATAGATTTTCATGACTTTGACATATTTTTACATAGGTGTTGAGAGATTAAGAAATCTCGTCACAACAATATGAATAATCCATCTAATATAGCAAGGATATGCACAACTGATATCAAAAGGCCCAAACACATTTATTAAACAAGAGCATAGCAGAAAAACAGTATGTATAATTTATGCATAACAGAAGGTATTATTAACTAACATGACAGAACAACAGTCGTTGTAATTTATGCCTTAAACAGACAATAAAAACACACAAATTAACACGTATTAACACATTATAAATTCACATATTGTGATAATTCCTGCGTGTAAATTCTACTTATACTGAACCCGGACGACACCCGTATAATGTTTGGAATAATATTTTTATGTGAAGCGTTGAACATGAAAACAATTAGAATTCCTTAGTTTCTGGGATTACCAACTTCGACTTGCTTGGTCTAAGCACCCATTAATTCCTCTTGCACGATCAGAACTTCGAAGAGCGAAAACGATGTGTGGGACGTGTGTCTAAAACCGATCTGTTTAAAAGCTAATTTGATCCAACTGTCAAATCTGTTTACCTATGGTGTTCCTGCTTGGTCTTTTAAACTGAAGCCGGTAATAGGTCGTTAGGTCATAGGGAAATGATAGTGTACTGCAAATTAAATTTACTGTAACTAGCAGGTTATTGAGACTCCACAACGCCTAGAGCATCCATAAAACATTTAAGTGAAAACTCTACTCTTAAAATACGAAAAAGTTGACAAAATCTACCGAAAAGTTAGTTTAAGAAACAAAATATATTGAAGTTATTAGAATGAAATTCTCACAGCAGAGAATAAGAATATTCGTCTTTAAAACAAATATAAAAGTAATTAAAAATTGAGGAATATAATATAAAAAATAATTAACATTTAAATATGTTTTTTGCAGGTGGGATTATAATAAGTTGCTGCGGGTATGACATCTTAATTTTTTATTCATATAATCAAACTAGTTTGGGGTTTTATTAATGATAATATTCATAATATACCTGCATGCTAGAATTATTTCAATATTTTAATTTTTAATGGGGTAAATGAACATGTAAATTTAATTATTTGTTTTAGAATTTTTAACAGCATTTAGCTTTAAAAATTTTAATTGCATATATAAATCTAGTATAATTATTGGATACTGATGTCATTACTAAGCGTACTAAATATCATAAGAAGTCATCAAACTCTTCTTGAAATATCATAGACGTAATTTCAAAAATAGTTGTTTAGAAAATAATGTGGTTGAAGTATATATTTATGCTTGGTATTCTACTATTGATGCATTGTATTTTATTAATATATCTGGAAATAAATAGCATTCATATATACCAATAGTATCAAAATGTTCTGAAATGACCAGATTTTATAATTAGATAATAAGTAGAAGAAATCATATTTTCATGATTTTAATAGTAAAGACACTTAAAGAGTAAATGCACTTAACATGGCCCCTAACTATTTCATTTAAAATGTTATTCATCTTGTAACTGCAATTTAAATCCTTTGAAATGATTTCATTTTCCTATTCTTCTACTTGGTTGTGGCCTTGAACAAATATAATAATTAGTCTAAATACATATATTTTATTACTATATACCTGTATATATATATATATATATATATATATATATATATATATATATATACATATATATAGCGTATCTTAATTAAAATTTAAAATTGTATGTATTATTTTATATATTCCAGCCATTTTTGCTACGTTTTAATATTAGGAAATGTAGTCGGCTTTTCCCAGGTTCTAGATCGGCGCTCACTACTTAAATAATACATATATATCCTGAATAATTGAGATACAATTCACAAGCATTAGTAAAATACATGAAATCAAAGAAAAGGAAAAAATACCGTTCATTTATCCCAGAAGTAAAATTCGCAAACTTTATTGTTATTGTATCATGTTGATATAAAACTCATTGAAGTGAAACTTTAAGACCCCATTTATAATACTCGTATAATTAATTCTATATTCCAAAACTTAAAAATCTCTCTTTCAAAATTCTCTTTCTAAATTCAACTTTAGAAAATTGTAAAACTCTTTAAGGTCCATGTCTAGACATAATTTTTTCATTCATCCCTCTTGAACACAAGCACGTTATATCGTCAAGGACATAATATCGCCAATCACATTATATCATAATATCGTCTGGACAAATAAATTTGGCAAGACGGCTTAAAATAAGCAATAGTGGGCTTAAAAAATTCATAAATTTTAAACTAATTTGAATAAAAAGAAGTATTTGCAGAGATCTTTAGTATCCGGAGTTCAGCTAAGGAGTCACACAGTACCGAATTTCATGGCTATCCAAAGCGCAATGTTTTTTTCTACAACCGACACACACACACTCGCACACACACACATGTACACACCCACACACACGTATACACACACCCACGTACACACACACACGCACACACACACGCACACACACACACACACGCACACACACACACGCACACACACGCACACACACACACACACACACACACATATACACACTCTCACATGGTCATCTAGGCTTAAAGGAATTTTCATGTACGTCTCGTGTGCGTTTAAAAAAAATTCAGAATTTGACACATTTCTCAGCATTACTTGAGAAACATAGTTCAAAAAATGTAATTCTCTTGGACATATTTCTGTAAGTTCCATTTGATAACTAAATTTTCATGAGCATCGTTTCAAAGTTATATTTAGAATTTTGTTATATAATTTAGACCATGCTCAAATTTTACCTTATCCACAGAAATGTAAACTTACCCATAGAATCATTTCCCAATGCAATAGCACATATTTGAAAACCAAAGTTTTTCTACTACTTGCTATTAATGCACCTAATAGTGGAACTTACGTTGGTGATAGAGGAACTTACGTTACATGATAGAGGACCTTACGTTTGGCAGAACATATTTAGTGTTTCCATGAACTTGAAAATTTTGTTGTAAGCACACAAACCTTTGGCAGCTGCAATCTTTCCTTTATATCTGCCAGACGGTATAAAACCAATACGTCTGTCAATTCTGTCAAGCTCTGTCAGACGGTATAAAATCCATATATCTGTCAAATTCTGGAGATTCCTTGTTTACTGAATATAGTTTTACATTTCCTCCATAATTACAGTGTTTTAATCCCTATTCTAAAAGAATAATGATTAACCATGCATAAAATGTCGATAATGAAACACTTTCTAACTGAAATGCAATTCTATTTAAACAACTTTAAAATGCGACATATATGCGATATGACTCTCTAAGTAAAACCAAGGAATATTTTGTTGTAAGCACACAAACCTTTGGCAGCTGCAATCTTTCCTTTATATCTGCCAGACGGTATAAAACCAATACGTCTGTCAATTCTGTCAAGCTCTGTCAGACGGTATAAAATCCATATATCTGTCAAATTCTGAAGATTCCATGTTTACTGAATATAGTTTTACATTTCCTCCATAATTACAGTGTTTTAATCCCTATTCTAAAAGAATAATGATTAACCTTTCATAAAATGTCGATAATGAAACACTTTCTAACTGAAATGCAATTCTATTTAAACAACTTTATTTCAGACCCCAGAGCTAAATAATTTAGCGTGAAAAAATTCAATTCTTATACAACTCATTTACAATCACTTGTTTACATTCAGCATCCATTAAAATTAGGCTTATTGTAGAAATAATGAAAGTTTGATGATCATTTAAATTCAAAAATATTGTATTTGCTTTGGCACAGCATATATATACAAAGAAATACATAAAATAAAAGCGGTTTTAGGACTGCTAGAATGCCAAATATAAATTTCAAATAACTTTAAAAATCACTATTTTTACGATAGGAGTAAAATATAGATGCCATATTTGATTAAGTGGGTGACGTGATGTCTTTCTTCATAGCACGTCGGTGTAATGATTATTTTTATTTTTATTTAAGAAAACTACCGAATGCATTTCGCTGATTTTTTTTATATATTTTAAGGAACAATTTGATTATTTTCTAAAATTTTCGAAGCAATTTGTGAATTTTAACTTTGCTTACAAAATGTTTTAAAAATTAAGTCCTCTGGGGTTCAATATATTTCATTTTTTCAACCCGAGTTCAGTCCAAAACTAATTGGGTGATATTATCCATGTACATTCCCATATGTACCACAGACCTTCTCAACAACACATACTAAAATTTCATTTTGATGAAGTCAATTTTACGGCAGTTATCATGTGAACGGACAGACAGACAGACAGAATGAACAAAGCCATAAACAATTTTCAACTATGTTGGAAATTTTTAAATATAAATTTTTGAAAATTAAGAATTTTACTGATATCGTACGAGTTAATATTAAATGAGTTTGACATTGCTAAAGTATTAGCAAAATTGAATGAATTTAACCATGTTAGAAAAGTAACATTCCAATTATTTTACACAGGTTTTGAAATGCTGATAAAAATTGTCAACCTTCTTCATGTTTCCAGCAACTTTTTCTCTTTCTTCTACTCCCTTTTTCGCTTCTGTGTCAAAGGTGAAATGCAGTTCGATGTGGCATGCTTTTCACGGTCCCGAAAATTGCTGGAGTGACAAAGAATTTATTCTTCAGACTTAAGTTATTTAATCGTGGTTGTTATTTTTAGGAAAATGTATTTCAACTATGATGACGTTTCTATGTTTCATATTTGCGCAAATAGGTGACACAGTATTAAACATGTAAAGAAAGACTATATACAGTAAAAGTACCATATCGTATTTCTTTTTTTTAATAAACTACTGAATTGAATTGTTAGCGATCAATAATCTGAATATGAATAGAAGGTCAGTTTTCCCTATAGATTCAAATCATTATTTTTTTCTGTTTTCACTCTCCCTGCAATATATAGTAATGTATAAGGGAATCATTGGAATCATGCCGGAAATCCAAGTCCGGTTTTCTGATGTAGATGTTTTGAAACCTTTCGAATACGAAAAAATATTTTATCGTGACGTCTATGTGTGTGCGTGTGTCTGTATGTATGTATGTGGTGTACGTGTATCTATATGTTTGGTGCTGATTAGGTTTTGGTACCATCCGGGATAAAATAACCTGTATTTTTTTGGCGGAATGGTCTTAAAAAAAACCACTCTAGCGGCAGAACTAATAGACTCAATTTCACAAAACTTTGGGAATTAATCACTTGTGGATTGTCTTGGTGCTGATTAGATTTTGGTACAATTCGAATTAAAAGAACTTTCCTTTTTTTGCGAAATTGCTCATTAAAATTTTATGTATCTACTCCAGCTGAGAAACTAATGAACCGAACTTCACAAAATTTGGTAGATAATCTGCTTCTGGGTTACCTTGGTGTTGGTTAGATTTCGGTACTAATCAAACGAAAATACCTTCCGTTTTCAGCGAAGTGGCCCGCAAAAATAATCAAGAAATAAATAAAAATATTACAAATGTAACAATTAAATGCATGTTTTATACGTAAATTTCAACAATAAGATAAATAAGACAAACCCCATTACTGTAAGATAAAGCACTCTCGAGATATTTTGGCTTTTTTATTAAGGAGGAATAAAGACCGTTATCTCTGTAATGATAAAAACTATTTAATGAAATTTCTTAAATTTAGTAGTCACAGTCCTTGAAGGGTTATACTAATACTGATTAGATTTAGGCACGCTTCGGAAAAATATAACCGATCGTTTTCACGAAATGGCCTGAAAATATTCGTGAAAATGTGAAATACATAAAATTGCTAAAATATATTAAGTAATTACTTGTTCTTCATATTATTTTCGACACAGCTAATAATACTCACTCTATGGATGAACACTTCTTGAGGTATTTTTTTTTTAATTTATGAGCAATAAGTTGCCAAATGAAGCGAACATGCATTAAAACAAATGGATATGATATTAGAAAAATATCCATATTATTTTCTGCAATTAAACTCAATTTAGCACATCATTATATAAAAAAAGATCTGTTATGGGCAGCTCATGACTTTCCTTGCAGACTTATATTCATGTTCTCTTTATTTTAATTAAATTTAATTCACTTTTAATTCAATTTTCGTTCTCATTTGATAACTGGACTTATTTTCAAAGGTGTCGTGGAAAAAATACGAAAAAACTAAAATATCTCGAGAAGGGCTAGTCCTAGTGCAATGGGGTTGGTTTTATTCCTGTCATCGTTAAAAAATATGTATACAGCAAGCATTTAAAGGATATATTTGACCATACGTAGTTTTTTATTTTAGATTCTGACGATTTTTGCGGGTTGTTTTGCAAATAAAAATGCAGGTTATTTTTTTCCGAATCGTACCAAAATCTATTCAGCATCAGGGTAAACTACAAAATGTTTATCTACCGAATTTTGTGAAATTCGGCCCATTAGTTTCTCAGTTAGAGTGGATACAGTCTTTTACCAGCCATTTCGCAACAGAAGGCTGGTTCTTTTATCCCGAATCGTACCCAAAACGAATCAGCACCAGATTCGCCCACAAGTGATTTACCTACCAAATTTTATGAAATTCGGTCAATTAGTTTATTAGTTATAGTGGATACAAAATCTGCACAGACAGGCAGACCGACACACAGACAGACAGACACACAAACAGACACACAGACACACACACAGACGTCACTCTAAAATTGTTTTTTTTATTCTAGAGATCTCGGAACGCGTAGATCCGTCAAATATTCGAGTTGTGATCTTCGGCATACGTAATCGTAATAAACGTAATCTTAATAAACGTAATCTTACTTCTCTTAAATTTTATTGAGTTTTATATTACAAATTAATTGCGTGAAAATAACATGATATTATAATCACATGTATACATTGATTGCAGATTTCGTTTCTCTTGCAGTGAAATTATGTAATTATTCAATATGAAGCAAGAGGCAAATAAGAGCGGTTTTGTGAAGGAGAAAGTAGTGTCAAATAGTGTGCGCATTTCAACATTATAACTGTTACAGTTTTATTATTTTTAGTATACTTAGAATATAGATACCAGCATCCATGAACAGCTTTTGCGCTTATTATGCTGTCGTCAGCATGAAACGTACTTTATTTGCCATGGATGCTAGTAAAACTGTATTAAAACTTGCTATATGCAGCATTTTGTGGAACTTTTATAGAAACTGACATATTCTGTTTTTCCACGTAATCGGCATCAAATCTACCAGAATGGTGTTCCCAGATAGCAGAATCGTAAGAAAATCGACTTCTCTGACAAACTTTTCAACAACTTAAAGCACATCATGTATATACATTTTAAGTTATGACCTGTTACTTATTACATAATTAATTTTTAGCAGCGATTACCTTTCCTTTAGTGACACTTGTTGAAGAATAACTACAGTTTGACGAGACATGTTGAACACAAAATCGAAATACTCGCTATCTTTTCAACAAATATGTTTGTGTTGCCAAAATGTAGACATGTTTATTGTGAAGATAAGTAATGATCCATTGTGCAGTTAGAGGTATATGAGGAAAAAATATAATGGCGACGCCGGAATGTTGCCAGAAAGAGATACTTTAAGCAGCCATATTTATGGCAATAGAGAACAATCACGGAAGGACTTACCGAAGCTAAATGGTCAGCTGCTGACTGCAAATAAAAGTTTGAATCAGGTCTAGCCAACTAGAGAGCTTTGGACGTCCCAGACTGCAGCATTGAGTGGAGGAGAGAGAAAATGTTCATTTTTTAAACACTTTACAACATAGTTGAAAAGCGTTTATGACTTTGCTCATTAATTCTGCCTGTCTGTCCGTTAGCACGATAACTGCTGTAAAAATGACTTTATCAAAATGAAATGTTAGTATGCGGTTCAGACGGTCTGTGGGACCTATGGGAATATAAATGAATAATATCACCCAATTAGTTTTGGATTGAACCCGGGTTGAATAAATGAAATACATTGAAACTTATAGGGCCTAATTTTTCAAAAAAAAATTTAAATTCACAAAGTGATTTGAAAGTTTTAGGAAATAAAATTATCCCATAAAATATATTAAAAATATTTCAGAAAAATATATTCAATAGTTTTTAATTAAAAATTAGAATAATAATTACACCCATTATATGAAGAGATCACGTGGCCCACTTCAAAACAAAGTATGTCATCCATCTTTGTAAAAATCGTAATTTGGCGCCCGTCCTAAAACCGCCTTATTTGTGTTTAATTTCTGTGCATCAATGTTCTGAAACAACGCAATTACAATATATGTGAATTTAAATGATCATCAAACTTTGATTATTTCTACACCGAAGCCTAATTTTCACTTATGGAGATTGTAAATACATCAATCTGTAAGATGAGTTGTATACGAATTGCTGAATTTCTTTAACGCAAAATTATTTAGTGCTGGAGTCAGCAATATAGTTGATATATGAATGAAACAGTCATTAATTTTACATAGGAACACACACGATTTTATATCAAACATTTTCGGTGACGTTTTAAGCACAGAGTTAAATTACTTTTACCTCCATGGTTTATAGTTTTTAAGTAAAATAAATTATTGTAGTATTGTGATGAATAAAAAAATAGAATAAAAGTTAATGAATGAAATGTTTTGTGTTTTTTCACAGAGAGCCAGGCGATTTATATTTCAGTGACGTCATCTGAATAAAATTCATTTGTTTCGGTGAAGTTTTTATATATAATAAATTATTGTAGTATTGTCAAAATTTTAAAAATAATATCGCTGAATGTATCGCATTTTAGAGATGTTTAAATAAAATCGCATTGCATTTGGAAATTGTTCCATGATCAATGATTTATGCATGCTTGATATTTCTTGTTTACAGTGCTACAGATGCATTGATCTCGTGAGGATGAGATATTTAAATTTAAATTTGAGTCGCAAGCGAGAGGGTTCTATACGAAAGCTTGGAAAATGTCGAACATGGACAAAATAAGCTAGTTTGAACAAGATGATCTGTTTTGACGGACTGTTAGTGTAAATGATCCAAAAGGCTAAAGAACCTTACAAACGTATCATATTATTTTAACGTTAATTTCATGTTAAGATAACAACATTATCCATATCTAATGCATCATGTAATTATTAGGTTTGTAAATATAGCGGTTAAATACAACAATGATAAAATTTGTTAAATATAATAATGATAATAATAAAGTGATTTAATTAAATTATGTGTAATTAATGACTTTCTTCAGTAATGATAATTTGCCTTTCAGCATTAGTGCAGAAATATATTTTTTGTTTGTAAAAAACAGCGAAATGTATCCTTATAATTTGTATAAGAGCAATAAAAATATTTACTAACACTGAAAGTTCTAACTCCACACTTTCGCTGAAGCTTGTAACAGCGGCAAAGCGTTAGAGTAGACAAGGTAGACAGTGCTTATCTAAATAATTTACAAAAATAATTTCTCCGAGTGGCGCATGTTCCCTTTAAGAAGACTTAGAAATGGAATTTCATGAAGAAAATATATATCCCGTTGCAGTTAAAAAATAAAATCTAAAAAAAATTCTATTAAAATGGCATTAAATGTTTGTTTACAAGTCATTTAAAACATATGCTAAAACATATGCTTTAACATATGCTAAAACATATGCTAAAACATATGCTTTATTCCCCTGATTATTGTTTTTTTAGTTTTTCTCAAAATAATGCTTTCCTGAATAAATGCTTTAATAATAATTAACGATTTCACTCGAAAGTATATTTGTTAAATTCATTTTCTAACCATGGTGTATAAAAAAATACTTTAAACATTTTAAAGTAAATTCGGCAGGGCAAAAGTCAACATTATCGAAATTCAATTTATCCGACAAAAAGTAAGGAACATTCGGTTTTCCCTGGCATTCTTTGAAATTCGAAAAAAGAAAAAAAAACTCGTTTGACTTTTCCATGTTTCGACCAACTTTTCCTTTTTCTACTACTCCGTTCTATCTAGTTTTTTGTCTAAAATGACATGCTGTTCGATATGGCATGTTTTTTACTACTCTGAAGATTGTTTGTGGCAAAAGAAGTTTCTTTTCAAACACAAAAGTTCTTTTAACTTTGAAAATATTTTTCACTCTATATTTTGCATTTTAGTATTAAAAAAATTTAACCAAATCAAGAAAGTAGATACATTTGAATGATCATTTATATTCAATTACTTAAACTGTTTCCGTAATTGAAATATTATTTTAAAAATATATGTAGTTTATCTCCAACATCTTAACATTGTGTTCGTACAAAGTATACATGACTTATTTTTTATTACATATAATATAATTTTTATTATATATATATTTTATTATATATTTTATTATATGGATTTTTCAAGTTTTTTAAATATATTATTTGTTCTGAATAATTTAACCCATAAATGCTAAAGTGGTAACAACAAGAGTTTTTTTAAATATTAATCAATATAAGCAAATTTATATAATACACTTAATCAATATTATTATTTATGCAGACTTATGTTCTTGCAGGAATTTAGTACTTTATTGATAAAGCAATTGTCTTATAAATATGTAGACGAATCCAGTCCTATCAAGTAGCCAATTTAATCGTAATATATGTGCAAAGTGGCCAGTGATTATTTTTTTTAAATTAAAATGCTTAACTCTCTGTCGTTCTCAAAGTATCTTAGAGATGTTCTCTGTGTATCTTTGTATACTGCTACGAAGTGGATTTCTGAAGATGAGTCAAAGCTTAGGAATGTCGCAGCTCCTCAACCGTTCCCAATTGAGTGTATATTTCTTTATTCGTAAGCGTATGGTCTCTGTGTTTTAAGTAAGACACTGCTGATGTACTTAGCTCGCGATTATGTAACATCACATTAACTACTTTTTTCTGCACCTCCTTTCGTTCTGCTAGTGACAGTTACGTATAAAATCCACATTTCTAAAATTTTAATGATCCTAACGACATAGAGGAATTTCAGTATATTTTATTTGCCAGCGATGATGAAATAAGTGCCGATATATAGAGATTCATGAAACAGTGAGGGAGATAATGCTGAAGTCAAAGAGAAAGATGATAACCACATAAGTGGGAAAAGGACTACAGATAATGTGAAGGCAGTGAAATAGTAATCTATATTGTTGGAAAGTACAAAACAAATATATGAAAAAAAAAACTGCTTCATTGAAAAATCCGTATAAACCAGGGGTCATAATATTGTTACTAATGTATCTTGGATGAAGTACAAAGGAAAATGAGTAAAGTTGCAGTATAAAGTTTAGATAGTTTTACTGATGAAATAACTAAAATTATTATTATTTATACAAATAAATATGTCGATACAATAAAAAATAAATATGCAGAAATTGGTAAAATCAATAGCACAGGAACTACATTTATATTGCTCCATATATCATTATAGTGTTACATTGAAAATTCGAAGACACTTCCATTGCAGATACCAGTGTATGTGGATCGGTTTTGCATTTATTTTCCATTCAACAGCATGGGATAATCAATATCTGCTACAGTATTTATTTTTACATACATTAATATTACTGATGATCACAAATTAATACTAAAAAATCAACAAAATATTTACTTTTAATACAATAATTTCCAAAAAGTTTTTGGAGAGTTATTTAGACCATACATTATGACGATATTTAATTTAAAAGAATAACGACCATACCAGACTATCACACTGTCTGATAACACAAAACAAAGCAAATGTCATATTCAATGCACATCCTCATGAAATACATAATTCATAAAGGATGAAAATACCTGCACTCTTTGATGTCTCCTCGTGTTTATTGAAAGATGATTTCACATACGCCATTATACTACGTAGATTTACTTCACAAATTTGGAATATTGTTTTTCACATATGCAGTCACATCTCATATAATGTACTTATTGTCATACGCACAGTGACTATATTTTTTTAAACATCTTTTCCGCAGCATTTTTTATTTTATCCAGAGTGAATGTCAAACTTATATTTTACAGAGGCATATGGATTCGAAGCATTCCTTAGAAGCATTGCTGCCTCTTTTCTGGAAATTGGATAGGTGTACAAAGACATTTGTTAGCACTTTCTGAATTCTTAAAAAAAAGCTGTATGTATTCTTTCATAGTTCATCATATTTCGCATGCAGGTGAATATCACGTGATAAGTTCAAAATAAATTTCAAGGTCTTCAAGATTAGGAAGCATTTCGTCTGATAGCATTGTTGACTAACATTTGGTGTGTTGCCTGGCGCTCAGTGCCTACTGTTGAATAGTATTTATAATTTATTCTTAGAAGTTCAGCGTTGACTCCAATTTTCATACAATTGCAACTAACTAAAATTATGTAGTCACAGTGCGAGTGATACAATTGTGTTTCTGATTATTCTGATTTATAATAGACTATACAGTTATACTCTATTTCTATTTATCTGGGAAATATAGAGATAAGTTCAAAATAAATTTCAAGGTCTTCAAGATTAGGAAGCATTTCGTCTGATAGCATTGTTGACTAACATTTGGTTTGTTGCCTGGCGCTCAGTGCCAACTGTTGAATAGTATTTATAATTTATTCTTAGAAGTTCAGCGTTGACGCTAATTTTCATACAATTGCAACTAACTAAAATTATGTAGTAACTGTGCGAATGATACAATTGTGTCTCTGATCATTCTGATTTATAATAGACTATACAGTTATACTCTATTTCTATTTATCAGGGAAATATAGTGATGCTATAAGTATTTCTCAATAGAGATTACTGGTTTGGACAGTAAAATCATTACGAATTCAGATAATTGCAACAAGAAAATACTATGTCAGCATAAAAATATCGTTTTTCAAATATAATGTTTTAAAATATATTTAATACCGTGCTGAATGTCAAAAGACTAAAAAGTAATAATTTATAATAAACGTATCCAAAATATTTTGCCGGAATTTGATTTGACACCCAATCTTTTTATTTAAACATATATCACCTTATAGAAGAAAGTATTCAATATCATGCCGAACATATATTAAAAGTTTTTATATTAAATACTCGCACTAAGGAATTATAAATATAAATATCAAATTCCAAAAACTAAACTAAACATTAATTTAAAAAAAATAAAAATCTATCAAATAGCAATAATTAAAGGATTATGTTACAGAAAAAGAAACTGAAATTTAATAAGATGAAAGCAAATATCAGTGCTCGCATAATTAAGTAGAAAGTAATTATTCATTTAACATAATTATTCATTTAATACATTTAACAATTATTGACATGGGACTTTACACTTGGCATATTAAAACAAGCTAAAAATTAAAAGTGAGTTACTTTGGTAGAAATTATGATCTGCCATAAAATGATAAATATCTAATTGTGTACTTTAAATGAAATCATTCTTGCATAGCGAGTAATAATTTCAGTTCAAATTTAGGTAATATGGAGATTATACTACCAAATATTAAACTTTTAATATTAGTTTGTTCATTAAATGTAATACAATTTAAAAATGCTTGGAAAGCTTACTTCCAAATGGCTCTCTCTAACTTTTATATCCCAGATTATTTGTAAACTGTAAACAACATTGAAAATATGTGCCTGTCTGTCTGTCTGTTTGTCTCATCATCACGGGAGAACGGCTGAACCGAATGTAATGGAACTTAGCGAATAGCCTTGAAATAGCTTCCTTAAATTTAGTCCAAGTTTCGAGTTTCTATGACCAGGGGTTGTTGAGATATTATTTAAAAACGAAATATTTATAGAAATTTTGATCCCTGACTCACTGGTTCCTCCAAACGAAAAAAGTTGGACATCGCTGGCTAAAAACGTGAAAGTGAATTAAAACTCTATTTCTGAGATTGGTGGGAGATTTTTGCTTTAATTAGTCACTGTTTGGAAACATGAATTTTTTCAAAACATGAATGCTTGAAACATGAATTTAAATGGAAAATCTATTACCATGGTTTATTTTTCACAAGCTTTTACTCAACAATGAAAAGTTTTAAGAAATCAAAATATTTATTTAATTATCAGCATTTTATAATTACGGTTCAATCTTATACCATGTTTCTCAGCAACGCAATTTAAATCAAAGGTGTTTGTTAATTTTTATTATTATTTTTTCGATTTTAATAAGAAATAAATGAATATAAAAATATATCCTATAAATGAACGGTTTGATTTTTCTTTTAATTATATGAATTACTGATTGAGTACATCCCTTTCATTTATTTTGGCAAAGAGTTCCCAAACTCATATATTGTGTTTAGCCAGTAAACCCATTTAGCCAATTTTTGAAATAGAATAATAGTAGAACGGGTATATCTTCTATTAATATTTTATTTTTTTCATTTAGTATATACAAACGGGATCGGGGTGTTTTATTATTCAGATCTGCAAATTCAGATCTATGAATTTGGCGGGATATCTTTCTGGTGCTGCAAAAAGAATACTTTATGTTGGATTTTATACTTATTAAATTATTCCTAATTAACATGATCATTGATCGTACTTCGTGAAACACTTGTATTGTGCTGCTATTAAAACCCACCATATTTATCTTTAGTGCGAGTTCCTGTTAAAGAATAAATTAACATGCTGCCACAATTCATTGCATCACTTTAAAATAAAATCATTTATTAAGAATATTTGGTTAATTATTAAATTGATTACCACAATTATCATATTATTTTGCGGAGGAGAGAGGACATGTGGCACCAGGTAAGTTAAAAAAGCCTTAATTGAATTCATGACCTTCTAAAATACTTGACTCGTACATACCTGCTGGTTGCTTTTGATGTAGACATACCGCCACTTTTGGTTCTGGTACTTTAACATATGTGTATATCGTACTGGTATTAACTCACGGTGTAGTACTCCTACTCGTATTGCAGTCGATCTGGCATCTGCCGTTGAAGTTATGTATATCAGATGATTTCGCTACAAACTTTATCGTCTAAATCATCGAAGTGTATATCAGGACATTTCTGTGGAAAATTCTATGGAAAACTGACGTTCAAGTGTATATCAGGACATATCGTTTTCGTCTCCGTCGTCGAAGTGTATATGGAATCTGTAGAACCTTTTTTGGTTGCCGCCTCTTTCCGTCTAAGGTCCGACACGCCTCTTTGGCTATCATTGGTCGACTTCATGGCCATGCGAACAGACAGCTTCGATATTGATTGACATTTTTAACCAATCTCGTGGCTTTACTTTGGCCTCCTAGGTTTATGGCCTATTTGACGCCTCAGCTCAGGATGCTATAAAAATGACGTCCTTAAATCTGACGCAATTGTCAAACATTACAGGTCTAATAAATATTGAACATAAAACTGTCTCACATATTCTATCTCACATTTTTCATATATCTATTTCTCGTCTCACAGTCGCTAACGTGGCAACGTTTCTTAAACGTTGCCAAATTGACGGAAATGTCGCCAAATTGATGAAAACGAAACTAAATCAATGAAATTAATTTTGTTTTGTTAGAAGAGTGCTGACATGTTGTTTCGGTAGCATTTGTCTGTCAGTCCAAACGTTCTACTTAGTTCTACCATACTACACATTTAGCAAATTTTTAAAATGTCGCCAAATTAATAAAAATGTACGTAAATCCATAAAAATATCTCGAAATTGATAATATTGCGCTAAATAAATTACATTAATTGTGCTTTGTTAAATGATAGTACTGTGATGATGTTTCATCAATTTATAGCCAAGTGGGACTGCTAGTTCTGCAGTCCTACTTGTAGATATATTTGGCGATTTTTTAAAATGTCGCTAAATTGACAAAAATGCTGCCAAACCTTCCATAGAGTTAGCATTATTCAGACGATACATTTTCCACCAATTCATTTGAAGAAAATGATACCATGTCGCTTAGCAACGAATTTAAATCCAATGTGTTTAGGCGGCAGATGTTTTTTATTAAATCTTTTACGGTTTGAATAATAAAGATATGGGTATAAAATACATTTAATTAACATTGCATTTTTGACTGGATAATATCAATTAAGGTCATCAGGTTAAAACCTTACTAGTTACTAGTATTGATATTTTCGGGGATTATTGATTCAGGGAATATTATACCATTGTTTTATTATGGCAAAAATTGTTGAAACTCATTGTACGTTGTAAGTGTAATCTTGCACGGGCATATCTTCTAATATAAGAGAATATAAGTAGTACAAGCATTTTGCCATATATTTTGACATATATTGGCATATATAGGAATCAATTACGGCTTTCTGTTATAAAGATTACTTTTTTTTTTAAATGACCAGGCACTTTGATTATAAAAATTACTGGGATTATTGATAGTTTCAATTTATTAAGTCATCTGTTTTATTTTGGCAAATATTTTGGAGACTCATATTGTAATATGGGTAATCTTCTACTAATACACGGATATATCTTCTAATCTGCAACATTATAAGTAGTACAGATATATCGTCACATATAATTTTAACACTTTCATCTTTCATATATTGGAATCAATTACTGCCTTCAGGTCTAAAGATTATGGGTTTATTGATATTTTCAATTCATACATGTAATCTACTAATACATGGAATATCTTCTAATATTTACGTATATAAGTAGTGCGGGTCCTCTACAATTTTAACGTTATTATTTTGCATATGCTGATCTAATTTCATATTTTTTGTAAATTTGCTTACAAACGGGGCCAGAATGTTTTATTTTTTAGATCTGAAGCGAGATTCTGTAGAGCGAGAACAAAGATTCTTAAACTTCTTTTTTGGAGCATTAAATTAAACATTTTAACGGAATATTTTAATTAATGATTTCATTTAATATACTATAGGATTTTGCCCATGATTGTGAATTTTAAGTTATTTTATAATTTATACTCTGTACGGAGAACGGACATGCTGCTAATATTAAAATAAGCGTCAAAATATAAAACAAAATCGTATCTTTTCGCAGATTCCTTTCGCAGAGTATTGATTTAAATAATAAGTGTATTAATTCAAATAATTATACATCTGCTTAAACATTCTTACATTTATTTATTTAACTTGACAAAATGTTTTTCGTGCCAATGAATAAGATGCTATCGCCTGATTTACGTTAATATTAGTATTTTAATATCACTTGCATCCATAGCGCAGTTGATAGTTTCTTGTGTAATAATATCACTATACTATCTTGTATATTATTATCACTGTTCTGGCAATGATAATTGTTTCTCATCGGTAACTATATGCGGTGCCCTCATTTAGCGGTCATTTCTTACGTTTTCAAACAAATAAACTAAAAGTACGGAAAATGATGCTATGAGGACAATATAATATACCCACATGCGGGCTCATAGGCGCTTAAAACACCTGCCACATAATTTTTGTTGAATGTGAAAGTCTGCTTCCATTGAAATGTCGTGCACAATTTCGTGTAAAGAATAGAGATATCTGTAAAAAAAGTAGTTGGCCCCCTTATATCTCACATAAGATTTAACTGAGTCTTTAACACGACATGAAAATATGCCTATAAGAAATAACTAAGCAGTTGATTAGTGGGATGTAGTTGGTTACTAAAAATACCTGGTTCTTGTAACTTATAGGCTGAAACATGAAAAATAAAATGTGGCCAGTAATACGAGCAGAATACTCTCACCCAGTTTGTAAATTATAGAGAAATTGCAAGAATACTCCTAAATGTAACAACAATCACAAAAATGGCTTTATAACTGTAACTGAGGCACACATGAATGAATAAAAAAACAGATTATAAGAAATGCAAATTCTTGAAAAATTTCCTAATTAATAAGACACTACTCACTTTGAAGTTTAAGACACGTGCTTGTAACATGGACCATCAAAGTTTTAATACATCAAAGTGTTCAATATTGGATTTCAGATTTGGGAACCTTTCCATATTGCTGAAAGTGACACTTTCGAAACGGATGGAATAGGAACCTGACAATTCTGATTTTTTTCTATTTTTTTTCTAAACAGATGGTTAAAATAGTGAGATACTGATGGCATCATAAAATAAGTTAAGAGCAACAATATCCAGTTTTACAGCAGATATTTTAACAAAACATAATGGTACGAAATATTACTTAAATTGAAAAATTAAATAAGTTGTCTATACCCTCACAGCAAAGATCGTCACATATGTGAGAGTGACGTTGTAGTCACGTGACACCTGGGTCACAATGTGACATCATATTTGTGACTTCTATGCGACGTTACTTATTAGTAACTATGTAACTTCATTGTGACTGTATTCTGTGACGTTTCCACAATTTAATTAACACGTAACTATGTGACGACATTACAATGGCAATTACAATATGATGTCACACACAAGTTAATTTGCGACGTCACAAACGACCATGAAAATGACCAAAATGACTTCGCAGTGACCTCAATATGACATTGCCGAGACGTACTGCGACGTCCTGTGACGTACCAAAGTCACAGTGTGACGTAAATCTTACGTCACTGTGAAAAAAAACGCTGTTAGGCTATTTTCATGAAAATCCCACTAGAACTGCTAAGAGCGTTGTCTTTGGTAAGTAACTCCTGCAGACATTCATTCACAATCGCCATGAAGATGTTGTTTATTGTGCAATCTTTGGAGTTATGGAAACTAATCCAAAAAAACACCAATGGTCCATATAGGACAACTTTGTATTATTCGGTCCTCCCACTTTATATAGTTAAAAAAATGATAAAAAAAGGCCATCGATTCTGATTTCAGTTGAAGCATTTGTTTCCAACCTTTAATAAATGGTATTAAAATATAAATTGTATTTGGGTTGTCAGATATTTTTATCGGTCGTGTGCTATAAATTTTTGTTTTGCTGATCAGATTGAAACAACGAATGAACATTTTATCAGGACTGGTGTATTATTAGAAACGGAAATAAAATTAAACTATAATTTTCTAAAGAATAAAACAGAAATAAAACACTTTCATAATCACACTAAAACTCGCTCACTCGGCTGTATCATGTCGTCGTGTGTTGCGAAAACTTCATTATATGCGTAAAAAAATGTAGATAAACTTCTCCGCTTACCCTTGAGTATTGCAATTTGAGAGGGATTTACTATTCTATGTGTGTTCTATATGCTAATAGAATTTGAAGCAAATAAGTGACCACGACTTTAGGTCCTCTCCTTATAAATTCTTCTACTGTGTATCATTGATTTATTTGTTTTTGTATTTTATGCATATTCTAACATATTTCCGAACATTGTCAAACTTGGTATTATTGATCTAAACATTTTCTTAAAATAGAGTTAAATTTGGTATAATTATTTAGCCGTATATATATTTTGAAGTGGGTCAAGTGATCATTTCATATCATGGTCACGTGATCGCTTCATATAAGAGGTATAATTACTATTTTAATTTTTATTTAAAAAACTACTGAATATATTCTGTTGAATTTTTTTTTATATATTTTATGGAATAATTTGAATTATTCCTAAAATTTTCGAAGCAAGTTGTGAATTTTAAATCCGCTTAAAAAATGTTTGAAAAATTATGTCCCACAGGGTTCAATGTATTTCATTTTTTCAACCCGGGTTCAGTCCAAAACTATTTGGGTGATACTATTCATTTATATTCCCATAGGTCCTACAGACCGTCTGAACAACATACTAAAATTTCATTTTGTGTAAGGCATTTTTACGGCAGTTATCGTGCTAACGGACAGACAGACAGACTGACAGAATGAACAAAGTCATAAACACTTTTCAACTTTGTTGTAAAGTGTTAAAAATGCGTCTTCTTTATTATGATACGCAAAACGTTTCAAATTAAGAATATAACGAAGATATCCGCATTTAAAAAAAAATATATCTCAAATAATTTTGGGATTTAAGAAAAAATAAAACATTTAATATATCTTAAAATTTCAGATATTGTTTCAAGAAAATATTTATTCAAATTCATGTTTGTTATTTTTTTACCTCCGTATAATCCGCATAATTTAAAGTATTTCTTTAAATCTATGGATAAAACGGATTGTTCGAAAATGTAAAAATGCGATTTCTTTTAAAATTCGAAATCTAATAGATTTGTTACTTTTCCCTTTGAATATTTCCATATTTTTTATTAATATTACACGTTTTTTAATGATAAACATATTCTTAAATTCTAAGATAATATATCGACTTTTTATCTTAATATTATATGTTAAGTTTAGAAAACATATTTAAAGTATTTTAAGAACTGACAACATTAGAGTACATTTAATTAACATTGATAGAACTAATTACCAAATAAGGATTTCGATGTTCAATAAAAATATTTTTATTTCCAATATTGTATGCTCAGTTTAAATACATTAACTTTGAAAACATGGTATCTAGCACTGGATTAATCGACGCTATCTGTAACCTAAATAATACTCGTTGATTAAATAGGTTCTGAATGTTAATAAAAAAAATTACAACATAAATTGAAGTGAAAATAAAATTATGGAAGTACACGTTTCCTTTAGGAAAATCTTGGGAAATTTAAGAGCGGAAAAGGAAGGAATTTTAAAGTACAAACAAGCCAAGTACTGAATGCTAAACAATCCTTTACACTCCAAAGATGCCCCCCAGGACACTCATCCTGTTGCTGATACACTAGGGTGAGTTGTGTGGCCTAGGTCTTCCACGTAGCCCATTGGTTAGCGCGCTGGAGTTGCACTGTGTAGGCCCGGGTTCGATTCCAGCTACTGTCAAAACTGCCGCCGTGTTCACGCGGAGTACGATCACGTTAAACATGTGGGTCCGTAAGTCCCTCCGAGAGGTTGGTGGGGTTGGTGGCAGGGGAAGGAGGGTACGGTCCTTGTGGATGCCTCCCCCACTGGGTTCCCGCCCAAATTGGGTGTCACTTCCCGGCCGACCAAACAGTTACCTTACACCTTTCTGGTAGGTCGGACGGTCTGGGTCTCAACAACAACACTCCAATAAAGGGAACTGAAGAATTCTTTACGAAACAATCGTATGGAATATATACGAAACAATCGTTCCTTCATTAATTATTAATACCTGATTTTCATTATACCTTCTGTATTTTGGCTTTATTAGCTTTCATATTCTTATTTTCATTCAAAGAATGTTGATGCGTTAAAAATATGAAACAGTCAAAAATTATGTATAGAAACATCGATTTTTCTATAAAAAACAACATCATATAGAAATCTGCAAAATCGAAAATTCCAATCATCACTGAAAAATATTTTCAAGAAAATGCAAAATTTAAGCAGCTTTAACCAAATTGAATCACATGAATTGTTTAGATTTGGTTCAGTAATTTGGTTTCAGTAATTAAATCTGCTTAAGCAACTGCAAAGATACAATTGAAAAAATCCGACATGTCTAATCATTTGCCAAAATCATTGACATATATATAAAAATATATATACATTATATATATATATATATATATATATATATATATATGGACCCTCGATAATGTTACTTAAATACATAATTTTTTCATTAGCAGATGACTGATCCAGACTTTAGAACTTTAGCTCAAACTGCTATCGAGATATTACACCTTTCAAATACATTTATCAACAAATCACATACAATCACATAAAAAATAACAAAAAAAATTATTAAAATTGCAAAACTGACGTTAAGTAAACAAAAATGGAGCAAGATTGTTAAGTAAATTATTAAAATACTTTATATGGATTATATTACTTATTTTAGATGTTATCAATATTGAACAATGTCAATTTATGGTTGTATAAAAGATAAGTTAATTGAGTACTTCGAAATATTTTTACTTCCGAATAAGCGTCAAATGCAAAATTTAACTGCAAAAACTGTGCCGTATATCTTATACGTCACTGGATTAAATTCATTGCATTATACAGGGAAAGTTATGTCCTGGCCATATCAGATTTTTTAAAAACTTTTTTGATCTTACATAACATAAAAAATATATTTATGTATGCTTCACGGTATGTGAAAATACATCTTGTTCTACTACATTTTTTGAAGGATTATTTGATGATGTAATACACTTTGTCTTTTATCTGAGACAGTTTGATGGATGGAAAATGGTAGAAAGAATTATTCTGAAGTTTCTAACAGAACTGCTTATAACGGATTAGAGAAACGAAAATACGATCACCTGTGTAATTCTATCCGAGCATAATGCTTCAATTGATACTAGTCTGTATTGGAACCGGAATGTACTTGTTTACAATAACTTTGCTTTGTGTACAACAACTTTATGTACACAAAGGAATTGTCTTTTATATTAGATAGTTTGATGTATGGAAAATTTGAGAAAGAATTCTTTTGAAGTATCGAACAGAATTTATAATATAAACACCTTGTTTTATCTGTCTGTGCAACTATCCGTCTCTGGGTAACGCTTGGCAAAATTTTGGCGTCGAAATTGGCGGAATTGGCCAAGTTGGCGAGATTTTTTAACTGTTGCCAAATTGATGAAAATATCGTCAAAATTATAAAAATGCAACCAAATTAGTAAAAATGACGATTAATTGATGAAAACTCAATATGTTGGAGAATATAAGAATCTACTACAGAATAAGCTATTTTTCCGTCTTTGGGAGTTTTTTAAATGCTACTAAACTGCTGAAAATAACTTCAGTAGTTATTTATTTACCATACGAATAACTTATTTCTCCATCCGTAGCGCTTGGCGAAATTTTGGTGTCTAATATGGCGGAATATCACCAAATTGGAGATTTTTCTTTTACAAATTGCCAAATTGATGAAGATGTCTCCAAATTAAAAAAATTGACGCTAAATCATTAAAAATGACAACTAAATGATAAAAATTCAATATCTTGGAAACAACATAATAAACGATGATATGAATAACCCATTTCTTCGCCCGTCCGTAATGCTTGGTGAAAAATTTGGCGGGATATCGCAAACTTGGTAACTTTTATAAATATTGATAAAATGGCGAAAATGTTGCCAAATTGAAAAAAATGTCACCAAATTTATAAAAATAACGCTAAATTGAGTATGTATTGGGAATGGAATGCCGTAGTGTACAATAATATTTTAAATATATTAAATTTTGTATTATTCAATTTGCTGTATCACTTGTACTCCCCATTGTTCACATTGAATAACAAATATTTCGTTCCAAGGACAACCTTACTTATTCCAGAAAATGTACACCAAATATTATTTAGAGCAACATTGGCAAGCTTAATATGGGGTACATATTTTCGCCATGTATGTATTCAATTTAATACATGAACAGGGATGGGGAAGTAAACTTTTTAGATTCCCCTTCCTTGATTTTGAATGTTGTATAATGTTTTAAAATACTTTGCCACGTGTTTCTCCTGTTTTGCTAGCATTCAGCATAAAATTTCTTACTTTTATTCAATGATCATGCAAACATTTCATATTTGTTAGCAAATCATCTACTAATTGTTTGTCAATCAATTGTTAATTACTTGTCAATCAATGTGCCATACAGATAAGGTAATTATTTACTTTATAATACAGATAGTTTGATATCCCTAAATTGATTTTTGATATATTAAATAACTCGAAATAAATACTAAGTTCTAAGCAATTTATCTAATATATTTCTTCGTGAGAAATTGTCCAAATACATTAAAATTTTCATATTCCAATACACTGTAATTATTGGTCATATGCTTATTATGACCTTTGAAATTAAACATCAAATTTTTAACCGTTGTTGATATTTTATATTCTAATTTATCTACCCAACGTAACCGACATTTTCATCGCCAGTGACTCTCTGCATTTGGCCAGTGAATCCGAACATCTGATTGGTTGTTAATTCACGGTAAATCATAATTTAATCAAATGACGAAAATAATAACAAACTGGTTACTTCAAAAATATAATTCTTTCTTTATCCTTATACACAGTCTTTGCGCTTGCACCACAGAACACTTTCTTTGTAGTGGGTCGTTATTTATGTTATAACTCTATTGCACATAAAATGTAATTTGCTGTTTTAAGTCTACGCGAAAAACTTCCAAATAAAATTTCTGTACAACCATCGATTTAATTAATCAGTTCCGGAAAACTCCAATGAAGTTATTTTAAAATAATTGAACCATTTTGCTATCCATAAAAATAATTCACTAATCCTAAATTCGACTCCTTCTCATTTATTTAGTAATTATAACAATCATTAATGATCATTACAAGGCAAAGGCGGGTCTCTAGTAATCTACTAACACATAAATCATTTGCGAATGATGGGGATATGCTCCTTTTACTGATAACGGTTATAATACGAAGGGTGTTTAGCACTTAAAAGGAAATTCAATTGATAGAAGTTTTTAATGGTATATCTAAATTCGCAGAGGATAATTTAGAAAGCGCATATATAAGAATTAAATCGTATATTTAAAATTTGCTTATTTTATTAATATTGTATATCCAATAATGTGCGTACCTCCGAATGTTGTGCTTGTTACTTTTCCTGCAAAACATGGGGACAGTATAGAGAATGTATTGGAATCGTGTCAAAAATCGCAACTTGAGTTTAGAAGGGTCAACATATTTCGAGCGCTCTATAAGCCGAAAAAACAATGATAGCATGATGACTGGCTATGTGTATGTTTGTCCGTTTAGCTGTGCATTGTATGCTTCCTTTTTAACTCCAAAACTAATTGGCCAAATTTCATAAAATTTGGAAGGTAAGTGTGGTGCACAAAACATAAAGAGAACTTAAAGTTACATTTAAGGACCATATTTAATTAATCTTAGAACATGATCGTACACCTTATCGTTGTAAAACACTTGCGTTGCACAGCTAATAAAACCTTCCATATTATCTTTAGTGCGAGTTTTGGAATAGAAAATTTATTAACATTATGCCACAATTAACTGCACCCATTTTAACTTTAAAATAGCATTATTTATAAAGAACATTCAATTGATTTTTAAATTAATTACAACAATTATCACATATTATTTGCGGAGGAAATAGGACATGTGAGACCAGGTAATTACTTATGAAATCTGATTTGACCTAATACAATTATTGATATGTACACATTTATCCGATTTCGTTTTTATGTATTACACAGCTTTCTGCCTGCATTGACACACAGTCTATTGACGGCATTGACACACAGCCTTATGACTACAAATAACTGACTCTCATATGATTTGCATCTCTCTGAGTCTGTTACTTCGCTCTACTATCTGAATCTGTAGTCATTCTATCACTGTAGTATCTCTGGAGTATTTTGGTGTGTGTAGTGTTGAATTGTGTGTTTTATGAATTTTGAGTTAGGATTTTGGAAGGTGTAACACAATATTTGTATGACATGTTTCCACCCCAATTACAAATGCCAACCAAAATAATGAACTATCTAAATGCTGCAGAAAGGAGCTAATGACAACAAAATGCATATATAAACAGTGGTCATCCCCGTCTGCAGCAACAGCGAATGGTAGATGTTTTAGGGAATGAATGGGGGAAAGAAAAAAGCGCCCCAAAGCCGTATTCAAAAAACTTGAGTTGACTAAAAACTCTCGAACGAGTCAGCATCATGTTTTGGTTTTGTGAAAAGTGTCTATAGAATGTGAGCAATAAAATGGTAGCTTGTGCAAATATGAGATGTGCAACAGGGTGCAGACATCATTGAGATTGCACGAATACGTACGTAACAAAGAGTAGAGGTAAACCAAATTTCAATTGTCACTAATCAGCACGGAAGGCACACCTTTAACGATTACTAAAATAATGAACTACCAGTTCGTTTGAGTGGATCATATGAACGAGTTCGTAGATATTGAACTAAAGGAACTATTTTTTATTGATTGCTTAATGGAAACTGTTTTAAGAAATTTAAGTCAAAGTTATTATGTGTGTAAATATATGTATTAATTTAATATTGTCAGTGATATGTGTCTTTTAATAATTGATTTAATTATAGTATAATTACTCAAGATACAATGGATATCTATTAAGTAAAATATTAAAATAAATTGAGCAATTAAGCAAGTGTATTTCTTTATGTTTTGTGTGTTCGTATCTCGAGCTTGAGAACCGGGAGCTTACATGCTCCACCCTTAGTGGCGGCATCATAGGTAAGTTCTAGAATAATACTTTTTGATTAGAATAAGTTTACCTTATGACAGAAGGGATAAATTTTGTTAAATGCCTTCGAAAAATACTAAACGACAAGAATCACCTCAAAAACCGAAATTAGAGATTATTGAAAATCCAAGGTAAAAATGGATAATTTTGGATTAATAAATTTATTACCAGTTTTCAATTGGCTTAATGACGATAATATTGAATTTTTTATTGCGTAATTTTGAAAGTGTTGTCAAAATGCCTGATTGGACAGAAGAAAATAAAGCAATAATTTTAAAAACTCAATTAAAAGGAAACGCGCATGAAGTTTTGTCAAAAAAATGCGGAACTGCAAAAAGCAGATAATATTGAGCAAATCAAAAATTTATTACTGAGACAATTTAAAACGCCTCTTACAATGCTGAAAAAGCAGACAAATTTAAATAAAATGAAAATGAAACTAGAAATAGAAGTATCGAAGTTGGCGTTTGAAATAATCAATACGATCAATGAGTGTTTAGGGAATAGTTATGCAAATCATGAAATTCGAGAAATAAAGAATAATATAAAGTTTTCAAAATGTATGGAATCTTCAAGACATGATCTGGCATTCGAAATTAAAAAAAATAATACGCATGATTTTGAAAATGCGGTGGAATATGTGGAACATTTAGAAAATATTTTCAGGGATTTCAACATCACGGAAGTAAATGCGATTCATTGAAATGAAAATATAAGCAAAGATTTAAATGATAGACAGATGGAAAAGTAATTAGAAACGAGGGATGAACGAGTTACACTTCAACGACGGATGAGTACCAGATTCAAAGATGTGAAAAGGACTGTAACAGATCAGATGAGACCGATAACAGATTCAGTGTAAGACGAAGTGCCGAAGAGGTCATATGCAATAGCTAGTTGTGCGAGTGCCGATGTGAAAGATAGTCGGCTGTGTATTAACGTCTAAATACAACCCGAAGGTATGTGCAGATCAAATATTATGGAAGATCATATGCAATTTAAACATTTTTAACTTATCTGGTCACACATGTCCAATCTCCTAGGCAAACAATATGATAAGTTTTGTAATAAATTTAATAATTAACTAAATGTTCTGAAAAAATAATGTTATGCTAATGTTAATAACAGTTAATTGTGAGTAGCATTATGTTAATAAATATTTTATTCCAGGAGTAGCACTAAAGATAATATGGTGGGTTTTAGTAGCGGCACAACGCAAGTGCTTTGCGATATACAAGCAACGACCATATTATATATGAATAATTTAATAAGTCTAAAATCTATCATAACATTTCTTAAAATGTGAACAACTGTAAATCGCCTGTGGTTTACTTTGCAGGTTATGTTTTGCACTATACGGGAAAAAAAAAACCTTCTTCTTTATTTTTTTGGAAAATAGTTCTAAAAAATTATCTACATATGCTCAAATATATCAATTAAATGTCTTTCATTAGAATCTAAAGTTATATTTACGTCTAAGAATTTCATTAAACAAGATAACTCTTTGTGGAAAGTTAGAATACTATCTTCTTGAGCATTGCATACAGAACCCGTATAAATGACTCACAAAAATAATTGAAATTAATAATTAAAAATCAAATTCATATATATAAAATTATAAACCAAATAAAAGCAAACATTTTTAATTAAAAAAAATTAGCTGCAAGTAAAACTCTTATAATTTTAAATTAATAAAATGATAATATTAAATTAATAAAATGATACATTAATAACATTTCAAATTAATAAATTTATAATTGATATTTTTAAATTAATATAATTTTAAATGAATAATTAATAAAATATTCTGAGTTAAATAAAATTTTAATAATTATACAAAGCATTTAAGACCCTAAATGAAAGAACTTTTGAAAAGATAATGGATTTAACATTAAATGTGATTATTAAAACTTATTTTTTATTTAAACAAATTGGAAGTAATTATTATATTATTAAACGAAATATTTGCTGCAAGTCTTTAATTACACCTACGATAAATCATTAAGCCTCAACATCATTAAAACAATAAATGATAAGAAACATGATTCCTAATAGTTTTCATAGAAAAAATATTTTAGTAATATCACTCGCTGGGTTTCGTCCAGAAAAGAGCACCAGGCGCGAAGCGCCTTTAATCTCCAATCTCTAGGTGTGGTTCTTATCTTCATACTGTGACATTATTTCATTTGCCCATAGTTGGAGGTTCGAGGTTTTTGATTTACTGTTTTTATTATTTGACTTAGCTCCTAGTGTGGCAGTTTGTTGCACATTTAGAGTTTGAGTAATTTTGGGGAGTTGATGCAGTTCTAAGGATTTCCTATCAATTTGGCAGTTTAAGGTTTAAGAACATTTTTTAGAAAACATTGATCGAGTTTTAATTTAATATCAACTATTTAAGTTGGGACTTACCTAATTCCGATTTTCAATATTAAGTACCGCGCGGGGTCTCTTACGTGATTTGGCTTTGCGATGATCATAGTCATGCAGATTGAATAGTAGTTCATTTGGAACAGATGGCAGATTTTTATAGAATTTAAGCGCTAGCTTTTTAATTTGGGCTCTAAAAGTTTTTATTTTGAAGTCTTTCCTAATTACCGAGTTTCTTAAGTATCTAGGAGCTTTCCTTATAATCCTTAGGGTTTTGTTTTGTTTTGTCTCTAGTAAGTCTATAGTAGTTTTACAGGCATATCCCCATACGGGTGCTGCATACAGCATTCCCGGGCGGATGACCGATTTATAAATTAGGAGTTTATTTTGATAACTTAGATTTCCGTTTCCTATCATTGGGTATAAGGCTCCTGTGGCCATATACGCTTTTTTGATTAAGTTCGTTACGTGCTGTTTCCAGGTTAGGTGGGAATCTATCGTTACACCTAGGTATTTAGTAGATTTTTCCTCTTGTAGGGCATGGTTGTTTATGTACAGAGGCGGCGGAGGTTTACGTTTTCTAGAGAAATAAATCCAATGACATTTATTGGGGTTTAATTTTATTCGCCATTTTTCCAGCCATGTTTGGAGTATGTCTAAGTGTTGTTGTAGCTGTCTGTGCATTACTGAGACGTAAGGATGTTTTGCAAGTATCGCACTGTCGTCTGCATAGAGTGCCAGCTCCGTGTCTAGGGTCCTGGGGATGTCATTTAGATATATGTTAAAGAGTGTCGGGCCCAGGATGGATCCTTGCGGTACACTACTTTTAATGAGCTTGGGTGTAGACAAGTTATCTTTTACTCTAACTTGGAAGTGTCTGTTATTTAGGTATGAGATTAAAAGTTTGACAAGTGCGTCAGGGACTTTTAGAGTGATCAATTTGTACGTTTAGTAATATGTAAATAAGGAAATTGGTAGTCTATAAAACTGTTTTATTATTATTGGTAGATATTTAAAAAAAGGAAAAAATCCCAAATTTTCTCGTGTAATATGTAAATGAAAAATCCTCACAAACATGTGGGACACATTTAGCCCCTCACCACTACTGACTTTATTAAAGCATTCCTATTTTAAATTAGTTGCATCGCGGAAAAACGAATATATAAATATCCAAGACCTTCGTCCTTTGGACTAATTTATCCTTGCATATTTGCATGTTATCTAAGAATGTTTACACAGTAATTTTTTCGGAAATATGCACATACCTACAGAGCATAAAATCTCATTGATATTTATACTACGGATCAAGATGTATATTAAATGCAAAGAAGTCTAAGATGAATCTAAACTTCCATTTTTAAATCTTCAAAAAAAGGATGTATTTTACTTGATCCTATAATATGTGATAATGTGCGGGGAAAATATATCTATATAGTTAAACATTCGAGATTTTGATAATTTTATACGTTTTAAGAACTTCTGAATATGGATAAATTTGTTTAGAGGTATGTCTGTATGGGCGCCCTGTGTGTGTGTCAGTGTATATGTTTATTCATTATGTACAGCCTTCCAGCTAAATTCCTAGACGATAAACCGCTACACATATTTTGGTATTGGTTTAGGATGTATAAATACGATTCGAAATTTGAGTAGTGTTAGCTGAAATTATGTTATTTAAGTAGCGGAGCTTATTTACGATCAGTGAAATGACGTGTATATTTATATTATTTTATAATTATTTTTTATATTATATGTGTTTTTGATATATTATTTTATAAATGTTTGGATCACGTTGATAATACGTAATGCTTAGTATCACAATACATTATTTTACAAAAAAAACCCGAATACCTTTAAATAATATGTTACTTTCTTGCAGAGGTACCAAATCAGAATTTAATTTTAAAGGAAATAAACGCCCTTACACAGATCACAATCTGTCTTATTTCTAATTCAACGAGCGTATCTGACAAACGAATTTATCAAAATTATTTGACAAATTTATCTCTCAGCTCGAGATATTTAAGATAGTATTTTCAAGTTATTCTCAAACAATAAATCCCAGAAAATGACTTTTGTCATTCCAGTATTGATTGGAAATTGAAGAAATCATCTGGGAATCGACGTAAAAAGCGTCTATTTTTCATTTCTATTTGATAAAGTATTCCCCTAATGCTGTGGACGATGCCTACAAATATCCGATTTAGATATAACTCTAAATTAAACAATTCACAATAAATTCGCAATTTTAATAAATATAGGGCATTATTGAAGAAGATATTGTTTTTATGTTTTTAATCGCATTTTCCCCAAAATTTTGATTTATCGAATTTTTTAGACGGCAGTATTATCTGTCTGAAATCGCTGAAAAATATAATTTATTAAAAAAGTTTTATGAAATTTTTACAAACTGTATTAAGTAATAAGCAAAACATAGGAAATATTGTACATAAAACACTTTTAAGTGTAAATTGTTATTGCTTTTAAACATTTAAAAAATCTAAACATTTAAAAAAAGAAACATTTAAAAAAACAATAAAGCAAACAAACACATCGTTTTCGAATTTTTGTTTTACAGGGTTGAATATTTATTCACTTATGGATCAAACATAAACAATTGATTTTAAACATTGATGTTTCTGTAAAAAGAATATTTGATGAAAAAATGAAATTGAAATATCGAAAAATATATAAAATAATTTAAACACATTAAAAATAAACTGCTTTTCCTTTAAAAATATTTTCTCATATTTATATAACCCATATCTAAAAACATATATCTAAAAAATCTAGTTATAGTAATATGAAACATTTCGTTAATTTGCCATCCTCATTGGATTTTAGATGTGAATGGGGGTTCACTAAGGATTTACATTTCTGATTCTCGAGATGTCACTTTCAGTTTTTCCTGAAAATGTTTTATTTATTTTATCAAACAAATTTATTTTCGAGGATCAAATTGATGCATCTCTTGGTTTTGATATCGTTGACGATACGTAGTTTACAAATAACTTATTGGGCAATTAAAATATCGATCACATGCATTTAGTTTTTAAATATATATCTTCAGGTGAAGGCACTGGAATGACTTTTCCCCTATGTCCCGGTGTTACATAAAAGCAAGATAGTGATCAAGTGATTATCCATCACCACTGGGGAAGCATAGTTTTAAGACCATTGTTTTTTGACCACACGATACTGGCGATCACGCGAACAACGAACATAAAACATATTTTAACGATATATTTAAAAATATTTCTGGAAGTTGAATTCACTTAACATTCAGTTGAAAATCCTATTGCTTTTAAGTAAAGCCCTATTATAGGGTGGAATTCGTTTATGATATAAATGTGCTCCTGTATGTTAAATACGTTTCTGCGATTTAAATGTGTTACTTTGATTTCATTAATTTTCTGTATTCTAATTTGTTTAATTTAATATTCAAATTCAAAAAACGTAAATGCTTTTTTGTATTAGGATTCTCAAATATTGTAATAAATTTTTATACTTATAATTTCAGTAATATTTGTTAAATTAAATTTAAATTTGGAATATTTCTTAACTCGCATACTTCATATGTGTGAGTCTTTCAAAGTTCGGCTGTTTGCTAGTGTATTTTAATCTACAGAATTCTCTGAATAGAAATATTTGATAAAATTGCAAATGTTACATGCAAACATTCATAATATACGAAATTCGCGTGGATTTTAGGAATAATAACATTATCGAAATACAACGGACACAACAATAAATAAGTGACATTGCGCGTTTTTGAATTCGACGAAATCCGGATAAAAAGTTGTCAGCCTTCTCTGTGTATAAATTAACTTCATTTTTTACTCCAACACTTATTTCTTCTTTTTACATTCCCTACCATGCATGGTTACTGTAATACATTGTTAATACCTGCAATACATTATTAATACCTGCAATACATTGATAATACCTGCAATACACCTTTCACAACTCGCTTGCTTTATATGCTCTAGTCCACTCAAATCCCGGCTATTTGCTAGTTTATAAACATCTACAGATTGCTTTGAATATAAATTATTGATGGACTTTTAACTAGGTTCATTGTATTATCCATCCGGATCGTATTATTTAGGATACAATATTCTACAAAATTGTAAACATACATTCATGACATTATAAATTCCTCTAATTTTAGGAATAATAGCATTATCGAAATACAACGGACACAACAATGTATGAGTGACATTACGCTTTCCTGAATTCACCGAAATCCGGATAAAAAGTTATCAGCCATCTCCATGTATCAAGTAACTTTATATTTTACTCCAACTCTTAGTTCTTCTTTTTACTTGTCTTGCAAGACGTGATTAATACAATACTGCAATACGGTGTTAATACCTGCAACACGTTGTTAGTACCTGCAATACGTTGTTAAAACCTGCAATACATCAGTCAGAGCTTGCATATTTCATATGCGTTAGACCATTCAAATCCCCGGATTTTGCTAGTTTATTTACATATACAGATTGCTATGAAAATAAGTTCTTGTTGAACATGTCAATTATGTTAATTGTATATTCCATCCGGATCGTATTCTTTAGGGTACAAATTACAATTAAATTGTATGCAAACATTCATAATTTTTAAATTCATTTGATATTATAAATGATAACATTATCGAAATACTATTGACACAACAATAAATAAGTGACATTACACTTCACTTTCTTGAAATCACCGAAATTCGGATAAAAAGTTGTCGATCTTCTCCATGTATCAAGTAAATTTTTCTTCTACTCCAACTCATATTTCTTCTATCTTTTTTTGTCTAAACTGACACTCTGTTCGATCTGGCGTGTTTTTACAACATCAAAAATTGTTTGTGGCACAGAATTATCTTTTCAGTTACGAAAGTTCTCTAAACTTTGGGAAATGTTTCTGACTTTGAGACTTATATTTAAGTAAAAATAATACAAAGAATGAAGAAAACTGAAGACTGAAGATAGCACAAACACAATATGAGTACATAATATAACATAAATGCAAAATTATGTCACTATTAAACCTAAAAATGTATAAGCATGTATTGTATAAATTTATATTTTAACGATGCATTTATGGAGTAGTCTCCATATGATGATAAGTGGTGTGTATCCGGTTATTCATATAAAATGTGATAACGTGTAGCTTTTTAAAGTAATTTTGTCTGTAAACCCGCAACATAAAATTAAAGGAAATCCGACAGGCAACTGAAATAATGAAAAAATAACCGGATCCGCTCTCGACCAGCAAAACGAATAAACTGTAAGCAGGTTGTAGTCCCGGGCCCAAAGAAGGACTGTAATTTGTAGTGGAGTATAAATCACGATATTTGATCTTAAGCCAAAAATGTTGCGTTATAAAAACAATCATAAAAACTATTTTTAAAATAAGAATTTATTTATGTTTTTGACTGCAAAAGGAATAAAAAGAGAAAGTATAATAGATTTAAAGTAAAATTTAATTTAAATCATTTTTACATATAATAGGAAGTGGAGCACTTGTATTCATGCCTTTTCATAGCGAGAGTAGTCAGCTTGATCTTTATGAGAAATCGTCATGTGACATTCTTATTCAGAAAAAAGTTAAAGGATTGTCATGTCGTCTTTATTATTTACAAAGTCTACATCCACTCGCATTTTCTATATTTAAAAATATCAAATATAAAGCTGAAATTTAAACTGATTTGAAATTTCCAGAATGTTTCACCGAACGAATTCACTGATGAATCACAGATAGTTCATTACATAATATAATTTTCTTGAAATTGCGAGAGCATTTTCAGACAATGACATCACAAATCAGACATAGAGCGAGTAAATAAAACAAAGTGAGACATTCTTGGGTTAGGATCCCTTAATGGAAACCAATCCATTGAAACTATATTGTGAGAACGAATATCCATTCCAACTTTAGATGTGTTCCTAAATAACGGGTTTTAAAATCATTAAAACAAATTAGTTGTTTCATTTTTTTTTATAATTTTATGCCCTTGCATTCGGACCACGGTAAAAAAGGTTAATAACTTGTAAAGTTAGTAGGGACCGTTATAGACTTATTCTATGAATTTTTCCGCTTGATCATGCGTTTGTGCTACAAGAACAACACTCGGTTAATTGCAGAGCTAGATATTGTACTTGTGATATGAATTTCTGATTTTTTTTCTCATACGTAGGATTCTCAGTTTGTGCTGAAAGGTGCATAAAATTGAACATGTCACCCATTTATGAATGAAGTTATTCCCTCTAAAAGTGACCTAAAATCTTATAGGCGAAACAAAGTCTAATTAAGGGATTTTTTGTGGCTGTACGATAGATTGATTATGATTTTGAGAGACTGTAAATATGATTTTTGTAGATTCGTTTAGTCAAACTCACATGCATCACATGTAAAAAAAAAATGTATATGGTAGGGCTAAATTTGTTAGTCTCCAAGGAGGATTAACAAAACTGTGTTATTTAACAAGTGTTCTTTATGGCATTGTGTTGGAAATTCCATGCTAATGAGACATGTATAATACACGGTAAACCGGTGTTTGTATTATGTTATCATGAATGAGAGCACAATACCCACTTTGAAAATGCACCCTGTATGCAAGCTGGGAGTGTATTAAAATGTAGCTTAATGTATATTTTATCAATTACTACACATGGGAACAAAAAGTACAAGTATTGATCATCAAAAAATAAGATTGACTTGCTCAAAAAATCATTTAAAATTGCGCGACAAAGTTAACAGAAATACATTATTACAAAAAATGTCTGAAGAAAATTAAATGAAAGCAATTATAAATAGATTATATGGAAATTCGAGTGACTGTTCTGAAACCCGGTTCAGACAATTAAATATTTGACGATAATTATTCTAATTCAAAACATTTAATAAGAAATGTTAATGTGAAATTCCACCCACTGCATATTAAAAGTTAAAAAAAAGAAGTTACTAATGCGCTCGTAAAAATTATAAGCTCTTTTAAAAGAAGATAAATATTTAATTTCCTACTTCAATTTAATAAATTCTTAGAATCCATGAGAAGTAATTTCATTAAGAAAAACTGTTTTGAAACATCACACACATTTCAAATTTAAAAATTGTTTGAACCGCTTTCTGAAAATGAATTAGTGGTATTTTCAGTAAACTGTATGCTATTATTTATTATTTCATAAACATTCAGAAATGTTTAACAATATTACATTTAAAATAGTTAACGGTATTAATTTAAAAGGACATTCAGCGTGAATTTATTTTCCTTGCAAAAGGAAAGTAGTTTTGCATGTCAAAAATACTTTTTGCAAAATGGAAAAATGAAAATGTTTCTTAGAGTGGTGATTGATAATATCACATTTTACGTGAATACGAAATTGAAAACGCATATTGTAATCAATCAGTCCGTCTGACTGTGTGTCTACTTGTCTGTCTGTAGGTTTGTGTATATGCCTGTGTATCCGTCTGTCCATATGTAACTAAATAAAACTCAGTATATTGATTTTTACAAAATTTAATAAATAGCATCTAGCAATAAATTTGTCGAGGCAAAATACATTTTTTAAATAAATTAAAACATAAAGATATTCCTTTATGATATTTTTCACTCTACGACATATCGCTATTAAGACTACATTTAGTCATTAATGTAAACGGAATTTAGATTAATGAAAAATGTTAAATTTTGTACTCAATGAATTTTAATTAATTTCCTTAGACATATACATATATGTATTTCAAATATCCATTAGCTGAATAACAATAAACAAAATTGACACGCTTCCAATATATTTAAGTAAACACTTACAATAATAGCAATGCATTGAATTCAAAATTACGCCGAAAAAACCATTTAAGATTCATAATACACACCATTTTTGTTAAAATTTAAAATGCTTATTAGATTTAATCCTTATTAATTTTATGGAATAATATCGCTGTTTTAAATTTTAATTAGCGTCTTTTGAGCTTAAAATATTTTGGGATTAGCGATAATTGTATTCATTGACAATATGGTACATTTTATTTAGTTAATGTTTTTTTATTTTGTTTAACACGTTTCAATTAATGTTTTTACTGTTTGCTAACATGAATGTGATGTAGTAATTACTTTGTCGCAATGTTTGCATTAACACTTTTATATCTAATAACACGTTAATGCATATTTTTATCATTTATATTAGTGCATATATTAAGAATATTATTTTAAAAATAATACTGTGTATTTACAGGGCTCCTAGTAAATCTATACGTTTCTCAATAACTTTACAGAGAATAGTCCATGAGTATATACGTTAGGTGGCTCTATATTCAAATAGCCAAGCACGATCGAATAAAAGTGATTCCAGAGGAGAATTTTAATATTAAGATAAACAACTAAACATCAAAGCGAGATAGACAAAAAACACAATTACAAAGTTGTAGATCATTGTCTAATTAGTAGAAATCGAAAGCAAACTGTGTTTGGTCTATACAACCTTTAAATTTCCATCTTTTTTATTATTTGAATTATGAATTATTTTGTACTTACAACTTTTTTTTGGCTCGGTTGAGTAGTCTAATCAGCGATAGGTCTAATCTGTGGAGGAGGCAGGATAAAACTTTCGGTTCGGTTGTAGAAAGAGGGAGAATCAACAATTCAATGATCGGTGTGAGACCAGATGAAGGTCGATTGAGGTAGCTTCTGGTTCATTTAAGATGAGATTGCGCAAGACACCATCCTCAGAAAAGTCCAGTATATGTGTGCGGAAGTGGTGCTCGAGCCTGCGTACTGATAATCGGCAACTTTAGTTGAGCGTGAGTAAGAAATATTTGAGTTAATTTTGTAAGTACGCGAAACTCACTGGTATGACCAAGCCCTAGTATATTTCAATTTCAGTTCGATCAACTAATGGATCCAGTTTAGTAATAGTTTGTCTTTTAAATTGTACTTAATATTTGTTTAACCAGCTACTTGTAGTCTTTGTTTAATTATGCAAATAAAGTAGTTGGCTTTTAAAACTTCTCTCTGTGGGCTTTCCTTGGATGTCAGTTGCACCATCGATGAGTTCTAGAAAGTATTGAGTAGTGTCACTACTTTCTAGACCTCGATGAGGTCTATAATGTAGAGACTCAACTCAACTCAGTAGATCGATGATCTACATTTTAGAACTCAATACTTAGCAACTATAAAAGGAAACAACTATTTCACACACTATGTTTATTGGCTGTTTGTTGCTATGTTTTCAACAATATCATATGTGAATCAAAAAAATATGCAAAACTTTTAGAAATTAGACAGGTGTAGATATAGAGCATAACAGCTACATAAAATTAAGACAATAGTGTACTTTGTGGTCTACATATTAAAGTTATTAAAGTTCTTAAAATTATATCGCAAGTAAAATAATATTTGTGATATTTATCTTCAGTATACGGCTTATCATAAGCGAAAATACAAATTTAAAACATGCTAAACAGCTGTAAATTAGTATGAACATTTTTATATGGGAAAATGACACGAAATTTGATTATCATATTTTTTTCTCATAAGAATTCAAATAATGTTCAAATCTGTATTGGCGTAGGATTGGCGAAAACATCAATTTGATTAACAGGCATAATTATTTACCTTTAACCGAATGGAGATACATTATTTGTCAAATTAAAAATTTAATAATATATTATGTAATTTAAACTCTCTAAAGATTAAATTCATCTTTAAGAGCACTCCAAGACAACAGAGTTAGTGACAACATTCGCATTTTTGAAGACCACTCTGATGTTGCACTGACTACCTACATATCTTATTTGCTGAACTCACAAATTTTCAATTGAATTCACCATTGACTTCACATTAAACTCAAAATCGACTTCTCATTGAATGCACAATTGACTACACTTTTAATTGATTTCATATTTTCAATTGAACAGAACTTTTACAACACTGTTGCAGGAGGATTGCTGTGATTTCTCCCTGTTTTCATTGGTTCTCTTGATCTGCTTGCTCATTGGCTCCAGTCGTCTGGGCGGAGTTTAGGCTGGGTTTCATTGGAGAATCTCTTATAGCCTCACAGATTTGACTCAATCCGCGAAACGCAGGTGCCATGAGGTCAGCGTTAATTTTCTTGACCATAAATAAATGTCAGCCCCATAAAAAAATTGACATCTTTATGTCTGAGGCTGGTGTTATTTTATCGCTTTTGCATTTTGTACAAACTGTAATGCTTACCACTGTATTGTAATTTGATAAAGTACAAACATGGAAATGACCTATAAAAGGAGTAAACAGAGTACATAAGAGTATATTTATCATTAAAATACGTTCTGGGGTTTGATAGTGATAGAGAGTAAATAAAATGTATTATATAAATCTCTTAATCTGCTATTGGCTTGAAAATCTAATTACTTGTAGTTACACATATATCAAAAAGTCAGAACTCTTCTATTATCAAGCTTCGAGACTTGTTTCAAATGCTGTAAAATCTAATCCAATGCAGGCTATGCAAGTACTCACGGGAGATAGACCGCTGGAGGTGATTATGAAGGAAAGGTCATTGGTTTTATACGAAAAATTGGTCAGGCTTTCTTGGTTTAGTTTTTAGAAAAAACATATTTTAACTAACCCATGAAAATTAAAGGCACACGTGGGCTTTGTTTAAAAAATATTTAAATTTGAGTATGCTCAAACTGAATCCCTTGAGAAAGTTGTTTTAAAATTTAATCCGTTAAATTTGAAATCTTTGAAGTGCAAGTTTGAGTTAAACCCAATAAAGAAACCTTCATGTACTATTATGAAGGACTAAATGAAAACAGCTGCTCTGGAGTCCATTTTAACTAGATAGGCTAAGGGTGCATGACTGCATATATACACAGATGGTTCCAGAAAGTTTCCTCTTGAAAATGCTTAACTGGACTGATTTTGGATTTCTTATGTTTTTAATTTTCAATGGGAACGTACACACATTTTGATAAAACAATTGAGGCAATAAAATTCGCTATCAAGCAATTTATTCTTTGAGTCATATCAGATCGAAAATGTCATTTTTCCTCACCCTCTCTCAACCATTCACGTAATTCTATGGTTTAATACTTCAGACTCAGCAATAATTCGGAATTACAGATCATGGGTTTTTTATATATAAATGTAAAATGATTGGCCTGCAGTTTATTACAGCTCACTGTAACGGAATAACTGTTGCACTCCCCAAAATGGTACGAGAGTTTTGCAAACAGATCAAATCAATATTACATTTGCATCAGAATAATTAAAAACACTGGGGCAAGAAAAAAGAAAATATTAGATGAAAATAAAGAATAAATTATGGAACGGCGCAATCTTTGAGTTCACTAATGAAGCTGGATCTCTTGCAATTACAGATTTCACACATTTTTATTTCTTATTATAGTTGTCTTCTCTATTACAGTTGTCTGCTTCAACGTCGTGCATCATTTATGTCATGTATGGGAATGAATTGCGTATAATCAATTCCTTTGAAAAAATGTTTGTGCGATACAATTATCCTTCAAAATTAGATTGCAAAGACCTTTATTATAAGAGAAATTACTGATATTAGACATTAAAACACAGTACTGAAATTTAATAACACGAAAGCAATTGCAAATGTATTATTTGATGAATGGAAAGCACATTTCGAAATCCCATTCAGCTAATTAAATTTCAAGCGACAATTATTCCACTTCGAAACATTTAGTAATAAAGAATAATCTGAAATTTCGTCCAAGATAAATGAAGCACAGACTCTAGAGTGGATTACGTTTTAGGATTTACGAAGTTTTTAGAGACGAAGAGAAAGCGAAGAATATTTTATTTCTTGATTCTAATTATATAATAAAAATATATCTATATTTAAAAAAAAAACTGACGCCACCGCAACTGTTTGACAAATTTCTAGTTCATCGAGTTCCTCTGCTTCGTACAGAAATAACAATAACATACAAAAATAAACAAAATAACAAAATATAATAACAAAATAAAAAAAATATTTGAGTTGCGAGTTCGCGTCCTGGCTAGACTAACAATAGCAAGACCACGAATTTTCGCTTTTATGTATGATTTTTTTACTGGGGGGAACCTTTTTTTAAATTTCAATGTAGCTTACGAGATCCTTCACTTTTTATGCATTTTTGAAGTGAAATATGTTCTTTCGTATCCGCACGTCCAGCGATTTTCTCTGTCCCGTACCGTAAAAACCATTGCATGTTAAAACGGGAAATTTGGTACATTTGTAAAAACATGAAAGGGTAACACTATGAAATAAATCATGTACAGATTTACACTTTAGTTTGGATTGAAAAACTCGAGCAAGCTCTGCGACTGCGAACAAGTCGCGAAACGAGTTACGGGGAAAACGAAGCTTAGCGAGCAGGGGGCTAAGCCCCTAGTATGTTAAAATATCGAAATTATGATCCCTATATTTCGAAAAAATAAACCGATCCAGAATTTAATTATATATCATTGTAGGCCTTTCAAAAAAGTACACATTGCCTGCTTACTGTTTATAGTTGAATCTTTTAATTTTAGCATTACAAATTTTAAAATCGGAAAATTTTCAATCGTCATCAGTTTGATAAGGCAGATTTTCAAAAAGTTTATGAGTTTTGTGTAAACAATTTATGGATCGAGAGAAACTGGATTTACAATTCAACATTATTGTGACCTATTCTTTACATATATATTTAATAATGTCGGAGGTATGTCGAGTGAAAGCAAGTAAAGTATTACTGAAACTCGTTTAGACAAAAAGTATCTCACTCGTATATATTAAAATATAGCTCGAAAGAGTAAAATCCTGAAATCATTTTCATTTATAAATAAATGTTATTGTATTTCCGATAAAACAAATATAGTTTGTTTAAAACAAAAATGTGAAAACATATTTATTATTTTAATTTATCAAGGGTATTATGAGCAGAAAGTCACAAGCGAACATATCTGTAGTGCACAAAAATTAATGGCAAAGCACATATTTGAAATAAAACATATTAAACATGCTCGTAAATCATAAGTCGTAAACATTGTATTGTGCCGCAAAAAAAACCCTCCATAATTTCTTTGTGCGAGTTCCTGAAATAAAATATAACATACTACTAATAATTGATTTCACCCATTTTATCTTTAAAATAAACATTATTTATTAAGGACATTATAAATATATGTAAATTACAATAACAGTACTTATATTCTTAAGGAGGAGATTGAGTATGTGAGACCAGGTACACCACTTTCATAAATTACTATTATTAAGACCTTTTATAATACTTGATAGATACATACCTCCGACTTTGTCTTTTGATATTTGTGGATCATTGATAGTTGTATTTTGCCATTGCGCGCAAACATAATATTTTGTGCATTCTGTATTATTTGTCCACACATTCTTCTTCGGCGATCATTGCCTCAATTTTATGGAGCCACTACTGCTAAAAAAGCTTTATGTGTACAAAGACTCTTTTCTGACTGCTGACTGCACCATCACTGCACTAAGCCACTACTGCTACAAAATCTTTATGTGTATAAAGACTCTTTTTTGACAGGTGACTGCACCATCACTGTATGAGTAATTTGCTGCATATTCTAGCATGACTTCACTTTCAGAGTAACTTGATGCATATCTGTTGCCTATTGAATATTCTTAACTATTCTGATGCACCTTCTCTATGGATCTGTGTGGAACCTAATGCATATTATATATTGAAACTTCTGACTGTTGCCACCTATTTTTGCCTGAGATCTAGTTACGCATTTTCGTTGATCATTGGTTGACTTCAGTGTGGTGCAGTAGCATTTCCTTATTGGTTAAACCTTTAACCAATCCAATTGCTTCATCTTTAGCTTCCAGAAACATTCCTGGCTTGACTACACCTGTATTTGAAGCCCCCTTATTTACGGCTTTTCTGACCTCTCTGGTCAGGGCTGCTGTAAATTCGCGTCTACCAGTCTAGGCACTTGTAAGGTTTGTCGGAAACCATAAAAATTTATATACTGCACAGCCAAAATGTATCCTGGTCTCACAATATCATATTATTTTTTGTGATACAGCAAATATATTTAATTTTAAGGAAACAAACATAAAAAATAAAGAATAATTTCAGTTTGCAAGCATTATTTGTTGAAAATATACAAATTTTACTTCATCCTTCAAAATTACATTACAAAGACTTGAATTAAAAAAGGAAAATCTAATATTCTTCTTTAAAAAAACAGCAATAAAACTCAATAACCCGAAAGCAATTACAAATCGATTATTTGAAGAATAGGGAGCAAATTTCGAAATCCTATTCAGCTAATTAAATTTCATGCGGCAATTATTCCACTTCGAAACATTTAATTATAAAGATCAATTTGAAATGTCGTCCAATATATATTAAATGAGGTACAACATTCTAAATTAAATTGCAGTTATATTATTTAAGAGATTTTAAAAATATAAGTGAAGATGCATATTTTATTTTCTTGTTATAATTGTAGAAATAAAAATATAAACTAACACAAAAATTATACTTCTTGCAACGTCAATATTTAAATAGTTGAAAATTAGCTAAACAAAGTAATTTAGTAAAGTTTAGTAAAGTTTTATATTGACGCAAAGTAAATTAGTAATGATATCTCTGTTTATACTGTTGATATATATTTCTCATTTTTATTAAAAGTCGTTTTGTTTCGAATGAAAAAATAACACCCTCCTTCTTCTGGATATAAGGTCATAGCAGCCACGTCAACAAACGTAAGCAGGCTTCTGTCTAATTTTGGCTTATGTACTTTAGTTGGTGCAGTTTCTGTGATTATGCATCCTGAAATAGGCAGGTATTTTCTAATTTCCAAAACTACTAATGTTGTTACAAATTTATTTCATAAATTATATATGTGAACCCTTTACCTTGGAGTCTGGAATTTTTCAGACGTGTTCTCATAGGCTAAAGGTAACTATTAAAAGACAGTGGTTCCCAAACTTTTCAACTCGAGGATCTCCTTTGAAATTCCTCTTGGTAAGTCCTCTTAGTCCACAAAAAAGTGCACACATCTTGATATCATATCTTAAAATAGGTCATTTATATATCTAAATATACTCAATATACATAAAATATATACATAAAATATATACTAAATATTCATAAAATATATACGAAATACTATATATACATAAAATTATATGTAATACATTTAGTTACATGTAAAGACTTATATGCATTAAGATCAGGAATTTAGAATTATTAATTCAGAAAAATTGCATGTTATATAAACCTAAATATTAACATTGAAGCACTTTAAGGTGACAACGTTCCATTACCGGTAATAATCAACACAGCTTTAAACATTTTTAGCCAATATTTAATTTCTTGAGAAAATTATATGGCATTGTAATATATTCTTTCATTGAATATAGGAACTGTTCCCAGCAACGAATTTCTTATATTCATTTCATAGTTTTTTCTTTTGTTTTTTTTTAGAAATTACCTGGCTTGTATACAAAGCATTGGCTAAATCCCATGTCATTTTCTAGCTGTCCTTTATGTTAATGCATTTTATGAAAAACATCATTTTAAAATGAAAACAGCTTATTAAAAACTACATTTTCGCATAAAATAATGGAAAATAACACAACAGAATACAAAAGTATGATGTGGGCAGCACATGACTTTCCCTGCAGACTTATATCCATGTTCTCTTTACTTTATTTAAATTTAATACGCTTTTAATTAAACTTTCGTTCCCATTTGGTAACTGAATTTATTTTCAAAGGTGGCGTAGAGAAAATACGAAAAAACTAAAATATCTCGGGAACGGATAGTCCTAGTGTAATGGAGTTGGTTTTATTCTTTTCTTCGTTAAAAATTACGTATAAAACAAGTATTTAATGGATATATTTGATCATACGTAATTTTTATTTAAATTTTGGCGATTTTGCGGGCCATTTCGTAAATATAGGCAGGTTGTTCTTTTCCTAATCATACCAAAATATTATCGGCACCAGATCATCCTACAAGTAACTTATCTACCAAATTTTGTGAAATTTGGGCAATTATTATTTTAGCTAGAATGAATACATGGAATTTTAAATACTAGAATGAATACATGGATCATTTCGCAAAAACGGCGGGTTCTGCTCTTACGAATCCTACCAAAAACTACTCAGCACCAGGGTCTCACCGCAGTGACTTACATACCAAATTTTATGAAATTCGTTTAATTAGTTTTTTAGTGAGAGTGGATACATTCTTTGTACAGACACAGGCAGACAGATACACAGACACACAGACAGACAAACACACAGACACACACACATACGCCACGCTAAAAATAGTTTTTTCGTATTCTAGAGGTATCGAAACATGTAGATTCCTCGAAAACTCGAGTTGTGATTTTCGGCATGATTCCAATACTTCCCCAATACATTACCATGCATTGCAGGGAAAGTAACAATATACGAACACTTATTTTTTTTTGCATATGAGCAAGATAAGTCATAAATAGGATAAGTTATAAAATACTTTGCACTACTTTACCTTTTTGGCATATAGACATAGGGTTCCGTTGCATAATTTACAATATATTTGCTTTCATAGGGCTTGAATGAAATGCCCAGTTTCATAGTAGGTAGTGAAGGTATACAGATTCATTGGTAACGAATCCGGATAGTTTACGACCATTGTTTTTCACTTTGCTGGATGAATATCGATTTGCAGAATACTAGTTGAATCGTTTAAAAGCCATTAGATTAAGCTTCTTAAATATACAGGCTGAAACAACCGTTATTCTTACAAAAACCGGTCCAGTCTTATCGCATGTCTTGCGCTATTTCAGTGGTGAGAGTATGTTATATATCAGGTATATGAGACGAAACATAGTTTTCAGTTTTCACTTAAATTTCTAAAAAATATATTGAATTCTATATTTTTTAACAAATCTAAATATGAAGTTTGAGGGGTGCAGCAGTCCAGTGGTTAGCTGCGGGAATTGCACTAGAACGCTCCGAGTTCGATTTCCGCCTTTGCTCAAAACTGTGGCTATGTTCACGCGGAGTAACAATCACGTTCAACATGTGTAGGTTACCTTACACCTTTCTGGTAGGTCGGACGGTCTAGATCTCAACAACATGTGTAGTCATAAGTCCTTCCGAGAAATTGGTAGTAGGGGAAAGAGGGTTCGGCCCCATGTGGATGCCTTCCCTATTGGGCTCCGGTCTGAATTGGGTGGCACATCCCGACCGTTCAAAAAGATACCTTACACCTCCCAGTTGGTCGGACTGTCTGGTTCGAAGTTGAAGAAATATGAATTTCCTTGAAAATCAGTTAATATTTGTGGCAGCTACCGTGTGTATAAGAAATCGACCACAGACAGATAAACATACAGACCGACAGATATCACTCCAAATATAGTCAAAAGTATTTAGGAGGTCCTAAAACATGTATTGGCATCAGAATCTCGAAACCGAAAATTTTCAGAAAACAATACTTTCTCTATACTTCGAATGGTAAAGTAAAAATTCAATTATAAATTTATTTAACATAATTCAATAAATTAAACAGAAAAGTTTCATTGCCAAACGAATAAAATTACCCAATTCATCATTAATTAAAGTTTCACCGGTTCATTGGAGACTTCATAAAGCTTTTACTAAATATAGGTACATATATAATCTTTAGAATACTCATAAACTTTGGAATTTAAACTAACGAAATTCAATTTGTGAACAGTCCCTGGAATGTTTCAACCGTATTGCTTTTTTTACATGGTAAAAGTGTTTTAAGTCCTATAACTTTGATAATATTTTACTGCAAATTCCGTACATAAGAGAAACTACTTCTTTTTTTCAAATTATCTTCAAATAAGTAAGGAATAATTTGCTAATAAGAACTTCTGTGACGGGCCTGTATAAAAATTTTGAATTCTGTACTTTTTGCCAATGTACGTTTAAATTTTTATGTTTTAAAATATGACATCTGACCAAAACTGTATCTGCAAACATATCTTATTTGAAAAATTTCTTATATTGGAGTCATATGTCTACGACAAATCGTTTAAAATGTATTTAGTCTTGGAATATTTTGAAACATTCTGCATATTCAACTTTAACTACATAAAATATATGCTTGACAGAAACCTTGCTGCAAAATATATAGTTTTTGCAGACAATTTACTAATTATCAAGAAATGATTCGACAGGTAATAAATTCTAAAGTTGTCACTATTGATTTCTACGTTTTCTAATACTATTTATCGCATTGCCTTTCTGAGCTTCAAATATACTACGTGTTTAATTCAAATAATTCTAATTTTTTTCCGGTAAAGATAAATGTAAAAATAAACCTGTCTCAGCCATTCATGAGAGTTTTTCTAAAATGATTAAGCATATATATTTAAATTAAAAGAAATATTCATAAGATAAGGAATAAATCAATTACCTGCTCCATTAGGTGTTCATGAACCGTGTGAAATCTTATTTTCTCTTAACTCCCATGTTATGAAACTATATCGTCTTTCTAAAAGCAGACATATTTAGTTTGTCTAAATAATTAGGTTGTTTTACTTGATATGCATGAACAACTGAATGAAATAATGAATGTATTCATTATTTTGAATCGTGTTTGCGAATACTCATTTAAGAACAATAAAAATGATTTTAATTCATTTTAATTTGGGGCTCTTGTTTTTTTACGTATTCAGTGTAGTATATTTGTGAAGTTGTATATTAGGGTAAATATTTATTTTTCTTGTATAGCGAAATACTTGTTTACATGTAAATTTTTAAACTCGGATATTTGAGGGATAAGCACGTTTTGAAACCTCATGAACATATTTTTAACACTTTCGGGAAATATGTCCGTCTGTGTGTGTGTATGTATATGTGCATGCTAGTGAGTCTATGTGCATTAAATGTGCATGCATGAATGATCATGTGCATTTATTCATTTGTGTGGACGCTATGCCTCTACAGTACTCATACAATTATCAAATTTTATGTATGTCAATTATCATGGCGAAGACTTTGCTTTTTGCTCCCAAAACCGGTTATTATATGTGAGTAACTATAACGTACTGTACAAAATATTTTAATTATCAATATAATTTATGCAGCAATTTATTCATAATATTTTCTATTAATAGTTCATTCAAGTTTCTATGAATTTCTCTAACATTTCGTTAAAAAACTTTTAATGTTTCTGCAATCGAAATCTAAATTGTAACTAAAATTAGACATTTTCACAGTATGACAGAATCATTGAGTTATCAAAAAAGTCTCCACTGGGTTTTGACATTCTTAATATGATGTCGGAGGACATTTTCCCCCGAAAATGTCACAACAAATAACGTCGGTATGTGCATGAACCGTTACTTTTATTTATGAATAGCGCAATTCGAACAATATAAAATATGATACATTAAATATAAAAAAAAATCCAATCTATAACATGCCTTGTTTGTAAAGTATATATGTTGTACCATGTGTTTACATTTTTCTATGGCACTTAACTTCTGAAAAACTAATACTGACTATTAAATTTGTTAAATTGCTTTAATATTAAAATGCAAAGTATTGTGCGAATTTTAAAAGGTAACATGCATCAGACAAAGCTGTTATAAATTTCTAATGGTGGGTTGCAATAGTACATATATCCATAAAAGCTTCACAAAAAAGGTATAAATAACAAACTAGACTATAAGATGAAGCCTTCGTTTCCCAGTAACGTTCTTAGACACTTTTTCTTTCTAGACAAGGTGGTGCAGAAAGAAAATTTGGTCTTGCCCATATACTTATGGAGGTTGTGAAGCGTCCAGTGGAGAGGCCTGAAAAATATTAGTATGATGAAGATTTCGAAACAGATAGTCGTGCCCCATGATGAGTCAAAAAATTGCCTTGATGTACATCTAAGGTCTTACAGGGATGGTGAAGACTTGATTCCTCCAGGGATTAGAGTATTTTGTTTAAGTATCTTTAAGTCCGACATTTTAAACGATCCTGAATCAATAATGTTAGTGAACCAAAGGCTATGATGGCGTGTAAGATATGTAAGACAGCCGTTTCGTTAGCCGTGGCGTTGCAGTGTCCAATAATCCCCTTTAAAGGAATGTTTTGGTTTTTAAAGATAAAACTATGAGGCTTTTTGGACATTTTTCATGGTGGTAGAGTGTAGAAGGACCAGGGAATGCCAATAGTATTGATAAGTTCAGTGAAGTCGTTAGCGAAGTAAGATTTTAATTCTTCGAATGATATTTATCATTTCTATTGTAAGTTCAGTAATTCGAGATTTGAAATAGAATTTTAATATTTTCATGTTTTAGATTACAGTTAGATACTGTGTAAAAAATCTACAGCAATCTCCAATTGTATATACCACAGCTTGTATATATCACAGCTTGTATATGCCACAGTTTATATATGCCACTTTTTGCCTCCCATTATAGAGTACTTTAGTACGAAATAGGCGGTAACTGCAATAGCAGGAAGAGAACTTGTTATATGCAGGATTGCAAATAATTGTATGACGCAACAGCAGTTGTACATGACACATGTTAAGAACAATATTTTTGATCGAAAAAAAGAGATCAAAATGCTTTCGAAACATTTGTTGTCCCCTACTTTCATATACCTGCTTTCATCAAATAAGTTTAAAAAAATTATATTCTCACAAGTAGTTTCAAAATGCTCATATAATTTTTTCCGATGAAGAATAATGGTAATTATCGAAATAATGATATTTGAATAATACAACGATAGTTGAGTAAGGTACATGTGGTGACAAATTATTTGATCTATGCTATTAATGTAGTGTGTTCAATGTTTCATATAAATTTATATAATTCTGGTTATAGGATTACATGTTATGAAATTCCGTTTTACGTGGGAAATATGCTTTAAGGGTCTGACAAAAACCTCTCATTCTTCTCGTAATTTTTGAAGTGAAAGCCATAAGTTGTATTTCCTGAAATTTGTTTCCAGTCCAAGAATCTGAGGAAAATTATAATATTTTTTACTTTCTGAAACTATCGTGACAGACCGGAACTAATTTTTAAGTGATATATTTTCTCACCTAAGAATTATCAGTCCAGGAGAACAGATATTAAAGTCGATAAAACTTTATAGATAATTGGTTGTATATATTTTTTGTGTCCGAGTGTGAAAAACATGGTTTTGAAATACATGTACTACATATGAGATATACTTAATATTTGAATTGCATTGTTAAGGCGATTCTTAATAGAGACACAAATGTAATTTAAATTTAAAATAATTTATCTTTAAAGAATATGAATGACATATAAATATATTTATGATAATTATCTAACTTTCTCTCTATTTTTAGATCCGACTGAAAACTTGCCGTATAACAGATTGATAAATCTTTCCACACTTATAGTATCGGCTACGGAACAGAACAGGAAAGGAGAAGCGAAAACCCACCGAGACAAACACAATTACTGAAAATATTTGCAAAAATTAGTTGAAAATATTAAAATATTAAAACTATATATATTCATACATAGTACTATATTTTCGACAAAATAAGCATATATTGTTCAGATTTTAATCCATTTAGTTTGACAATTCAAATATATAAGCATCCGCAGCATTTATCACAACGCTCCGATATTAGCCGATTAATCCGACCATAAAACGTCTTGTATTCTAAACTAACTATTTTCAGGATGTTTTATAAGGGAAAATATTTGTTTTATAAACTTTGCCGTGTTGAGGTAATTTAAAAGCACCCTAAGTAGGAAAATGCAACCTACAAGTGTTTAAAACTATAATCTTTATGCTATTTACTTAACGTATCTTTGATGCATTATTTTGTACAAAACCACTAAAATTAATGAACATGAAGAAATAAATAAAGCACTAGGACCTTTGATTCTGCAAAGAAAATAAAGAGCGACATACAACATATTTTGTATTTTATACTGAACAATATCAAATATATAAATTCTAAAATAAAATTGTTTTAATGATAACGATTTCTGAAAAGTAAGTATGAAAAATGTAGTGTTCTGACTTTTTTTAATACTTGAGAGATTTCTCGAATTTCTAAACAGTGCTTTGTGGATAGCGGTCTTTTTCAGAGATTTATTGCGTCGAAATGGTTACATAGATCTCTATGGATAGAGTTTGTCAAAGAATCTTAAATTTTCAATTTTTTTAAAACGCCACTTTTGCTTTACGGTAATTCATACTTTAAACCCCATACATATTTTAAACATATTCATTTTTATATTGATGATAGAAAATTATATTTTTATTTTGTTTAGTGGTGTTTGAAAAAACTATCATCAGTAAAAAGTAGTCAACACCTCAGTAGTCAGCTGTAAGAAATAGTAAGAGAAACATTGATTAAGCAAAAAACAGTGAGCACTGCTGTTACGCTTTATAGATTAATGTTGAAATAACTCCTTTCGCATACTTCGAATTGGAAAATATTGTCATATATTGTGCCTTACCAAAGTAATAAGAAACTAGAAAAATTATATATATATATATTTATATTTTTTTGGAAAATTTTTCAGTTTTGATAGATTACGTTTAGATATGCTGTCATCAGTTTATCTCGTCGAATGCAATGAACCTCATCGGATATAGACATTATCTATGTTGAAACGTTTGAATGTAACCTCTGCAGTCACACCATCCAGTGGTTGTCCCATAGTGACACATTGTCGACAGGCCATTACTGTGGTTCAATTCATCTTAGGACAGGGAAGTTCTTTAAAGTGGAGCGGAAACCCTTCTGATTAGTGCAAACATGCCGGTGGTCTTACAGTGACTCTAGTAAAACTATAGCACGGATTCGGTAGACTCTGACGTAATAAGCGCAAATTACAATCCGGGAGGTCAATGATCCCAAAGAAAGCTTACATGGAAGGTATAAATAGTAGTACAAAGCTAACCTGTACGAGGCCTAAAAATAGCAAGATATGATATCCAAATAATATTATAGTGCCACCGTCTAATAAGTACATGATAACCTGAAGTAAAAATCGCAAAAAATATTATACAAATATTATTACAGTGCCACCTTCTAATAGGTAGCTGGTAAACTGAAGTAAAAATATCAAGAAAAGTTATCAAATATTATAGTACCACCGTCTAATAAGTATATGACAGCCTGAAATAAAATTAACAAGATATGTTAGCCAATTATTATTATACAGTAGAGCCACCGTCTGATAAATATCTGATAACCTGAAGCCAAACAAGCAAGATATGTTATCCAAATATTATTATAGTGCCACCGTCTAATAAGTATCTTATAGTAAGCCGAATACTATAGCCACAGTTCAATAAAGTTTATCTTCATGATACTCTAGCTGTGAATGAGATGTCTACCAGTGAAAAACTACAAATGCCAAGTAAATTTACTTCGTGTTTTACTTCCTTCAACGATTTTGAAGGTATTTTATCTGGTTAAAATTATATACCTTTACGTGAGACAGGACACGCAAATCAACAAGTGACTATCCCAACAATCTCTAATAAATTGGATGTCTCTAATGTGTTTGTGACCCCCAATCTCAAACTGCTATCGAATTATAACACTTTTCAAATACATTTATCAAAAAATCACATACAATCACATAAAAAATAACAAAACAATTATTAAAATTGCAAAACTGACGTTAAGTTAACAGGAATCGAGCAAAATTAATAAATAAATTATTAAAATACTTTATATGGGTTATATTACTTATTTCATATGATATCAATATTGAAAATTGTCAATTTATAATTTTGTAAAACATAAGTTAACTGAGTACTTCGAAATATTTTTACTTCCGAATAAGCGTCAAATGCAAAATTTAGCTGTAAAAAATGTGCCGTATATCTTATACGTCACTGAAGTAAATTCATTCCATTATACAGAGAAAGTTATGTCCTGGCCAAATTAGATTTTTTAAAAACTTTTTTTGATCTTACATAACATAAAAAATATATTTATGTATGCTTCACGGTATGTGAAAATACATTTTGTTCTACTATATTTTTTGAAGGAATATTTGATGATGTAATACACTTTGTCTTTTATCTGAGACAGATTGATGGATGGAAAAATGGTTAAAAAATTATTCTGAAGTTTCTAACAGAACTGCTTATAACGGATTAGAGAAACGAAAATACGATCACTTGTGTAATTTTATCCGAGCATAATGCTTCGATTGATACTAGTCTGTATTGGAACTAGAATGTACTTGTGTACAATAACTTTGCTTTGTGTACAACAACTTTTTGTACACAAAGGAATTGTTTTTTATATTAGATAGTTTGATGTATGGAAAATTCGAGAAAGAATTGCTAAGAAGTATCGAACAGAATTTATAATAAAAACACCTTGCTTTATGTGTCTGTGCAACTATCCATCTCTGGGTAACGCTTGACAAAATTTAGGCGTCGAAATTGGCGGAATATCGCCAAGTTGGTGAGATTTTTTAAATGTTGCCAAATTGATGAAAATGTCGTTAAAATTTTAAAAATGCAACCAAATTAGTAAAAATGACGATTTATTGACGAAAACTTAATATGTTGGAGAATATAAGAATCTACTACAGAATAAGGTATTTCTCCGGCATTGGGAGTTTTTTAAATGCTGAAATTTGTGGGAATTTCTCCAGTAGTTATTTATTTACTATAAGAGTAAGCTATTTCTCCATTCGTAGCGCTTGGCGAAATTTCGGTGTCTAATATGGCGGAATATCGCCAAATTGCAGATTTTTCTTTTAAAAATTGACAAATTGATGAAGATGTCTCCAAATTGATAAAATTGATGCTAAATCAATAAAAATGACAACTAATTGATGAAAATTCAATATCTTGGAAACAACATAATAAACGATGATATGAATAACCCATTCCTTCGCTTCTCCGTAATGCTTTGCGAAAAAATTGGCGGGATATCGCAAACTTGGTAACTTTTATAAATATTGATAAATTGACGAAAATGTTGCCAAATTGATAAAAATGTCACCAAATTTATAAAAATAACGCTAAATGGAGTATGTATTGGGAATGGAATGCCGTAGTGTTCAATAATATTTTAAATATATTAAATTTTTTGTATTATTCTATTTGCTGTATTACTTGTATACATATTCAGTATATATACTTCCCACTGTTCACATTGAATGACAAATATTTCGTTACAAGGACAACCTTACTTATTCCTGAAAATATACCCCATAAATTATTTGGCACCACATTGGCAAGATTAATATGGGGTACATATTTTCGCCATGTAGGTATTCAATTTAAAACATAAACAGGGATATGGAAGTAACATTTTTAGATTCTCCTTCCTTGATTTTGAATGTTGTATGATGTTTTAAAATACTTTGCTACGTGTTTCTCCTGTTTGGGTTACAATCAGCATAAAATTTCTTATTTTCATTCAGTTTTCCATTCAAATATTTCATTTTTGCTAGCAAATCATTTACTAATTGTTTGTCAATTAATTGTAAATTGTCAATCAATGTGCCATATGGATAAGGTAATTATTTACTTTATAATGCATATAGTCTGATATCCCTAAATTGATTTTTACGTATATTAAATAACTCGAAATAAATACGCAGTTCTAAGCAATTTATCTAATATTTTTCTTCGGGGGAAATTGTTTAAATACATTAAACTTTTCCTATTCTAATACACTGTAATTATTGGTCGTATGCTTATTGTGACCTTTGAAATTAAACATCAAATTTTTAACCATAATTGATATTTTATATTTTAATTCATCTACCCGACGAAAATGACATTTTCTTCAGCAGTCACAGTCTGTGTTTGGACACTGAATCCGAACATCTGATAGGCTGTTAATTTACGGTAAAATCATAATTTAATCAAATGACGAAAATTATAAATTGGTTACCTCAAAAATATAATCGTTTCTTTATCTTTATATACAGTCTTTGCATGTGCACCACAGAACACTTTCTTCGTAGTGCGTCGTTATTAACACTTTACAACAAAGTTGAAAAGTGTTTATGACTTTGTTCATTATGTCTGTCTGTCTGTCTGTCCGTTAGCACGATAACTGCCGTAAAAATGACTTTATCAAAATGAAATTTTAGTATGTTTTTCCGACAGTCTGTGGGACCTATGGGAATAAAAATAAATAATATCACCCAATTAGTTTTTTATTGAGCCCGGGTTGAAAAAATGAAATACATTGAACCCTATGGGACATAATTTTTCAAACATTTTTTAAGTGAACTTAAAATTCACGAATTGCTTCGAAATTTTTAGGAAATATTCACATTATCCCATAGAATGTATAAAAAAATCAGTAAAATGTGTTAAGTAGTCTTTTAATTAAAAATTATTTAATATAGGAAAAAAACAAATTCATTTAAATTCTGACTTCTCACCTCCAGAAAGAAAAGTGAGTACATACCTGCGAGCCCAGCTAACCAACTTGGGTTTATAGCTTTCAGTGGGACATCGAGGCGCAACCACTCCATCTCTTTTCCAGCAAAGCCGCAACCTCGGTCGCGAAACACGGCGGAATCATTCACCGGGCAGGGGCCGAAGGCACCTGCCGGGCCCGACTCCGGTCACCGGCCAGACCTGGGCTCAGGGCATAAATAGCCACAGTCCCGTGATCCGGCCACCTGGAAGAGTCCGGGGACTGCCTCGTCACTTCCGCGATTGCATCCGTGAGTCATCAGCAGCGAGGTTGATTACCCCCGGATTAATTTGCCCCCCAGTTTGGAGGATCAAGGCTACAGAGCCAACATCCGAAACCACCATCTTGGGTGGCCCGCCCCGGGGGGGGAGAAAGAAAAGTGAGATATATTATATAATAAATATCTTTCAATGTGTTTAAACATTTTGCATATAAGAGAGGTTTCACATTTTAAAATAAATTTGGTAGATAACAATTTTTCATTTTAATTTAATTTTATATAACTCTTCATGATATACTTATTTGATGGCATTTTTAATGCACTTTCCTACGTCCAAGAGAGTTAAAATTTGGTACACAGCTTAAATTTGTTGAACATTTTATTCGACTCAACATTTAATATCCACACAGACACACAGAAACATACACAGATACACCCTCTACGCACACAGACGTCTTCCTAAAAATAGTTTTTTCGTGTTCTAGAAGTCCCAAAACGTTTAGATCATTAGAAAATTCGAGTTCCGATCTTCGGCACGATTCCAGTACATTGAGTACATACACATACACACTTATATTATCTGTACATCTGTGTATTATCTGTGTATCTAAATTCCGTGCCTATGCAATTACAATAGTTGTGATTTTAAATGATCCCTAAACTTTTATTATTCCTTCAACAAAGCCTAATTTTAACATATGCAGAATGCAAATAACTCAAGCGATTGTAAGATGAATTACATAATTGCTGAATTTTTTTCACATTAAATTATTTAGCTCTGGAGTCTGGAATACAAGTTATATGAATGAAATATTCATTGATTTTGCATACAGAATCAGATGATTTATATTTCGATGCAGTTTTTAATATTTAAGTATAATAAATTACTGTAATACTGTGATAATGTAAAAGATATCACCACTGAATGTATCACATTTTAGAAATTTTTAAATGAAATTACATTTCAGTTGGAAAGTGTTTCATAATCAATGCTTATGCATGATCGATCTTTCTTGTTTATGTTATAAATCTATTGCACATAAAATGTAATTTGCTGTTTTAAATCTACGCGAAAAACTTCCAATCAAAATTTCGTACAACCATCGATTTAATTAATCAGTTCCGGAAAACTCCAATGAAATTATTTTAAAATAATTGAGCCATTTTGCTATCCATAAAAATAATTCACTAATCCTAAAATCGACTCCTTCCAATTTATTTAGTAATTATAACAATCATTAAAGTTCATTACAAGGCAAAGGCGGGTCTCTAGTAATCTACTAACACATAAATCATTTGCGAATGATGGGGATATGCTCCTTTTACTGATAACGGTTATAATACGAAGGGTCTTTAGAACATAAAACGAAATTTAATTGATAGAAGTTTTTAACGGTATTTCTAAATTCGCAGGGGATAATTTAGAAATCGCATACATAAGAATTAAGTCGTATATTTAAAATTTGCTTATTTTATGAATATGATATATCCAATAATGTGCGTACCTCCGAATGTTGTGCTTGTTTCTTTTCCTGCAATACATGGGGCAGTATAAAGAAAGTATTGAAATCGTGTCAAAAATCGCAACTTGAGTTTGGACAGGTCAACATATTCGAGCTCTCTAGAAGCCGAAAAAACAATGATAGATTGACGACTGACTGTGTGTATGTTTGTCCGTTTATCTGTGCATTGTATGCTTCCTTTTTAACTCCAAAACTAATTGACCAAATTTCATAAAATTTGGAAGGTAAGTGTGGTGCACAAAACATAAAGAAAACTTAAAGTTACAGTTAAGGAACATATTTAATAAATCTTAGAACATGGTCGTACATCTTATCGTTGTAAAACACTTGTGTTGTGCAGCTAATAAAACCCACCATATTATCTTTAGTGCGAATCTTGGAATAGAATATTTATTAACATTATGCCACAATTAATTGCACTCATTTTAACTAAAATTAACTAACTTTAAAATAATATCATTTATAAAGAACATTCAATTGATTATTAAATTAATTACAACAATTATTGCATATTATTTGCGGAGGAGATTGGACATGTGAGACCAGGTAATTATTTATGAAATCTCATGAATAATCTCATTAATAATGACCTAATACAATTATTGATATGTTCACATACATTTGATTTCGTTTTTGTGTATTACACAGTTTTCTGCCTGCATTGACACTCAGTCTATTGACGTCATTGACACACAGCCTTATGACTGCATATAACTGACTCTCGCACGATTTGCATCTCTCTGAGTCTGTTACTTCGCTCTATTACCTGAATCTGTAGTCATTCTATCACTGTAGTATCTCTGGAGTGTTTTGGTGTGTGTTGTGTTGAGTTGTGTGTTTTATGATTTTTAAGTTAGGATTTTGGAATGGATAAATTTTGTTAAATGCCTCCGAGAAATACTAAACGACAAAAATCACCTCAAAAATTGCAATTAGAGATTATTGAAAATCCAAGGTAAAAATGGATAATTTTGGATTAATAAATTTATTACCAGTTTTCAATTGGCTTAATGACGATAATATTGAATTTTTTATTGCGTAATTTGAAAGTCTTGTGAAAATGGCTGATTGGTCAGAAGAAAATAAAGCAATAATTTTAAAAACTCGATTAAAAGGAAACGCGCATGAATTTTTGTCAAAAAAAATGCGGAACTGTAAAAAGCAGATAATATTGAACAAATCAAAAATTTATTACTGAGACAATTTGAAACGCCTCTCACAGTGCTGCAAAAGCAGACAAATTTAAATAAAATGAAAATGAAACCAGGAATGGAAGTGTCGGAGTTAGCGTTTGAAATAATCAATACGACCAATAAGTGGTTAGGTAATAGTTATGCAAATCATGAGATTCGAGAAATAAAGAATAATAGAATGTTTTCAAAATTTATGGAATCTTCAAGGCAAGATCTGGCATTCGAAATAAAAAAAAATAAATACATGATTTTGAAAATGCTGTGGAATATGTGGAACATTTAGAAAATATTTTTAGGGATTTCAACATTTCGGAAGTAAATGCGGTTCATCAAAATGAAAATATAGGCCCAGATTTAAATGATCGACAGATGGAAAAGTAATTAGAAACGAGGGATGAACGAGTTACACTTCAACGATGGATGAGTACCAGATTCAAAGATGTGAAAAGGACGTTAACAGATCAGATGAGATCGATAACAGATTCAGTATAAGACGAAGTGCCGAAGAGGCCATATACAATAGCCAGTTGTGCGAGTGCCGATCTGAAAGATATTTGGCTGTGTATTAACGTCTAAAGACAACCCGAAGGTATGTGCAGATCAAATATTATGGAAAATCATATGCAATTTCGGCATTTTCAACTTACCTGGTCTGACATGTCCAATCTCCTAGGCAAACAATATGATAAGTGTTGTAATAAATTTAATAATTAACAAAATATTCTGAAAAAATAATGTTAATAACTAATGTTAATAACAGTTCATTGGGAGTAGCATTATGTTAATAAATATTTTATTTCAGGAGTCGCACTAAAGATAATATAGTGGGTTCTATTAGCGGCACAACGCGAGAGTTTTACGATATACAAACAACAACCATGTTATATATGAGTAATTTAATGAGTCAAAAATCTATCATAACATTTTTTAAAGTGTGAACATTAGCTGGTTATGTTTTGCACTTATGTTTGCTGGCTATAACTTTGCAGGTTATGTTTTGCTCTATACGGAAAAAAATCCCTACCTCTTTATTTTTTGAAAAATAGTTCTAAAAATTATCTTCATATGCTCAAATTTATCAAATAAATGTCTTTCTGTAGAATCTAAAGTTAAATTTACATCTAAAAATTTCATTAAACAAGATAACTCTTTGTGGAAAGTTAGAATACTATCTTCTTGAGCATTGCATACAGAACCCGTATAAATGACTCACAAAAATAATTGAAACTAAAAATTAAAAATCAAATTCAAATATATGAAATTATAAACCAAATAAAAGCAGACATAGTTAATTAAAAAAAATTAGCTGCAAGTAAAACTCTTATAATTTTAAATTAATAAAATGATAATATTAAATTAATAAAATAAAATATTAATAACATTTTAAATTAATAAAATTATAATTGATAATTTTAAATTAATATAATTTTAAATTAATAAAATGTTGAGTTAAATAATATTTTAATAATTATACAAAGCATTTAAGACCCTATATGTAAGAACTTTTGAAAAGGTAATGGAGTTAATATTAAATGTCATTATTAAAACTTAGTTTTTTATTTAAGCAAATTGGAAGTAATTATTATATTATATTAAACGAAATGTTTGCTGCAAGTCTTTAATTATACCTACGATAAATCATTAAACCTCAACATCATTAAAACAATAAATGATAAGAAACATGTTTCTTAATAGATTTCATAGAAAAACTGTTTTATTAGTATGTAAATAAGGAAATTGGTAGTCTATAAAACTGTTTTATTATTACTGGTAGATATTTAAAAAAATAAAAAAATCCCAAATTTACTCGTGTAATATGTAAATGAAAAATCCTCACAAACATGTGGGACATTTTTAGCCCCTCACCACTACTGATGACTTTATTAAAGCATTCCTATTTTAAATTATCTGCATCGCGGAAAATCCTTTGGACTAATTTATCCTTGCAATATTTGCATGTTATCTAAGAATGTTTACACAGTAATTTTTTCAGGCCAACGGCCGTACCGTGCTGAAAACACCGGTTCTCGTTAGATCACCGAAGTCAAGCAGCATCGGGCGCGGATAGTACTTGGTGGGTGACCACCTCGGAACACCGCGTGCTGTTGGCCATCTCGGGTGCGGTATCCCCGTGGTTTGCGCGCTAGATTTGCATGCTACCACAAATGCCGCCGTGTTCATGCGGAGTACGATCACGTTAAACATGTGGGTCCGTAAGTCCTTCCGAGAGGTTGGTGGTAGGGGAAGGAGGGTACGGTCCCTGTGGATGCCTCCCCCACTGGGTTCCGGTCTAAATTGGGTGGCACTTCCCGGCCGTCCATACAGTTACCTTACACCTTTCTGGTAGGTCGGACGGTCTGGGTCTCAACAACAACAACAGTAATTTTTTCGGAAATATGCACATACCTTCAGAGCATAAAATCACATTGATATTTATACTACGGATGAAGATGTATATTAAATGCAAAGAAGTCTCAGATGAATCTAAACTTCCATTTTTAAATCTTCAAAAAAAGGATATCTTTTACTTGATCCTATAACATGTGATAATGTGCGGGCAAAATGTATCTATATAGTTAAACATTCGAGATTTTGATAATTTTATACGTTTTAAGCACTTCTGAGTATGGATAAATTTGTTTAGAGGGATGCTGTATGGGCGCCCTCTGTGTGCGTCAGTGTATATGTTTATTCATTATGTACATCCTTCCAGCTAAATTCCTAGACGATAAACCGCTACACATATTTTGGTATTGGTTTAGGATGTATAAATACGATTTGAAATTTGAGTAGTGTTAGCTGCAATTATATTATTTAAGTAGCGGGAGCTTATTTACGATCAGTGAAACGACGTGTATATTTATATTATTTTATAATTATTTTTTATATTATATGTGTTTTGATATATTATTTTATAAATGTTTGGATCACTTTGATAATACGTAATGCTTAGTATAACAATACATTATTTTATAAATACCCGAATAACTTTAAATAATATGTTATTTTATTGCAGAAAAACCAAATCAGGATTTAATTTTAAAGGAAATAAACGCCCTTACACAGATCACAATCTGTCTTATTTCTAAATCAACGAACGTATCTGACAAACGAATTTATCAAAATTATTTGACAAAGTTATCTCTCAGCTCGAGATATTTAAGATAGTATTTTCAAGTTATTCTCAAACAATAAATCCCAGAAAATGACTTTTGTCATTCCAGTATTGATTGGAAATTGAAGAATTCATCTGGGAATCGACGTAAAAAGCGTCTATTTTTCATTTCTATTTGATAAAGTATTCCCCTAAAGCTGTGGGCGATGCCTATAAATATTCGTTTTAGATATCACTATAAATTAAACAAGTTTTAAAATAAATTCGCAATTTTAATAAATATAAGACATTATTGATGAAGATATTGTTATTAAGTTTTTATCGCATTTTCCACAAAATTTTGATTTATCGAATATGAAATTTTTGCAAACTGTATTAAGTAATAAGCAAAACATAGGAAATATTGTACATAAAACAATTTTAAGTGTAAATTGTTATTGCTTTTAAACATTTAAAAAATCTAAACATTTAAAAAAACACTAAAGCAAACAAACACATCGTTTTCGAATTTTTGTTTTACAGGGTTGAATATATATTCACTTTTGGATCAAACATAAACAATTGATTTTAAACATTGATGTTTCTGTAAAAAGAATAGTTGATGAAAAGATGAAATTGAAATATCGAAAAATATATAAAAAAAATTTCAACACATTAAAAATAAACTGCTTTTTCATTAAAAATATTTCCTCATATTTATATTACCCATTTCGTTAATTTGCTATCCTCATTGGATTTTAGATGTGAATGGGGGTTCACTAAGGATTTACATTTCTGATTCTCGAGATGTCACTTCCAGTTTTTCCTGATAATTCGTATAATTATTTGAAATAAGTGTGTAAATGAGTTTAATAATTCTTTATGTTCCCTTCAAAATAGAAAGAGTATACACAACTTGATACATAATTCAGTTTTATTTATTTATTTTTTTTATCAAATGGCCAGACACTTGACCTCTTTTATTTATTTTATCAAACAAATTTCTTTCCGAGGATCAAATCGATGCATCTCATGGTTTTTATATCGTTGTCGATACGTAGTTTACTAATAACTTATTGGGCAATCAAAATATCGATCAAACATGCATTTTGTTTTTAAATATATATCTTCAGGTGAAGTCACTGGCATGACTTTTGCCCTATGTCACATAAAAACAAGATAGTAATCAAGTGATTATCCATCACCACTAGGGAAGCATAGTTTTAAGACCATTGTTTTTTGACCACACGATACTGGCCATCACGCGAACAACGAACATAAAACATATTTAAACGAAATATTTTAAAATATTTCTGGAAGTTGAATTCACTTAACATTCAGTTGAAAATCCCATTGCTTTTAAGTAAAGCCCTATTATAGGGTGGAATTCGCTTATGATATAAACGTGCTCCTGTATGTAAAATACGTTTCTGCGATTTAAATGTGTCGCTTTGATTTCATTAATTTTCTGTATTCTAATTTGTTTAATTTAATATTCAAATTCTAAAAACGTAAATGCTCTTTTGTATTAGGATTCTCAAATATTGTAATTAATTTGTATACTTATAATTTCAGTAATATTTGTTAAATTAAATTTAAATTTGAAATGTTTCTTAACTCGCATACTTCATATGCGTGAGTCTTTCAAAGTTCGGCTGTTTACTAGTGTATTTATATCTACAGAATTCTCTAAATAGACATATTTGAAAAAACATGCAAACATTCATAATATACGAAATTCGCAATTCGAAATTTCATTTTAGGAATAATAACATTATCGAAATACAACGGACACAACAATAAATAAGCGATATTACGCGTTTTAGAATTCGCCGAAATCCGGATAAAAAGTTGTCAGCCTTCTCTGTGTATAAACTAACTTCATTTTTTACTCCACTTATTTCTTCTTCTTACATTCCCTACAATGCATGGTTACTGTAATACATTGTTAATACCTGCAATACATTGTTAATACCTGCAATACATTGAAAATACCTGCAATACATCTTTCACAACTCGCATGCTTTATATGTGCTAGTCCACTCAAATCCTGGCTATTTGCTAGTTTATATAAATCTACAGATTGCTTTGAATATAAATTATTGATGGACTTTTAACTAGGTTCATTGTATTATCCATCCGGATCGTATTATTTAGGATACAATATTCTACAAAATTGTAAACAGACATTCATGACATTATAAATTCCTCTAATTTTAGGAATAATAGCATTATCGAAATACAACGGACACAACAATGTATGAGTGACATTACGCTTTCCTGAATTCACCGAAATCCGGATAAAAAGTTATCAGCCATCTCCATGTATCAAGTAACTTTATCTTTTACTCCAACTCTTAGTTCTTCTTTTTACTTGTCTTGCAAGACGTGATTAATACTTTGGTAAATATGTTGTTAATACCTGCAACACGTTGTTAATACCTGCAATACATTGTTAAAACCTGCAACACATCAGTCAGAGCTCGCATATTTCATATCGTTATTCCATTCAAATCCCCGAATTTTCTAGTTTATTTACATATACAGATTGCTATGAAAATAAATTCTTGTTGAACTTGTCAATTACGTTAATTGTATATTCCACCCGGATCGTATTCTTTAGGGTACAAATTACAATTAAATTGTATGCAAACTTTCATAATTTTCTAAATTCCTTTGATATTATAAATGATAACATTATCGAAATACTATTGACACAACAATAAATAAGTGACATTACACTTCACTTTCTTGAAATCACCGAAATTCGGATAAAAAGTTGTCGATCTTCTCCATGTTTCAAGTAAATTTTTCTTTTACTCCAACTCATATTTCTTCTCTCTTTTTTTGTCTAAACTGACACTCTGTTCGATCTGGCGTGTTTTTACTACCTCAGAAATTGTTTGTGGCAAAGAATTTTCTTTTCAGATACAAAAGTTCTCTAAACTTTGGAAAATGTTTCTGACTTTGAGACTTATATTTAAGAAAAAATAATACAAAGAATGAAGAAAACGGAAGAATGAAGATAGCACAAGCACAATATGAGCACATAATATAACATAAATGCAAAATTATTTCACTTTTAAACCTAAAAATGCATAAGCATGTATTGTATAAATTTGTGTTTTAACGATACATTTAGGGATTAGTCTCCATATGGTGATAAGTAGAGTGTATACGGTTATTCACATAAAATGTGATAATGTATAGCATTTTAAAGTAATTTTGTCTGTAAACCCGCAACATGAAAAGGAAAAGAAATCTAGCAGGCAACTGAAATAATAAAAAAATAACCGGATCCGCTCTCGACCAGCAAAATGAATAAACTGTAAGCAGGTTGTAGTCCCGGGCCCAAAGAAGGACCGTAATCTGTAGTGGAGTATAAATCACGATATTTGATCTTAAGCCAAAAATGTTGCGTTATAAAAACGTTCATAAAAACTATTTTTAAAATAAGAATTTATTTATGTTTTTGACTGCAAAAGGAATAAAAAGAGAAAGTATAATAGATTTAAAGTAAAATTTAAAATTAAATCATTTTTACATATAATAGGAAGTGGAGCACTTGTATTAATGCCTTTTCATAGCGAGAGTAGTCAGCTTGATCTTTATGAGAAATCGTCATGTGACATTCTTATTCAGAAAAAAATTAAAGGATTGTCATGTCGTCTTTCTTATTTACAAAGTCTACATCCAGTCGTATTTTCTATATTTAAAAATATCAAATATAGAGCTGAAATTTAAACTGATTTGAAATTTCCAGAATGTTTCACCGAACGAATTCACTAATGAATCACAGATTGTTCATTACATAATATAATTTTCTTGAAATTGCGAGAGCATTTTCAGACAATGACATCACAAATCAGACATATAGCGATTAAATATAACAAAGTGAGGCATCCTTAGGATAGGATCCTTTAAAGGAAACCAATCCATTGAATCTATATTGTGAGAACGGATATCCATTCCAACTTTAGATGTGTCCCTAAATACAGGGTTTTAAAATCGTTAAAATGACTTAGTTCTTTCAATTGTTTTTATAATTTTATGCCCTTGCATTCGGGCCTGGGTAAAAAAAGTCAATAACTTGTAAAGCTAGAAGGGGTCGTTATAGACATATTCTATGAATTTTGCGGATTGATCATGCGTCTGTGCTACAAGTACAAGACATGGTTAATTGCTGAGCTAGAAATTGTACTTGTGATATGAATTTCTGTTTTCTTTTTTTTATTTAGGATACTCATTTTGTGCTGAAAGGTGCATAAAATTTAACATGTCACCCATTTATGAATTAATTTATTTCCTCGGAAATTCCATGGTAATGAGACATGTATAATACACGTGAAACCGGTGTTTGTATTCTGTTATCATGAATGGGAGCACTATACCCACTTTGAAAATGCACCCTTTATGCAAGCAGGGAATGTATTAAAATGTAACATAATGTAAATTTTATCAATTACTACACATGGGAACAAAAAGTTCAAGTATTGATCATCAAAAAATAAGATTAACTTGCTCAAAAAATCAATTAAAATTGCGCGACAAAGTTAACAGAAATACATTATTGCAAAAAATGTCTGAAGAAAATTAAATGAAAGCAATTATGAATCGATTATTTGGAAATTCGAATGAGAGTTCTGAAATCCGGTTCAGACAATTAAATATTTGAAGATAATTATTCTACTTCAAAACATTTAATAAGAAAGGTTAATGTGAAATTTCACCCACTGCATATTAAAAGTAAAAAAAAGAAGTTACTAATGCGCTCGTAAAAATTATAAGCTCTTTTAAAAGAAGATAAATATTTAATTTCCTACTTCAATTTAACAAATTATTAGAATCCACGAGAAGTAATTTCATTAAGAAAAACTGTTTTGAAACATGTCACAGATTTCAAATTTAAAAATTGTTTGAAACGTTTACTGAAAATGAAACATTAGTGGTATTTTCAGTAAACTGTATGCTATTATTTAATATTTCAAAAACATTTAGAAATGTTCAACAATATTACATTTAAAATAGTTAACGGTATAAATTTAAAAGGACAATCAGCGTGAATTTATTTTCCTTGCTGAAGGAAACTAGTTTTCCTTGTCAAAAATATTTTTTGCTAAACTGAAAATGTTTCTTAGAGTGTTGATTGGTAAGATCACATTTTACGTGAATACGAAAGTGAAAACGAATATTGTAATCAATCAGTCCGACTGACTGTGTGTCTACTTGTCTGTCTGTAGGTTTGTGTATATGCCTGTGTATCGGTCTGTTCATATGCAACTAAACAAAACTCAGTATATTGATTTTTACAAAATTTAATAAGTAGCATCTAGCAATAAATTTGTCGAGGCAAAATACATTTTTTAAATAAATTAAAACGTAAAGATACTAGATTCAAATTTATATTTCTTTATAGTGCGTTTTAATAAAGATTAATACATCTTAAATTGTGTCAAACCAATTTTTATAACCATATACCACCATTCAAAGTTTTGATAAGTGATATACGGTTTGCGGTCAACGGTTAATTATTTTTAAATAATTAAATCACGTGACACATTCACTTTTGTGACAAGTTTATTATTTACAATTGTGAAAACACCAGAAATTGTAAATACTGTTGGAGAACTGCGCGCATTGATCTGCTAAATAAAATGTTTGACTAAAACGAATATGTATTTATCTATATTGAACCACGTTAAAGGATATTACAAAAATGCATTTGCAAACTTTGGAGTATCCAACATACGATTGCGTTTAAAAAGAAGGGGTTTAAGATTATTAATAAGAGTACACAATTATTTCCAAAATGTTTCAACTTTTTCGATATCGCGTCCACAGACTGATGACAAATACTAAATAACATATATATACAGACTAACATATTTACACTAAAACATACATTAAAATACATACACATGCAATCAAGAAACTCCCTCAATATGTCCGATTCGAGCTCAAGTATGCATCAAACGTGTTTACCCCTTCAAAAACTCAAATTCGAATTATTAACTTTGTCACAATACTTCCCCTCTTTATTATACTAAGTAGGGAAAGTAGTAAAAACATTAAAATATTGTTTAAATAAAATATACGTCCATGGTGTGAAATCTTTAAATAAAATATCATTTCTTACAATAAATATCGTTACGTTTTTGCATCTATTATCTAAATTATTTTTCAAAAATTTTCTTTTTTTCCGTGTTCCGAGCTATATATACATTATTTCAAAGCATCGTGTCATTTTTTTTTGGACGACATCCTGCTCGCTGTGCTATTCTTTGGATAAAAGAACAGTTTCCTGCAAAGAATTCCTTCTAAAGGTTAAAAATAAACAAACCTAAAAAATATGTTAACTTTCGAGATTTCCATTCCATTAAAATGAAGGAATTTTAGTTGCAAAATACAATCCTGATTCAAACATTTGCATTCTTCTTTAATTATGAACTTTGTATTTTCGCATGTAAAATATATTAGAAATGTGTAACTTTTTATTACAAAATAATATATCTTGATAAAATGTATGTTGTCCAGTATATAAGCTTTGTAGGGAACTTGACAAATTTATAAAATAAAGTTTCAACATTTTTTAATAACTTCTGTTGTTTAACTATATATGACCCTTAACGCCGAAATAAGTTGCTTTTACACAGTTTAACATAAGGTTTTATTTTTTGTCAAACTTATTAAGCAAATGTAGAATGTAATTACTGTCAATCAACATGAAATTATTAACTATATACCTGAACCAACATTTTAAATATTATAAATCGAGAAGTTCTCTTTTTCAAAAGAGTGCATATAGATATAACATAATTGTTGTTAAAGGATAATAGTCGATAATTGTGGATAATAGTTGATAAAGTTGATAATATATGGTAAAGGATTACACCTAACCGTCCCTCCAGATTGCTCATAATATGCATTACTGAAAACAAAAGACGTTCAATATATAATTTGATAAAAGTAATTTTTTAACAATGATATATGAAGAATTTAATTTATCTAAATTCCTTTCCAAACAATTAATTGTTACAATTAATGAGGACATTAGTGACAATACCCTCACAGCAAAGTTCGTCACATGTGTGACATTGCCGTTGTAGTTACGTGACACCTGAGTCATAATGTGACATCATATTTGTGACTTCTATGCGACGTTATGTATTAGTAACTTTGTAACTTCATTGTGACTATATTCTGTGATGTTTCCTCAATGTAATTAACATATAATAATGTGACGACATTACAATGGCAATTACAATGTGACGTCACAAACAAGTTAATATGCGACGTCGCAAACGACCATGGAAATGACTAAAAAGACTTTGCTGTGACTTCAATTTGACGTTGCCGAGGCGTTCTGCGACGTTCTGCGACGTCCCAAAGTCACAGTGTGACGTAAATCTTAAGTCACTGTAAAAAAAAAATGCTGTTAGGGTAACCTTTACGAAAAAAGGAGAGCTAAATGCAATTGACAGAACTAAAACATTTTTAACTTGTTAAAAACTTTCATCGGGTTGCAATTAAATTTCTGTAAGATTTAAAGAAAATAGAACCGATTTGAAATGTTAAGTGGACAAAAGTGGGAATACAAAATAAATTATCTTAAATGAATTCATTTAATGCTTGTTTAATACGTAATGGTAAACCTTTATCACTATACACAGTTTTGAATCATTTTTGAAAGTTGGCGATATTTTTAAATGTTCTAATTCTCTAAATTCACAAGGAAATTTATTGTAAATTTAAAATATAATTTCAAATTAAATAAATCTCAAATGTACGACATTATACTAAAATGAATATATACATTAAAGAATGTATGACAGAAATGAAATAAGTGAATGCAAATGGAAAATCATATGATATTCCTTTATGATATTCTTCAGTCTGCGAGATTTCGCTATTAAGACAACATTTAGTCATTAATGTATACGGAATTTAGATTAATGAAAAATGTTAAATTTTATACTCAATGGATTTTAATTAATTTTCTTAGACATATATACATATATGTATTTTAAATATCAATTAGTTGAATAACAATAAACAAAATTGACACGCTTTCAATATATTTAAGTAAACACTTAAGCAGCTTATTAAGTAAACAATAATAACAAGCAGCTTAAGCTTAATAAGTAAACAATAATAGCAATGCAATGAACTCAAAATTACGCCGAAAAAAAATTATTTAAGGTTCATAATACACACCATTTTTGTTGAAGTTAAAAATGCTTATTAGATTTAATCCTTATAAATTATATGGAATAATAACGTTGTTTTAAATTTTAATTAGCGTCTTTGGAACTTAAAATATTTTGGGATTAGCGATAATTGTATTCATTGACTAATATGGCACATTTTATTTAGTTAATGCTTTTATATTTTTTTTAACAAGTTTGAATTAATGTTTTTACTGTTTGCTTACATGAATGTGATATAGTAATTACTTTGTCGCAATGTTTGCATTACCACTTTTATGTCTAATAAAAAGTTAATGCATAATTTTATCATTTATATTAGTGCATATGTTAAGAATATTATGTTATAAATAAATCTGTGTATTTACAGGGCTCCTAGTAAATGTATATGCTTCTCAATAACTTTACAGAGAAAAGACCATGAGTGTATACGTTAGGTGGCTGTATATTCAAATAGCCATGCCCGATCGAATAAAAGTGATTGCAGAGGAGAATTTAAATGTTAAGATAAACAACTAAGCATCAAAACGAGATAGACAAAAACCCCATTTAAAAATTTGTAGAGCGTTGTCTAATTAGTAGGAATCGAAAACAAACTGTTTTTGGTCTATACAACCTTTAAATTTCCCTCTTTTTATTATTTACATTATAAATTATTTTGTACTTACAAATTTTTTTGGCTTGGTTGAGTAGTCCAACCAGCAATCCGGCCAATCTGTGGAGGAGGCAGGATAAAACTTTCGGTTCGGTTGTAGAAAGGGGGGTAATGAACCATTCATTGATCGGTGTGATACCAGATGAAGGTCGATTGAGGCAACTGCTGGTTCATTTAAGATGAGATTGCGCAAGACACCATCCTCAGAAAAGTCCAGAATATGTGTGCGGAAGTGATGCTCGAGCCTACATAGTGATAATCGGTAAATTTAGATGAACTTGAGTAAGAAATATTTTAGTAATTTTGTCAGTTCGGACAACTAATGGATACATATAGTAGCCTGTCTTTTAAATTGTACATAATCTTTGTTTAACCAGCTACTAGCAGCCTCTGTTTTATTATGCAGATAAAGTAGTTCGATTTTAAATCTTCTCTGTGTGGTCTTTCCTTGGACGTAAGCTGCACCATCGATGAGTTCTAGAAAGTATTTAGTAGTGTCACTATTTTATAGACCTCGATGAGGTCTATAATGTAGTGACACAACTCAACTCAGTAGATCGATGATCTGCATTCTAGAACTCAGTACTTTACAACTATAAAAGGAAACAACTATTTCACACACTATGTTTATTGTCTGCTTGTTGTTATATTTTCACCAATATCATGGTGAAAAAAATATGAAACAATAAAATATGTGAAACTTTTGGAAATTAGACAGGTAAATGTGTATATATAGAACATAACGGCTACATAAAATTATGACCATAGTGAATTTTGTAGTCTACACTTAAAAGTTATTAAAGTTCTTAAAATTATATCGAAGTTACATAATATTTGTGATATTTATCTTCATTATGTGGTTTATCATAGGCGAAAATTCATTTCAAAACATGCTAAACGGCTGTAAAATAATATGAACATTTTTATATGGGAAAATGCCACGAAAGTTGATTATCATATTTTATCTCATAAGAATTCAAATAATTTCCAAATCAGTATTGGAGTAGGACTCTATTAGCCTGATGTGGTTTCTTATGCACAATCATTAAACATTAAATTATTTTTTAGCGTATATAATAGGGTTAAACGTACTTGTTTCACATATCTCAATTATGTATGACATGGAATTTTCAGTTATTTCTAACAAAGAGAATAAAATACATTAATGGTAGGAATAAAATATATTTCCAAGTCGATATTGAAGTCACAATCAGTTGAATTGTTGGTAAGAGCGCAATTAACATATCCGTGAGATCTATATATTTTGTCAAAGGATTGAATCTATCCCAAGCAGAAAAATATCTCTTTCAAAATAGCAAATACTTAAGAACGCATATTGTACTTAAGAGAAGAGGCTCGCCCTGGCTGTCCATTGGAATGCAGGCATCTGTTAAGGACCAGTCCAGGCTTCTAGTGGACAATACCGTATTTCCCGATGAGTCAACTCCTCATTGGTCTAAAACATTCACCGTTTCGAATCCAACAACATCATAGGACATGATATCATAAATCGTTTTCCGCCCATAAAATCAAGGCTAGTGGATTTTTGTCGTCTTAGTACTCATTAGAAAAACACTACCATATGTTAATCCTTTATCATAATAAAGAAAAATTAACCTGCGAAATACTTGGAAAATAGTTTCCTATATAGCCAACAGTAGGTAACACAAAATTTAAATTTGTAAAATTTAAAAGAAAATTTAATCATACAAAAATGTCCACCACCTCTGCCACAGCAGAAAATAAATGTAACTCAAACCCTCCTCTCCCTGGCTTGTAGCAGGTTGGAGTCACTAACGCAACCCAATTAAATGTCACTATTCATGACTTCACAACTAAAATACAACAAATACCTGGTATGAACTGTGCCCTTTATGCTGCTGAATGGTTTTGCGGATTTCGTGGAAAGGAAACATATAAGAAAAATGGTCCGGGGTTGTGAAGATATTATATCACCGGACGGTTTAATATCACTTTGAAATAAACAAGGATAAAACTGTTTATCAAACATTTACTTTAAGCCAATAGTCCACAGAAATGGATATAGAATATAATTGAAAGAGGATTCTGGAGGTGAATGCCTCGGTTTATTTGAGAGAAACATTTGTGTGGTGACTTAATTAAAAATAATTAATCTATTGGAAAGTGGCCTTGAATTTAACATGGTACATTGCCTCTATGATATCCCGCCAATTATTTTTGTGTCGTCCGGTGTTATCTAAAACATCAATTTGATTAACAGACATAATAATTTACCTTTAACCGAATAAAGATACATTACTTGTCAAATTAAAATTTTATTAATATATTATGTAATTCAAACTCTCTAAAGATTAAATTCATCATTAATGTTCTATATTTACAAATCATCAGTTATCAATAGTATTACCAGGTACTCTTCTTAAGTGCAAAAGGTTTGACACAATGGAGCTTTGTTACTGACAAATGGCCAGACTAATATTATTTCCTCAAACATGATCTATAAAATGTTACCTTGTTTTCTTGAGCATTTCTCAAGGGACTTTTAACTACATTTATCTACATAAAATTCACAAGTGCACTTCACATCTTTAAGGGAACTCCAAGAAAACAGAGTGAGTGACAGCATTCGCACTTTTGAAAGCCACTCTGATGTCGCACTGACTACATCAATTTAATTCACTATTGACTTCACATTAAATTCGCAATCGACTTCACATTGAATTCACAATTGACTACACTTTTAATTGACTTTATATTTGCAATTGAACAGAACTTTTACAACACTGTTGCAGGGGAATACGCTGTGACTTCTCCCTGTTTTCATCGGTCCTCCTGATCTGTTTGTCCATTGGCTCCAGTCGTCTGGGCGGAGTTTAGGCCGGTTTCATTGGAGAATATCTTATAGCCTCACAGACTTGACTCAATCCGCGAAACGCAGGTGCCATGAGGTCATCTTCAATTTTTTTGACCATAAATAAATGTCATCCCCATAATAAAAATTGGCATCTTCGTGTCTGAGGCTGGTGTCATTTTATCGCTTTTGCATTTTATACAAACTGTAATGCTTACCACTGTATCACAATTTGATAAAGTACAAACATGGCAATGGCTTATAAAATGGAGTAGACAGAGTACATAAGAGCATATTTATCATTAACAGACATTTTGGGGTTAAGTACGGTAGTGATAGAAAGTAAATAAAATATATTATTTAAAACTCATAATATGTTATTGGCTTGAAACTTTAATTACTTGTACTTACACATATATTAAAAAGTCTGAACTCTTCTATATCAAGCTTTGGGACTTGTGTCAGATTCTGTAAAATATATTCCAATACCGGCTATGCAGGAGGTGATTATTTAGGAAAGATCATTGGTTTTATAAGAAAAATTGGTCAGACTTTTTTGGTTTATTTTCTGGAAAGGCATATTTTAAGTAACCCAAGAAGATTAATGGCACACGTGGGCTTTGTTTAAAAACTATTTAAATTTGAGTATGCTCAAACTGAATTCCTTGAAAAAGTTGTTTTGCTTACTAGATAGGCTAAGGACGGATGACTGCATGTATACACAGATGGTTCCAGAAAGTTTCCTCGTGCAAATGCTGGAGCTGGACTAATTTTGGATTCCTTATGTTTTTATTTTTCAATGGAAACAGACACAAATTATGATAAAACAATTGAGACAATAAAATTCGCTATCAAGCATCTTATTCTTAGAGTCATATCAGATCGAAAATGTAATTTTTCCTTACCCTCTTTCAGGCATTCACGTAATTTCATCTTTAATACTTCAGACTCAGCAATAATTCGGAGTCACAGATCAAGGGTTTTTACATCTAAATGTAAAATGATTGGTCTGAAGTGTATTACAGCTCACTGTAGCGGAATAGCTGTTGCACTCCCCAAAATGGTACGATAATTTTGCAAAAAAGATCAAATCAATATTACATTTGTGTCAGCTAAAAGAATAATTAAAAACATTGAAGCAAGAAAAAAGAAAATATTAGAGGAAAATAAAGAATAAATTATGGACCGACGCAATCTTTAAGATCACTAATGAAGCTGGATCTCTTGCAATTACAGCTTTCAGACATTTTTATTTCTTATTATAGTTGTGTTCTCTATTACAGTTGTCTGCTTCAACTTCATGCATCATTTATGTCATGCGTGGGAGTGAATTGCGTATAATCAATTATTTTGAAAAAATATTTGTGCGATACAATTATCCTTCGAAATTACATTACAAGACCTCTATTTTAAGAGAAATTACTGATATTAGACATTAAAACACAGTACTGAAATTTAGTAACACGAATGCAATTACAAATGTATTATTTTATGAATGGAAAACAAATTCCGAAATCTCATTCAGCTAATTAAATTTCAAGCGACAATTATTCCACTTCGAAACATTTAGTAATAAAGAATAATCTGAGATTTCGTCCAAGATACATTAAATGAAGCGGTGACTCTAGAGTGGATTACGTTAGAGGATTTACGAGGTTTTCAAAAATGAAGAGAAAGCGAAGAATAGTTTATTTCTTAATTTTAATCATATAATACAAATATATCTATATTTTAAAAAAGTAGCTAAAGCCGCCGCCACTGTTTGACAATTTTTTAGTTCCTCAAGTTCCTCTGCTTCGTACAGAAATAACTATAGTATACCAAAATAAACAATTTGATACATTTATAGGGAAAGGTTTGGAATAAACCGTGTTTCGATATATAATTTATTTTACGAAATTTTTAATGTCAAAATCAAAATATTTGAGCTGCGAGTTCGCGTTCTGGCTAGACTAGCAATAGCAAGACCACGATTTTTCGCTTATATGCAGGATTTATTTTTTACAGGGAGGAGTCTTTTTTAAAATTTCAATATAGCTTACGAGATATTGCATTTTTATGCATTTTTGAAGTGAAATATATATTCTTTCGTATCAGCACGTCCAGCGATTTTCTCTGTGTCGTACCGTAAAAACTATTGCATGCTAAAATGTGAAAATTGGTATATTTGTAAAACAGTAAAAGGGTAATACTGTAAAATAAATCATTTACAGATTTACACATTTGTTCGGATGGAAATACTTGCGAAGCAAGCTTTGCGACTGCTAACAAGTAGGAGGCAAAGTCTTCCGACTCGCAAAGCAAGTTACGGGGATAACGAAGCTTAGCGAGCAGGGGACTGAACCCCTACTAAGTTAGCATATCGAAATTATGACCCCTATATTTCGAAAATATAACCGATCCAGAATTTAATTATATATCATTGTAGGGCTTTCAAAGAAATACACATTGCCTGCTTACTGTTTATAGTTGAATCTTTTAATTTTAGCACATTACAAATTTTAAAAACGGAAAATTTTCAAAAGTCATCAATTTGATAAGACAGATGTTCAAAAAATTTATGGGTTTTGTGTAAACAATTTATGGATCTAGAAACTGGATTTCCGATTCAACATTATTGCCACTTATTCTTTACATATATATTTAATAATGTTGGAGATATGTCGAGTAAAAGCAAGTAAAGTATTACTGAACCTCGTTCAGACAAAAAGTATCTTACCCGTATAATAAAATATAGCTCGAAAGAGTAAAATCCTTAAATCATTTTCATTTGTCCATAAATATTATTGTATTTCCGATAAAACAAATATAATTTGTTTAATACAAAAGTGTGAAAACATATTTATTATATTAATTAATCAAGGGTATTATGGCCAGAAAGTCACAAGCGAACTATATATATCCGTAGTGCACACAAATTAAAGGCAAAGCGCATATTTAAAATTAAACATATTAAACATGGTCGTAAATCATAAGTCGTAAACATTGTATTGTGCCGCATAAAAACCCACAATAATTTCATTGTGCGATTTCCTGAAAGAAATATATTAACATACTACTAATAATTGATTTTACCAATTTTATAATTAAAATAAACATTATTAAGAACATTATAAATATAACTAATTTACAATAACTGTACTTATGTTCTGAAGGAGGCGATTGAGTATGTGAGACCAGGTGCACCAATTTCATAAATTGCACTTTTTATGACCTTTTATAATACATGATATGTACATACCTCCGACTTTGTCTTTGGATGTTTGTGGATCATTCAGAGTTGTATTTTGCCATTCCACGCAAACACAAACTCTTTATTTTGTACATTCTGTATTATTTATCCACACATGCTACTTCGACGACCATTGCCTCAATTTTATGGAGCCACTACTGCTACAAAAGTTTTATGCATATAAAGACTCTTTCCTGACTGCTGACTGCACCATCACTGGACTGTATGGGTAATTTGCTGCATATTCTAACATGACTGCAATATCAGAGTACCTTGATGCATATGTGTTGCTTATTGAATATTCTCCACTATTCTGATGCACCTTCCCCATGGATTTGTGTGGAACCTAATGCATTTTCTATATTGAATCTTCTGCTTGTTGCCACCTCTTTTTTGCCTGATGTCCAGTTACGCATCTCCGGTGATCATTGGTTGATCTCAGTGTGGTGTGGCAACACTTCCTTATTGGTTAAATCTTTAACCAATCCCATGGCTTCATCTTTAGCCTCCAGAAACGTTTCTGGCTTGACCACACCTGTATTTGAAGCCCCCTTATTTAAGGCTTTTCTGACCTCTCGGGTCAGGACTGCTATAAATTCGCGCCTACCAGTCTAGGAACTTTGTAAGGTTTGTCGGAAACCATAAATATTTAAATACTGCACAGCCAAAATGTATCCTGTTCTCAATATCATATTATTTTTGTGACACAGCCAATATATTAAATTTTATGGAAACAAACTTAAAAAATAAAGAATAATTTCAGTTTGCAAGCATTATTTGCTGAAAATATACAAATTTTACTTCAACCTTCAAAATTACATTACAAAGACTTGAATTAAAAAAGGAAAATCTAATATTCGTCGTTAAAAAAACAGAAGTGAAATTCAATAACCCGAAAGCAATTACAAATCGATTATTCGAAGAATAGAGAGCAAATTTCGAAATCCTATTCAGCTAATTAAATTTCATGCGGCAATTATTCCACTTCGAAACATTTAATTATAAAGATCAATTTGAAATCTCGTCCAATATATATTAAATGAGGTACAACATTCTAAGTTAAATTGCAATTATATTATTTATGAGAATTTTTAAATATCAGTGAAGATGCATATTTTGTTTTCTTGTTATAATTGTAGAAATAAAAATTTAAACTAACATAAAAATTATACTTCTTGTAACGCCAATATTTAAATAGATGTAAATTAGTAAAAGTAAGTAATTTTGTAAAGTTTAGTAAAGTTGTAGATTGACGCAAAATAAATTAGTAATGATATCACCGTTTATACTGTTAATATATATTTCTTATTTTATGAACACATTTTGTTTCGAATGAAAAATAGCACCCTCCTTCAGGATATAAGGTCATAGCAACCACGTCAACAAAAGTAAGTAGGCTTCTGTCTAATTTTGGCTTATGTATGTACTTTACTTGGCGCACTTTCTGTGATTATGGCAGCTGGTGAATAGGCAGCTATTTTCTGACTTCCAAAATTACAGAAGTTGTTACAAATTTATTCCATAAAATATATATGTGGATCCTTCTCCTTGGAACCTATTATTTATATGGAGTCTACTATTATTATATTTCCTTGGAGTATATTTTCTAGGAATATTTCTGACATGTTCTCATAGGCTATAAGTAACTATTAAAAGGCAGTGGTTCCCAAACTTTTAAACAGGAAGTCCCCCTTTGAAATTTCCCTTGGTAAGTTCACTTAGTCCACAGAAAATTGCGCGCATCTTGATATCATATCTTAAAATAGACGATTTATATATCTTTGAAATACTGATTATACATAAAAATATGTAATACATTTAGTTAGATGTAAAGATTTATATGCACTAAGATCAGGAATTTAGAATTATCAATTCAGAAAATTTGCATATAAGATAAACTTAAATATTAACATTCAAGCACTTTAAGGTGTCAACGTTTCATTACCGATAATAGTCAACACAGCTTTAAACTTATTAGCCAATATTTTATTTTTTGAGAAAATTATTTGTCATTGTAATATATTCTTTTATTGAACCTAGGAACTGTCGCCAGCAACAAATTTCTAATATTCACTTCATAGTTTTTCCTTTTTTCTTTTTTTAGAAATTACCTGGCTTGTGTACAGAGCATTGGCTAAATCCCATGTCATTTTCTAGCTGTCCTATATGTTAATGAATTTTATGAAAAAAATCATCTTAAAATGAAAACTGCTTATTAAAAACTACATTTTCGCATAACATAAGGGAAAATAACACAACATAATACAACAATTTACGAACACTTACTTTTTTTACATATGAGCAAGATAAGACATAATAAATAGGATAAGTTATAAAACACTTAACACTACTTTACCTTTTTGGCATAAGGACATAGGGTTTCTGCTGCATAATTTACAATATATTTGTTTCATAGAGATTGAATTAAATGTCCAGTTTCATAGTAGGTACTGAAGGTATACAGATTTATTGGTAATGAATCTGCATGGTTTACCACCATTGTTTTTCACATTGTAGGATGGATATCGGTTTGGGGAATACTAGTTAAATCGTTGAAAAAGCATTAGATTAAGCTTCTTAAATATACAGGCTGAAACAACCGTCATTCTTACAAAATCCAGTTCAGTCTTATCATATGTGGTAGCGGTTTCAGTACCAACAGCACCTACTGATTCCACTACACACAACTCCGTGAACGTAAATTTAGCAAACCAAAAAGAACTGTAATTAACATTTTTTTCCACAACAAAAATACCAAAATTTACTCCAGGTTCGGTTTTAAAAGAGGTTCCCAGTTTAGGAGAATTAAATCCTAAATGATGTACAGTGAGTAAAACATGAAGGGATACACAAAAAGACAGGCTCATTTAACAATTAAATAATATTTTTATTTTAAGATTTCAAAAGTGAATATATGCATTAAACCTTCAAATTATCAATCAAATTATTCAGAGCTTCTCTTATCAAATATAATATTCTTACTTATGCTCTGTTCAAAAATATATAGCAAACAATCTTTAAATTTATTCAACATATATATGATTTCTTTTTAATCATGAATTCAAATCAAACATAAAGTTATTTCAAATCTGAGCCAATTATAATCAATTAAATTGTATTCATTGTGCCTGTGATGCAACGGAACTTCTTGTTCCGAAAAAGAAATTTTACCTGAGCGGTAGAGTAATTTTACAATACGAAGAAATGTCCCATTCAGGATAACACGGACTGAGGTCGAATCAAAGCGTTTCCAAAAGTGGATTGCCGAGGAAAACAGTCCAAAATTTAGATAACAGGACATCATTCAAATATGGCAAGTAGCCTGACCTCCGCGAAAGATATTCATCTCCAGCAACCGAAAACAGGACTCCTGGAATAAAGAAAAATAATTTTAGAAATGATGAAAATAAATTGCCGAAATTTCCAGGTTCTTCTCCATTCAGCTCCAGAAGGGCAGGGCGGTTTCCCTTAGAAACAAATGCCCAACTCCGCCAGCTTAGCCATTTTGGCCAAAACCCTTTGTCTTTTTAATAAGACAAAAATTTCCGATGCGACTTTCAGTCGGAATCTCCAGCTCGAATCTGCCCCGTCTCACGAGGCAACATTTCTCCTTGCGCCTCTTCCTGATTGGACAGGCAAGCGCTCCTTCGCAACAGCCGATCAAACGTCACGCATTTCAGCCAGTCACAAATCCTAGACATTCTCAACGAATTCTCGACCAAACTCGCTTTTCAGTGCTAATTCAATACAAACAAGTCTTAGCAAAAATACAACACAGGCACGGAAGGAAAAAAGATATTTCTCTCCTCGAAAAATACGAAAAGGCTCATGGCGCAGAAATGCGACATGGCACGTATGTCTTGCGCTATTTCAGTGGTGAGTGCATGTTATATAGCTGGTATTTGAGACGAAACATAGTTTTCAGTTTTCACTTAAATTTTTAAGAATATATATTAAATTCTAGATTTTTTAGATCTAAATATAAAGTTTCAGGGGCGCAGCAGTCCAGTGATTAGCGCGCAGGAATTGCAATAGTACGATCCGAATTCGATTCCCGTCTCTGCTCAAAACTGTCTTTGTGTTCACGTGGAGTGACGATCGCGTTAAACATGTGTATTCATAAGTTCCTCCGAGAAATTGGTGATAGGTGAAGGAGGGTTCGGCCCCATGTGGATGTCTTCCCTATTGGTTTCCGGTCTAAATTAGGGGGCACATCCCGACCGACCAAAAAGATACCTTACACCTTGTGGTTGGTAGGACGGTCTGGGTCGAAGGAGAAGCAATATGAATTTTCTTAAAATCAAATGATATTTGTGGCAGCTATCGTGCGCATAAAAAATCGACCACAGACAGATAAACATACAGACAGACAGATATCACTCTAAATATAGTCAAAAGTATTTAGGAGGTCCTAAAACATGTATTAGCATCAGAATCTCGAAACCGAAAACCTTCAGAAATCAATACTTTCTTTTTACTTCGATAAAGAAAGTTAAAATTCAATTATAAATTTATTTTACATAGTTCAATAAATCAAACAGAAAAGTTCCCTTGCCAAATGATTAAAATTACCCAAGACATCATTCATTAAAGTTTCAGCGGTTCATTGGAGACATCATAAAGCTTTTAATATATATAGGGACATATATAAGCTTTAGCATACTCGTAAATTTTGGAATTTCAACCAACGAAATTCAATTTGTGAACAGCCTCAGAAATCTATGTTTCAACCGTATTGCTTTTTTTACATGGTAAAAAGTGTTTTAAGTCCTTTAACTTGATAATATTTTCACTGCAAAGTGCGTACATAAGAGAGCTTAGTTCTTTTTTCAAAGTATCTTTAAATAAGTAAGGAATAATTTTCTAATGAAAACTCCTGTGAAGGACCTGTATATAAAGATTTAAATTTTGTACTTTTCACCAATGTACGTTTAACTTTGTATGTTTTAACATATGTCATCTGACCAAAACTGTCTTTGTCTGCCAGCATATCTTACTTGAAACATTTCTTATATTAGAGTCATATGTCTACGACAAATCGTTTAAAATGCATTTAGTCTTGAAATATTTTGAAACATTCTGTATATACATCTTTAACTACATAAAATATATGCTTGACAGAGACCTTGATGCAAAATATATAGTTTTTGCAGACAATTTACTAATTATCAAGAAATAATTCGACAGGCAATAAATTACAAAGATGTTACTATTCTTTTCTGTTTCCTAATATTTATCGCATTGCCTTTCTGAACTTCAAATATACTACGTATTTAATTCAAATAATTTTTTTCCGGTAAAGATAAATTTAAAAATAAACCTGTCTCAGCCATTCATGAGAGTTTTTATAGAATGATTAAGCACATATATTTAAATTAAAAGAAATATTCATAAGATAACGAATATATCAATTACCTGCTCCATTAGGTGTTCATGAACCGAGTGAAATCTTATTTTCTCTTAACTCCCATGTTATGAAACTGTATCGTCTTTCTAAACACAGACATATTTAGTTTGCCTAAATAATTTGGTTATTTTACTTGATATGCATGAACAACTGAATGAAATAATGAATGCATTCATTATTTTGAATCGTGTTTGCGAATACTCAGTTAAGAACAATAAAAATGATTTTAATTAATTTTATTTTGGGGTTATTGTTATTTCACGTATGTAGTTTAGAATATTTGTGAAGTTGTATATTACGGTAAATATTTATTTTTCTTGTATAGAAAAATACTTGTTTTCATGTAAATTTTTGAACTTGGATTTCTGAGGGATAAGCACGTTTTGAAACCTCATGAACATACTTTTAACAATTTCGAGAAAGATGTCCTTCTGTGTGTGTGTATGTATATGTGCCTGTCTGTGAGTATATGTGCATTAAATGTGCATGCATGTATTATCATGTGTATTTATTCACTTGTGTGGACGCTATGTCTCTACAGTACTCATACAATTATCAAATTTTATGTATGTCATTTATATTGGTAAAGACTTTGCTTTTTGCTTTCAAAACCGATTATTATATGTGAGTAACTATAATATATTGTCACTAACAAAATATTTTAATTTTCAAGATAATTTATTTAGCAGTTTATGCATAATATTTTCTATCAATAGTTCATTTAAGTTTCTATGAAGTATCTGTAACATTTCGTTAAAAAACTTTTGATGTTTCTGCAATCGAAACCTAAATTGTAGCTAAAATTAGACATTTTCACAGTGCGACAGAATCATTGAGTTATCAAAAAAGTCTCCACTGGTTTTTGACATTCATAATATGATGTCGGAAGACATTTCCCCCCGAATATATCATATCAAATAACGTCGGTATGTGCATGAACCGTAACATTTATTTTTGAATGGCGCAATTCTATAGATATAAAATATGGTACATTGAATATAAATAAAAATACAAGCTATAATATGCCTTGCTTGTAAAATATATGTTGTATAATGTATTTACATTTTTCTAATAGCACTTAATTTCTGAAAAACTAATGTTGACTATTAAATTTGTTAAATTGATTTAGTGATAAAACGGAAAGCATTGTGCGCATTTTAAAAGGTAACATGCCTCAGACAAAGATTTTATATATTTCAAATGGTGGGTTACCATATTACATATATCCATAAAAACTGCACAAAGAAGGTATAAATAACAAACTAGGCTATAAGATGAAGCCTTCGTTTCCTAGTAACGTTCTTAGACACTTTTTCTTTCTGCAAAGTAAATGGTGCAGAAAGAAAAATTGCTCTTGTCCATATATTCACGGAGATCGTGAAGAGTCCAATGGAGAGCCAGGAAAAATATTAGTATGATGAAGATGTTGGAAAAGATAGTCGTGTCCCATAATGAGTCAAGAAATTGACTTGATGTACATTTTAGGTGGATCAGGGATGGTGATTGATTCCTCCAGGGATTAGAAAATTTTGTTTAAGTGTCCTTTAAGTCCGACATTTTTTAACGATTCTGAATCAAAAAATTTTGTAAACCAAAGGCCATGATGGCGTGTAATATATGTAAGACAGCCTTTTCGTTACCTGTGGCGTTCCAGTGTCCAATAATCCACTTATAATCCACTTTAATTAAAGCAATGTTTTTTTTAAAAGGTAAGACTATGAGACTTTTTGGACATTCTTCATGGCTGCGTTCAGAACTACAGGGGAATGACAATAATGTTGTTAAGTTCTGTGAAGTCGTTGGCTGAGTTAGATTTTAATTCTTCGAAGGATATTTATCACTTCTATTGTAAGTTTAGTAATTCGAGATGCGATATATATCTTTAATATTTTCATGTTTTAGATTACAATTAGATATTATATTGTTGTTGAAACCCAGACCGCCCGACCTACCAGAAAGGTGTAAGCGTTAGATATTATGTAAAAAATATACAGCAATCTCCAATTGTATATACCACAGCTTGTATATGCCACCTTTTAGCTCCCATTATAGAGTACTTTAGTACGAAATAGCCGGTAACTGCAATAGCAGGAAGAGAACTTGCCACATGCCCGATTGTAAACAATTGTATGAAGCAACTGCAGTTGTACATGACGCATGTTAAGAACAATATTTTTGATCGAAAAAAAGGGATCAAAATGTCTTTGAAACATTTGTTGTCCCCTACTTTTATATACCTGCTTTCTTCAAAGAAGATTTACAAAATTATATTCTCACAAGTAGTATCAAAATGCTCATAGAATTTTTTCCGATGGAGAATAATGGTAATTACCGAAACAATGATAGTTGAATAAACCAATGATAGTTGAATATCGCTGTTAATGTAATGTGTTCAATGTTTTTTATAAATTTATATAATTCTGGTTATAGGATTACATGTTATGAAATTCTGTTTCACGGGGGAAATGTACTTTAAGGGTCTGTCCAAAACGTCTCACACTTTTCGTAACTTTTGAAGAGAAAGTCATAAGTTTTATCTTATGAAATTTGTTTCCAGTCCAAGAATCTGAGGAAAATAAGAATACACTTTTACTTTCTGGAACTGTCGAGACAGACCGGAAAGGATTTTAACGTGACATATTTTCTCATCTAAGAATTATCAGTCCAGGAGAACAGATATTAAAGTCCATAAAACTTTATAGATATTTTTTTGTATATTTCTTCTGTCCGAGTGTGAAATACATTGCTTTGAAATACATGTACTACATATGAGAGTTATTTGATATATGAGATGCATTGTTAAGGCGATTCTTATTAGGGACACAACTGTAATTTAAATTAAAAAAGATATCCTGAAAGAATATGAATGACATATAAATATATGTACGATAATTATCTAACTTTCTTTCTCTTTTTAGATCCGACTGAAAGCTCTCCTTATCATAGGTTGATAAATCTTTACACACTTATAGTATCGGCTACGGAAAATATATTAGTTTAAAATATTAAACTATTAAAACTATATATATTCATACATAGTACTCTATTTTCGCCAAAAAAAGTATACATTGTTTAGATTTTTATCCATCAGGTTTGACAATCCAAGTATATAAAATAAACAACTGCAGTGTTTACATTTATCACAATGCTCCGATACAAGCCGATTAATCCGACCATAAAACGTCTTGTATGCTAAACAAACAATTCTCAAAATTTTTTATAAGGGAAAATATTTGTTTTTAAACTTTTCCCTGTTGAGGTAATGTAAAAGTACCCTAAGTAGTGATATGCAAACTACAAGCGTTTAAAACGATAATATTTATGTTATTTAATTAACGTATCTTTGATGCATTATTTTGTGCTACAGGAATAAAATTAATGAACATGAAGAAATATATAAAGCACTAGGACATCTGATTCTGCAAAGAAAATAAAAAGCTGCATATAACAGATTTTGTTTTCGTAATGAACAATAGAAAATATATAAATTCTAAAATAAAATTGTTTTAATGCTAAAGATTTCTGAAAAGTATGTGTGAATAATGCAGTTTTCTGGCTTTTCTTAATACTCGAGAGATTTCTCGATTTTCTAAACAGTGCTTTGTGGACAGCGGTCTTTTCCAGAGATTTATTGCGTCGAAATGGTTATATAGATCTCTATGGATAGAGTTTGTCAAAAGAATCCTAAATTTTCAATATTTTTAAAACACCACTTTTGCTTTACGGAAATTATTGTAACATTTAGTTTTCCAGTTTATAGCTTGACATAGTGTCTTAAAAATTTTAATTTACACTTAAAACCACATACATATTTTAAACACATTCATTTTTATTTTGATGACATAAAATTATATTTTTATTTTGTGCAGTGGTGCATGAACAAACTATCATCAGTAAAAAAGAGTCAGCTGTATAAAATAGTAAGAGACACATTGATTAAGCAGAAAATAGTGAGTACTGTTGTTGCGCTTTATATAGATTGATGTTGAAAATCACTCCTTTCGGATATTTCGAATTGGAAAATATTGCCATATGTTGTGTGTGACCAAAGTAAAACGAAACTAGAAAAATATTATATATTTTTTGGAAAATTTTTCAGTTTTGATAGATTACGTTTATATATACTATCATCAGTTTATCTCGTCGAATGCAATGTATCTCATCGGATATAAACATTATCTATGTTGAAACGGTTGAATGTAGCCTTTGCAGTCACTCCATCCGGTGGTTGTCATGTAGTGACACTTTGTCGACAGACGGATACGAAGATCTGTGGTTCAATTCATCTTTCGGACAGGGAAGTTCTTTAAAGTGGCGCAAAAATCCTTCAGATTAGTACAAACATATCGATGGTTTTACGGTGACCCTAGTAAAACTAGCACCAATTTAGTGAACCCTGCCGTATTGAGCGCAAATAACAATCCGGGAGGTAAATGATCACGAAGAAAGCTTACATGGAAGTTATAAATAGAAGTATGAAGCTAACCTGTACGAGGCCTAAAAATAGCAAGATATGGCGTACAAATAGTATTATAGTGCCACCGTCTAATATGTATGTGATAACCTGAAGTAAAAATAGCAAGATATGTTATCCAAATATTATTATAGTGTCACCTTCTAATAAGTAGCTGATAAACTGAAGTTAAAATAGCAAGATATGTTACCCAATATTATTATAGTGCCACCGTCTGATAAGTATATGATAACCTGAATTAAAAATAGCAAGATATGTTAGCCATTTATTATTATACATTAAGTTCACCGTCTAATAAGTATATTGTAACCTGAAGTAAAAATAGCAAGATATGTTGTCCAATATCATTATTGTGCCACCGCCTAATAAGTATATGATAATCTGAAATAAAAATAGTAAGAGATGTTAACCAATTATTATTATGCAGTAGTGCCACCGTCTATTAAGTATCTGGTAACCAGAAGTAAAAATAGCAAGAGATGTTATCCAAATATTATTATAGTTCCACCGTCTAATAAGTATCTAATAGTAAGCCGAAGACTATAGACAAAGTTCATTAAAGTTTATCTTCATGATACTCTTGCTATGGATGAGATATGTATCGGCGAAAAACTACAAATGTCAAGTAAATTTACTTCGTGTTTTACTTTCTTCAACGTTTTTGACGATATTTCATTTGGTTAAAATTGTATATCTTTACGTGACACAGAACATATAAATCAGCAGGTGACTATCCAAACAATCTCTAATAAATTGGATCACAGCGTAAAATCCAGCCTAAATAAAGATAAAAAAGGGTAATTACGTTTCGTAAATCAATGGTTCTCCTTCTTCAGTTCAACAGACTTAGAGCAGAGTGTAGTAAGTCCAGGAAATATGAGACGGAGTAACAAATAAGAAATTTTAAATACAGTGCAGAGTATATGAACTCAACGTGCAGAAAAAAATCGAAATAGACAAACAAAAATTAGAAATAGTCATGCCAAATCTTGGAGAAAAGGGGAGTTATTGGCAAATCATTAACCCGATCACTGGAACTTTTATTGATATAAAATACTGCAAATATTTCTAAATCAAAAAGAGTTCTATGGAGGCAGGAGAAAAATGAAACCGGTGAATATTGTCTGACCTTATAAATAATTTATGTTATGAAAAAAAAAACATGCTTAAGAAAATATAAGCAAGAGCTTGTCGAAAATATAGTTAACGATAAATTGAACTTTTAAAACTAAAGTGTCTTAAAAGCATGAAATATGAGTAGAATTATAGGCCGTATAACTATATAATATTAAAAGAGTTAGTCAAAAAACATTCAATTGTTAAATATCAAGTTTTCTACTGTGTTTCGTAAAATGTATTTTGCTTTAAAGAATGAGACGTGTGTGTATTAAATAATATGATTAATGCAAGTAGAGGAAATTTTAAACAGTTTTGCATTGAAGGTTTAAACAATATGGACTCAGTTTTTTATTCTTAAAATGTGTGTATTTATTGTTAGTTTGTTTATTCATAACTGGCATTAAAATATATGAACTTAATCTTATTACAGTTTATGCATGACATCTTACAAAATTATTTCAGGTCTAAATTTTGGTTTGATACTCAGTTTTTGTAAAATGAAATTTATATTACAGCAATATTTGTAACTGAATATAATATTTTACTTCTTATACATTAATAACATTTGTAACAGTTATCTGTGAGCAGTTAAAAACGTTAATAGGAATGGATATATAGAAATTTTACAAAACTGTTTACAATTCTACATCCCACCTCCTTGTAATATTATTATTATTATTATTATTATTAGTAGTAGTAGTAGTAGTAGTAGTATGTTATTATTATTATTGTTATTATTATTATTAATATATTTACATTGTTTTTACTATAATTTTATTGTTAAAAACTTATCTCTCAACTTGCAAATTTTAATTTCAATTTCTCATCCTTTATGTAATATGTGTGATTGCAACTCGACGTTGGTTAAAGACAAAATACGATTGAAACAAATAATTTAGTTCCACAAAATACAATTGCTTTTCAATTCTTATATATTACACTTAAATTTTCTATTTATATATTTGTTTATAAAATAAATAATGTAAAATTTTCAAATGTCGGTATGTTGTAAGGAAGAAATAAATGGCTTAAAAAGAGTATATATTTCTAACAAATAAAATGATAAAATCCCTGAAAGCAACCAGGGATTTGAAAATCAAATAATACAATAACATGTTATTTTTCTTTTACAATAACAAAATATGATGCAATGTGACTCTTCTATTGTAGCCAAATGTACACCAAATATTTAACTGATATAAAGCAGGATTTCAGTTGTACAATTACTGAAAAATAAAAATTATTATTCCATTTAGATTTGAGGAATATAAATGAATTACTTTGAAAAAGGATGCAAAAAGTACCATTCAAATATTCGTAATTTTTAGAAATATATACAGCTTTGTATAAAAGTAGGATACAATGCTTTTAAAATTTTCCTGGCAAACATAAAATGTTCGTTTATTGAAGACATTTTGAATAGAGTTTTTTCTATAATGCCCTATATCATTCAAAATGACAAGAAAAGTGAGACATGCATAAAGAATTGATTATGAACCACTTTCCAACTGAAATGTAATTTTATGTAAACATCTCTAAAATGTGATATATTCAAAGTTGATACATTCAAAGTATTTCAGTACTGCATTAATTTATCCTACTTGAAAACTTAAAATTTCAATGAAAAGAAAATTTTAGTTAAACAAACCGAACTTTATTCAAATGACGCCATCGAAATATAAATCGTCTGCCTCTCAATGCAAAATCAATAAATATTTCATTCACATCACTTACTAGCCGTATACCCGTTCCTTGCACGTAACATATAATGAAGAAATTAAAACTTCAATTATGCGAAAATTCTTCTAATACTTTAAATGACTTTGTTATTATAAACATTTTATTAAAATATTTATTTTAATTATCTTTAAAAGATGTATAAAGATATCTGCTATCGCTATATAAAATTATTTTCACAGGTCGATCCGTAGAAGTGAACATACTGGCCCCAATGGCAGACAAAAACTATTACTAATTTATTTCTTACAACCGACAGGGATAATCAAGGGGATTAAATATAATTTTGCAAAATACAGAATTACCATTAATTTGGTGTCATTTTCATTAATTTAGTATCACTTTATTGGCAGTATTTTTAATTGGTAGTATTTTAATTAATTTGACAGGATGTTAAAAAGTCGCCAAATGTGTCAGAAAGTGGGACAGTTGGAGTAGGAGACAAACGATACCGAAACATCATTACAATATTAATATCATCATTACAATATTATACAAAATGTAATTCATTTCATTAATTTGGTGCCAGTTTTTTGATTTGACAACATTTTCGTTAATTTGACGATATTTGAGCAATTTGACCACATTTTAAAAATTCGCCAGATCTCTTGTCAAGTAGGATGGTTGAGCAGTCAAAAGCAAACGAAACATCATTACAATACTATCCCCTTTCAAAACGAAATTAATTTAATTGATTTATCATAATTCTAACAATTTTGCAATATTTTAATCAATTTGGCGACATTTTTAGAGATTTGATAACATTTTCATTAATATCGCACTATTAAAAATGTCGCTAAGTTGGCGGTATCCCGCAATATAACTCGCCAAACGTTACAGAGAATATCGGGAGGAGCTATTTATATTTTCGTAGATTAGAAGATTATATCCATGTATTAGAAAATATATCCATATTATTTATATTTCCGTATATTAGAAGATTATACTCATGTAGATACATATTCATACTACAATATATGGTTATTAAAAATGTTTCCCCAAAATAAAACAGATTGTGTAAGAATTTGAAAACTACATTAATCTCTATACATGTTGAAATCAAATGATTTAATCCAATCAAAAATGCAATTTCGATAAAATTGATTTATATATATTTCTTTATGATTTAAGTGGAGAAAAATTTTCTGCTGTGATAATTCATTGAGTTTAACTCGGTTTATTAGATTTACTACTGTAAAAATTCACCGAGTTTAATTCTGTCGCATGGCAACATTACATCATAATGTGTATTTCAAATAATTTTGCGGAACACATATCATTTGCATAATACTATCTCAGTGGAATGTTTAATAGTGCAATTTTTATTAATATCCCGATAACCAATATTCTTATAAACTCGAATCATGGACTAAATTTTAAAAGGTCTATTTTAAGTCTACCCCAAAAATGTCATCCAAATCGTTACAGCTGGTCTCCCGTGATGTTGAGCCAAAAACACAAATCAACACATAGACAAATTTTCATTTCAATTTATATAGATATTCCAAACTCCAGGGCTGAATAACTTTGCGTAAAAACATTCAGCAATACCTACACAACTCACATAGCAATTGCTTTGTTTACATTCTGCATTCGTTAAAATTAGGTTTCTTTGTAGAAATAATCAAATTTCAATGATCGTTGAAATTCAAAATTGTAATTTCGTGCATACAGAATTTAGATACACAGATAATATGCAAAAAAAATTGTTTTAGGACGGTTGTAACACTAAATATTATAAACATTCCTTAAAAATCATGATTTTGACACAGCGAAAAAAAAATGAATTCCCTAGTATATCTTGCAATAAGTCAAGTGACCTCTCCATATAGTATGGGCGTAATTATTATTTCAATATATTTTTTATTTAAAGGACTATTTAACATATATTGATAATTTTTTTTTACACATTTTACCTGATAATTTGAATAATTTTGAATTTTTATCCTAAAAATTTTGAAGCAATTTGTTAACTTTAATTACACTTATATTAAGTTTTCTATATATTTTATGGGATAATTTGAATATTTCCTAAAATTTTTGAAGTAATTTGTGAATTTTAACTTCGTTTAAAAGAAATGTTTGAAATATTAGGTCCCATTAGGTTCAATGTATTTCATTTCTTTAACACGTGTTAAATCCAAAATTAGTCGAGAGATATTCTAATTTTAAGTTCCTGTATGTCCCAAAAAACGTCACAACAACGTACGAAAAATGCATTTTGATAAAGTCGTCTTTACGTCAGTTACCAATGGGTACCAAGTCACATAGACATTTACGGTAATGAGGTTGGGGATGGTCTGGCCAAGGAGGGCAGCCTTAGGAGTTCTATTGGCGGTGGCTGTCTTTCTTTCTCAGAACTTGCCTCACGAGTCAAACTTGAAATCAACTCCACTGGGAGAAAGGCCCCCGTGCATGAGTGGTATGATTGTGGCCGTCCTGGTGCTGCTTTGATTGGGGCAGGCAGTAGGGCAGAACAGACGGCTCTGGCCAGACTCCGCAACGGTCATCTTCGTGCTGTTAGGCATAAGTTGGGTTCTAAGGTTTATCCCCTCTTCCCGAAGTGCAATTTGGCTCAGGCCTCTCCTGCTCATGCCTCGACATGTATTGGATACCAGAGGAGTCAGCCGTACTGCAGTCCTGTAGTAGTTCTTCATCTTTTCAAGATTCACGGGTTAATGGACTTGATCTGATGTTGCTGTCGGTCAAGTGGGATAAGAAACAACAACGTCATACGCACGGACAGGAAGACAGAATGAAAAATCTGATGTGGGCAACACATGACTTTCTTTATATAATGTAATGAATTTTATACTTTTACAGTAAAAAAATAGGTTTTTCTTATAGTAGATACTAATATTCTTTCCAAGATATTGAATTTTCGACAAATAGTCGTCCTTTTCATTGATTTGGCGTCATATTTATCCATTTGGCGAGATTTTCGTTAATTTGGCAACATTTCAAAAAGTCGCCAAGTTGGCGGCATTCCGCCAAATTTGTCGCCAAAATCTCGCCAAGCGTTATGGACGAAGAAATAAGTTATCTTACAGCAGATAAATAACTATTGGCGTTCAAATACAAAAGTATTACTCAAAGTAACTTTTTTCATGAATGGAAGGAGCTAGATCCCCTAGAATGATGTCACCCAATTTATCGCATGGTATTACATATGAAAAGTGAACATGTTTCTCAATAGGAAATATTTTTTTTTATTTTATATAGCTTTTAGATAATTTTTTTTAAAATTGCGCAATATCTCGAGAACGGCTCATGTTAGCGTTCTAAAATCTATGACAATCGTTTTCTAATGTAAAATTACATAAGAAATGTCTATTTGCGTAACTTTATTAGTGGTTTTGATTTTTCAACGATTTTTACAAAATTTCATTCGAAAATTTAGGGGGGTTCTGAACATTCGATTGCGTATAAAAACATTAGGCTTCCAGTGTTTATGGATTGTGATTTTTGTTCCAAATTTGATTCGAATCGGTCCATTCGGTCGTAAGTTATCGTCTCCACAGACTCACTGACACACACATACACACGGACACACACATACTTTCACACACACACACACACACACACAGACATCACTTCAAAAATGTTTGATTCGTGATCAGGGATGCTTGAAACGTGCTCTCCCGTCGAAAACTCGATTTCGAATTTTCGGCCCCGTCACAATGCTTTCCTTATACATTATGTATACACGGAAAGTAACAAAGTTATAAATGCTTTACAACTACTATGTTAGAAATTGTTAAAAATTGATTGAGTAAATATGAAGTTCATATACATAATGTACACAAAGTGTTCATTACAAATAATAATCCAGAGATGTTTATTGTTCATTTCATTGTGGAAATCCATAGAATGGGTTTGTAATTAGATGTTTTTTTTTAGGACAAATGTTTTTTATTTTTTATTTTGCTTTATTTCTGCGGTTACTCTGTTTAGTCTTCTTAAAAAAGGAAGTTAATTTTTACCTTCTACAGTGGTTGATAATCTTATTTTTATGCGATGATGAAGTTGATTTTCTGCTGGATGGAGACTTTCAACATAATTTTCTTTTATCATCAGTTTGTGAACATTTTTAATGATGGAGTAAAGTAGTTTTCTGTTATTGAATTTTCAGATTTTTATAGTTTATTTTTTCGTGGTCCAAAATTTGAATTCGAGTTGTATGTATGTGTGTGCACGTGTATGTGTGTGAATATGTGTGTTTGTATGTGTGTGTGTGTGTGTGTCCGAAGCCGCAAGAATCTTATATAATTTTCTGTAGAACAAGATTTACATAAAATTTAAAACGCTAGCATGATCCGTTCTTGATATATTGTAATTTTTCAAATAAAGTTAGAACAAAAATGATACTTAAATTAAATAAGTATTAACTATTGTAAAATACGTTCACTTTTTATATGCGATATTATAGAATAAAGTTGTTAACATCATTCTTGTGGATTTAGTTCGTTCCAATCGCGAGAGAAGAAACTGTGTGGAATAGTTTTGTAGTTCAACACCTAACAATAAGTCAGCAGTCAATTATATATAAGAAATTATCTTATCTCCGTTTGTCCGTAACGCTTAACAATAAATTTGGCGAATTGGGAAACTCATTTAGTGAAATAGCACCAACCTAGCGATATATCTCCCCAGACTGACGAAAATATCATTAACATTTATAAATGACACTAAGTTAATGATAATGATGTCAAATTGTTAAATTAATTATTAAGATATTTTAATATATGGAATATATTGCATATTGTGGATGCTATCAATATTGATAATTGTTAATTTAGAATTGCGTGAAATAAAAGTCAATTGTTTACTTCGACATAATTTTACATTTTATCATCCGGAAAAGCGTTAAATGGAAAAGTGCAATCAATATTAAAAACTCAATGCAGTCCAACTTATTTTCAGAAAATCCTTAAAACACTTCAGTACTAATTTTGCACTTCAGTACAACTTATCCAATTACATTTTATTTAGGCACGTATATATTACGTCATATATATCTTAGTTGCCCATGTTATTTAATCTTTTTATATAAATTCGAATTGCAACTTATGAAACATACCATAAAATATTACTCTATATTTTTACTATATGCAGTATTTTTGTTTTTTAAATTTATTTCACGCCAGAAAAGTGCATCATGTGTAATTAACATAAACATTTTAAAAGTTTCTTTTTCCCAATTCTATGAATTTTGAAAAAAAAAATATTCTTAAAGAAATCCAGAAAACGACATCAGTAAGTACGCAGTCGTAAATATTTGGATGAAGTGGAAACTAAAGTGATTTTATCCACGCCACAGTTGATTTTGACTTACAATCTTTGAGATAAAAGTAAATTATTCCATTATGCTCCAGTGAGCATTTCCTTTTGTTAAAACATTTGAAGAATTTCTGAACAGAAATATTTTGAAAACTACTTTTGCAAAGCTTTTATAAACTTTGACGCCTTTATTCTTAAAGTATCAGAGAAAATGTCGGCAGTAAGTAAAATGCTCACAGTCCAAAACATTGAAGTGATGAAGTGTCAATTATGACGAATTTATTCATCTACAGATGTTTTAACGTATTATCTTTACCTTCGAAGTACATATTTCAAATATGCTCTAGTGAAAATTGCCTTTTGTGAAGTCTTTAAATCATCAGAGAAGGAGTTTATTTCTAAGCTGTAAAACAACTTTAGAAATACATAATTTTCTATAATCGTCATATATACATTTATTTCAGTGACATAGAAATCTACACCTTATGTAATACTAAATATAAACATTTTTGAAATTACCCTTAGAAATATTCAATGAAATTTGAGATGATAATTCTCGAAGTATCTTCGAAAATGACGGCAGTAAGTTAAGCCCTCGCAGTCTCAAGCATTAGGGTGATGAAGTGTAAACTAAGGTGATTTTATCCACGCCACAGATGTTTTAACTTACTCTCTGTGCCGTCGAAGCAAATTATTCAATTATGCTCTAGAGATAATTGCCTTTTGTTAAATATTGGTAACATTATTGTGGAATTATGTAACTAAGAACTGAAGCAACTTTAGGAATACAGGAAATTGTTAGAAAGGAAAGTAATGAATTAAGTAAGACATCTTGCGATACTGAAGTTAGCTTATAAAGGTTTAGAGCACATTAGCATTAATTTATTTAATTCGTGCTGATGTTTATATTTTAATTAAATAATATTTTAAACTAAGTTTAAATCAAACAATTATTAAATTGAGCATAACAACGATTAAGTATCATGTTTAATTTACCGTCGATATTTTTTATTATCACTCCAATCATTCTGTTTTTTTATTTACATTCTGGTTGAGTTGATGCCTTCTACAAATTCTTTTTAAAGTCGTTTCTGCTGCATTTTCCTAAACGAATAAAATAGAAAAACTTGACGTTTTTTTTTTCTTCCTTTTATGTGAACTAAAAAACAACGTATTTGATTACAATTAAATAAAACTGCCGCTTCTACGTTAATAACTTACATAACTTACTGAAATATGTCAACTACGTGACTACAGTTGTTTCGAAGGCATTATAAGTCCTCTTCTACAGGACAAAAGGACGTTATAAGCCACCAAGTATGAATTATCACTGACAGTTTGTTCATGGTATTCGCTATTGTTCGTTTGATTTCAACCTGACTAAAAATGTAAAATTACAACTACAATCATAGAAATCAATCTACTCTCACATCTAGACAAATACGTTGAGATAGATTTTTTAACAGACATTAAATGTCGTTAGCCGGCCTGATAGTTGTTCAACTCTGACAGGACTAAAATATTGATGCGGACAGCACATGATTTTCTCTGCAGATTCATATTTACGTTATCTTAATTTCTTCAAAAATTCATTTAATTGAGTTTAATTGCACAAAATAGCACCCTTAATTATTTACATTTACACTGAATCCGCACTTTTACTTAAATTGCAATTCTTATTTAGTAACTGGACAAAGTATTTCCAAACGTGCCTTAGTGAGAATGTGATAAAACTAAAAGTAGCTTGAGCAGTGCTAGTCTTAGTGTTAGTTGTTGGTCTTATATTTTTCATCATTAAAAATTACGTAGAAAACAAGCATTTAATTGATATATTTAAGCCTATGTAGCTTTTCTTTTTTAGATTTTGTTGATTTTTGCGGGCCATTTCTCAAAAATAGTGAGGCTATTTTTTACTGAATCGTACCAAAATCTAATCAGCACCAGGGCGACCCGCAAGTGACTTATCTACCAAATTTTATAAAATTTGATGAATTAGTTTTTCAGCTAGAGTGAATACAGGCGTTTTTAAGGGCTATTTTGCAATAAAGGGTTGTTTGTTTATCTCGAATCGTACTAAAAACTCATCAGCACCAGAGTCACACACGAGTACTACATTTTATGAAATTTGGTCCATTAGTTTTTGAGTTGAAGTGGATGCATACATTGCACAGACATGTACATAAACAGACAAACACACACACATACGCTAAGCTAAAAATAGTTTTTTCGTGTGTTTGAAGTTCCGAAAAGTGCAGAACCGTCGAAAACTCGTCTTGCGATTTTCGACATGATTCCAATACTTTCCCTATACATTACCAAGTATTGCAAGGAAAGTAAAAATATCAAATCCGTATTTTTATCTAAGCGTCTTTTATTTCCTATAAATATATTTCGTGTTTAAAAAAATAAATGTAATGTCAATCAAATTTTTAAACAAATTAATTATTTCAGCCTAACTCAAAATATGAAATTCCCACAACATTCATAAATGTTAACAGAAATCCCTGTTATTAACTCACAGATAGACAAATACGATGAGGTAGACTAACAGCCATCAAACCTCACCTGTTGGATGTTCAACGGCAGGTCTAAAATTTTTAGAGTTGTATATTTACTCCCAATTTCCTTCATGACCAGTAATATTAGTATATTATATATTTTATGAAAAACAATTATTAAAACTATCATTAAATTATGAAACAAATTCGTCGTTTCGGTCTGACTGAAATTGTAAAGTTCCCACAACATTCATAAATGTTATCAGCAAAAGGAAACTAACTTCCTAGTTTCAGAGAATGATGTATGTAGCAATAAATTACGAGAAACCCGCCTTTCCAGTGTAATGTCTTTTAATGACTATTTTAATTGCTAAATAATTTCAGAGGTCAATTCGATTAAGACAAGAAACAAATGAATGGATTAATAAAAATAAATGTAAGTGTTTTTTTCTTTAGGGATTGTTTATATATGAAATGTATTTCGACATGATTTAATTAGTTATTTCTTAACGTAAGTATCAATAATGTGAAAGAGTATTATTTGCTCCCAAATAATTTTGTTAGTAATTTAAGTATTGTGTTTTTTTATTACCATAGTATTCACGGAAATCGTGTTTTCTTTTTAATGAAGTAATAATAATATTTTAATAATTCAATTATTTGTAGCATACTTCAAACTGAAAGGTGGAAATGAATAAATAAATACATTAAGTGGATTATTTCTTAACATGATGTTTACATATGAAATGGATGTTAATATTATTTAGTTATTTTCTAATAGTAATGCATGAATGCAAGTTGTAATAAAGTAGCAAAGTGTTATTCGCTAAAAACTAATTTTATTCTATTACCAAATAATGTAATTACTTATTGGCAAAATGACCTGCCTTTCATATCACTATGGGGTTAGTGGATTTTTCTAGCTTAACTTGCGAATATATACGTTTAACCACTATTTAACTTTAACACTTGTTTAACTTTAATAGTTAGAGTTACATAATGCAATTCGATTTAAAGCTCTATACAATTGCAAGCACGTCATTATTTGTCAAATACAGTAATGTAACGAATGGTACTGGCATTTGCACTACTAATTTTTAAATGTAACAGTATCTGTTTTTTGCTTTCATTTCCGTGTAATTGCATTAATAATGAAGAAACTAGTTCACATATTGTTAACATATATAAACATCAGTTCACATATATAAACTTTTAAAATTTAACAAAGTGTTTTGTTATATACTATCCGACATTGAAAATGCAACAGCATGAAAGAACGAATTTCATGTGATGATAAAGGGCACACAGACATAGATGGCATATATAAATAAGTGATGTTTATTCCAGAAGGCTAATTCAATACAGTAATCGCTTAGACACAGTGTGATCAGTAGAACCACTTCTTGCGGCGATACAAGCCGCAACCCTTCAAGAAACAGATGCAATGAGGATGCGGCTAGTTTCCTGAAGAATGGATGACCATATGCTTTCAACCAACTTCCACAGGTCGTTCTCTGTTTGAGGCGGGTGCAAAGCAGTCAAATGTCTGCCAATCACGCCCCATACAAGCAATATGGGTGAGGGATCTGGAGATCTCGAAGGCCAAAGAAGCACATGGATACCTTGTAATGCTTGTCTGCTAATATTTGCCGTGTGCGGTCGTGTTTTATTTTGCTGAAAAATAGGATTCTGCAAACGCTGATGGTAGGGCAATGCATCCGACTTCATCACTTCATCCACATATCGTCGTGCCGAAATTGTGCCTCTAATGCGAAACATATGTGACTGGCTATCAAAGTCAATGACACCTCAAAGCATGATGCCGCGTTGTCGAGTAGTATGGCATTCAAAAGTGGCAGCAGGATTGAATCTGTTTCCACGTCACCTCCAGACTCTCACACTTCCACTGTGATTCTACAAACAGAATCGACAGTCGTCGCGGAAAACTATCCTGTCCTATTAGGTCGTCCAAGAGGCTTAAGACCGTACCATTGCAATCTGTAACGTCGGTGTCTTGTCATCAAAGTCATACTTTGTAAAGGACGGATTGACGTCGTTTGTGGGGCCGCCAACCGCATGCCTTCGAATGCGTCGAACAATGAGTAGTGATATACGTCTGGATGGACCTGTATTACTGTGACGATTCACATGCCCTTCTTCAATCCGTCTTCTCCAAATACTTTGCACGGCGAACCATCTACGTGTGTTTCAGCAATGATACTTCATTACAAGCACCTAGCAGTACGTAGACCTAAAATAAATCCACTGGCACGATCGCTCAATTGCTGAAAAGGACTTCGGCGTCATCGGCCAAATATCTATCTCTTCAACAACACGTGGTGTCTTCTAAACCATACAGTACGGGAAACGGGTTTCCGTAGGCGACACAGAGTAACAACTCTTGACGCATATGCCGTTCCTACGCATTTTATTCCGAACTCTAATCACGTGACCTACTTGCATTTCACATCACTTGCATAAATCGGCGAGCTGCGTTTGTCTCGCAATTTGCATAATTATACGGTCAAAGCTTCATGGTGCTGCATTTTATTATGTCGGGTAGTGTATGAAGTAGAACAACTGCTATAAGAAATAATTTATACTTTTATTTATAAAAATAAATATACTTATGTTCAAATTTATGTTTGTTATACTTTACGTGATTTAGATTTTACGACTGACGAATGCTGTTATAAGCAAGTAAATGTGTTATTAATATTTCATATATATAATTTGCCATATTTTCTACGGTATCTAAAATATATATATGCTACTAAATTTAAAATAACAATTGTATAGGAAACGCCTTTAGCTGAATACCTGTTTAATACCTATAGAAAATGTTAGTCAAATTTTACCTAGAAGTTAATTTAGTATAGATGCTTATAAAAATATGCACAATACATATAGAAGTTCCTAAAGCAAGTATTGTCATGTATATTAACGTTCAATAAATATATGGTCGAATTTTCCTTTTGAAAGCTACTCATTTAATAATTTTTATTGAAAATATTTATAATAGAACTCTGCGGATTGTTTAAGAAACGTGCAATAAACAAATACCCCTTATTAGCAATCATTATAAATGTTAACTAGTGTTTATTATGATTTAATGGATGTTTAAATTTTATTTACTAATTCTATTCTGCACTTATTTCACGGCAGTGAAAAAAATTTTAAATGAAATCCGCTTAGAAGTACTTTATTATTCACACATACATATGCCACGCAGACACAATTGCACACATAAACACACACAGATCTGTATACTTCTAAAATTATTCCAAACTTCTTCAAGATAATGAAACATATTTATCAGTCAAAGTGTCGAATTCTAAAAATTTCGGAAAAACCCTCCTTTCCGTACACAATTGCATAAGGAAATAAAATTGAAATGTTGCACCCCAAGTAGATACTTTTGGGGTTAATTTATATATTTGAAAGGTTTTACCTAATCTACATTCCTATGCTCCTTAACAGCATTGAAAAGTGCACGAATTTTATCTACCAGAAATCCCCAAAGCAGCCATTTACTGTCATGAATGCGAAGTAGTTTAATAAACGGAAAGACACAATAATATTTTTATTTTTGAAAAAATTTCAATACAAAGACAAATGTATTTCGTCGATAGAAATTTAAAAAAATTTAAGTAAATATTATTTTCATTTAATTTCCGTACCGGGAAATGATTTCAACTTGTAAACAATAATGCATTTATTTGTACGGCAAATCAAGAAATATTTTTTACATATGCAAAATATTTATAATGATATTTAATATCCATACGGCTTGCTTATGGATATCTAATTAAATAATACATATATTTATTATTATCTTCCATATTGTGCGATACTATTTTGGCTAAGGTATATTTTAACTTAGAATATTTGAATTATATAAAAATGATCTGATTTATCATTTTTTATTTCAGATTGCTCATAGGGATGTGATATATGAAATTTACGATGACAATGGTTATTTTAAGCTGTTATATACTTAATTGCTTTCACAATGCTTGTAACTTATATCCTGATATCTAAAATTATATATATGTATATATATATATATATATATATATATATATATATATATATATATATATATATATATATATATATATATATATATATATATATATATATATATATATATATATATATATATATATATATATATATATGTATACATATACATCTCATCCCTTGTTGACTACATTGACATTCTTCATTTGAATGTGTGATTTAATTGACTGTACTCGCAGCACGATAACCATTTCTGATTTTTGATCTGTAATGCTGGTTTCGTTTTGTTAAAAAAGTTAAAAACTGTTCAATAATGTGAACGGGCTGGTCGCCAAATGTGGCAGTACTATATTAAAAAAAGCTGATCTTTCATTGTGTCCATCTGTCTGTCTTACATGACAACGAATTTGGCGACCTTGGAGATGAATTTGGCGAAATATTCCCAATTTGAGAGTCTCAAATTTGCGTTTAGTTTATAAGAAGTTGAAGAGCTACAAACAGTCTCATTCGAAGGAATGTTGTACATATATTTGTTGTCCATGTTCCTTCATTCTTTTATTTGTGATGCAAGTCGAATTAAATTCAATGAAGTACATCTATGAAAGAATCGAGTTGGTAAGGCAAAATCCAGATATTTTATTTTCAGTGGCAGCAGCATTTGTTTTATGATTGGCATAGAGTATAATTATTACATAAAGCATTAAAAACGAACACAATAATGACATTACCACGCTTGAACAATTTTAAATGGTACTGATAATGATATAGAAATTTATTATAAAATCTTCGCAATCAGGATTAATGATCCAGAACCTGCAAATTGCATTAAGGTTGTGTCCATTGTAATTTAATTAACTTTAGAATGAATAGCACCTCTATATTTTATCTCATTTACTACTGAGATATTTTATATAATTTTCTGCTCTATCCCCACAGCTTGGCATTTCTTATTTATGAAACTATTTCATGCTGAAATACTTTCCAACCTGTCACTCCTCTTGCGAAAGGTCCTCTCATTTTCTTCAGCCCTTTGGTCTGGAAATAAGTTTAGAAGATAACGTTTATGACTTTCTTCTTATTGTTTGCATGAAAAGCTAAGAAATATTTGACAGTTTCACAAGATATAATCTATTATTTTTCCAGAAAGATACATGTTTAACTCTTAACATTATTATTCTGTTCCTTATGGTCTTTATAATCTCGGCATATAAAGCAGTGTGATTACTTAAAGTTAAAAATATAAAGGATGATATAATATATTGGTTATTTAAGGAAATATAATTGTGTAAAATGAACAAACCACAAAGAAATAAAATATAGTCACAGTTTCATTGCAGGCACCTATATACATGGAAGGATTTCGCTCTTTTCATAATCTTCAGTACGAAAAAGCTGCTAATTTTAATTGAAGTAAGGTCTATATGTTTTATTTTCTTTGATCTCTATAGTAAATTCTGTTTTTCCATGTAATCATCAAATTCGGAAACACAATTTACGTGTATGATATAAAAAGTAAAATAATATACACAAGTATAATAGTATATAATATATATATATATATATATATATATATATATATATATATATATATATATATATAAATATATATATATATATATATATATATATATATATATATATATATATACATATATATATATATACTTTTCTAACTTTTCTAAAAAATCTGTACAATGAAATTTACAAATAAGAAAGATCAATCATGCAGAAAACATTGATTATGAAGCACTTTTCAACTTCAATGCAATTTAATTTAAACATCTCTAAAATGCGATACATTCCTCGGTAATATTTTTAAAATTATCATAATACTTCAATAATTTATTATACTTGAAAACTTCATAGAAAACCACGGAAATTTATTCACATGATATCATCGAAACATAACACGCCTGGCTCTCTATATAAAAGGAGCATTTAATTCAAAAGCATTTTTCCATTCATTTCATTCATCACAATACTATAATAATTTATTTCATTTAAATAATTTATTTTATTTGACCTTGGAGGTACAAGTAATTAAACTCTATGTTTAAAACTTCATCGAAAAAATCGTCCTGCTCTCTGTAAAATCAATGACTATTTCATTCATATCAGTTATATTGCAGACTTTATGAGCTAAATAATTTTGCGTTAAAGAAATGCAGTAATTCTTATACAATGCATTCTATATATTTTGCTATTTACATTTTCCATAAGTGAAAAGTAGGCTTCGTTGTAGAAATAATAAAATTTGTATGATCATTTAAACTGAAATATATTGTAATTGCACTGTTTCAGTATGTAGATGCACAGAATGTAAGCAGAAATAAAGCTGTTTTAGGACGGATACAACACTAATTATGAATTTAAAAGAACTTTAAAAATCACGATTTTGACACAAGGTGGATACCATATTTTATTTTGAAGTGGATCAAGTGATCTCTCCATATAATGGTCACGTGGTCACTTCATATAACAGGTGTAATTATTATTTAAATTTTTATTTAAAAAACTACTGAATATATTTTGCTGAATTTTTTTTTATATATTTTATAGGATAATTAGAGTATTTCTTTAAAGTTTTCGAAGCAATTTGTGAATTTTAAATCCACTTAAAAAATGTTTGAATAAGGTTCAAGGTATTTCATTTTTCAACCCGGGTTCAATCCAAAACTATTGAGGGATATTCCCATAGGTCCCACAGACCTTCTGAACAACATACTAAAATTCCATTTTGATAAAGTCATTTTTACGGCAGTTAACGTGCTAACGGACAGACAGTCAGACAGAATAAACAAATTCATAAACACTTTTCAACTTTATTGTAAAGTGTTAATAAAATTATTGCTAAATTTTGAAATAAATAAGTGAGTTAAATATTTCTCAAATTGGTTAGATGACTAATAAACTTAAAAGATAATGTCTCCTTATCACAAAGGTTATCTAGAAAAATAAACTAATATCTATGGCTTAGACAGGTGTATGTGGCAATAAATTACGAAAGAAACGCCTTTTTCGTGTAATGTCTTTGATGACTATTTTAGTTGGTCAATAATTTCAGATATCAGCTCGATTTCGCAATAACATGAAGAACAATTGATTTGATACAGAACAACAAATTATTATATAAAATAGTCATTTTGCGCATAACTTATTTGTGTCATTTATATTGGTTTTATTAATTTCATTGCGGACTTATATAAATACATTTAAATTGAAAAGTTAACAGTCTAATTATCCCATAATTGAAAAGTTAAACAAACGGTATTTGTGATTAAACGTTTTTTGGAGATTTTTAAATAATTTTCAGAAAAATTACTAGCTTAAATATTAAAAGAGAGAAATCAATATTCGCTGATGTTTTAATCGTATTAATGATTATGATTGTGAGATTGTAGACATGTGATGAAACAACTAAAAACAAAAGGGATTTTAATAGATTTTGGAAATATAGGTTAACGTTTTAAATAATAAGATGTATTTCATACAAATCACATAAATTAATACTGTTCTGCAATAGTGCAAAATTTATATCTTTACAACCTATTATTTTACTTGCTCTGGTGTTTAGGCGTCAGCGCAATTTACACTTTTGAGGCTCTTACTAATCAGATTCCATTAAATATTGTAATATGAAATTTGGTATGTCGTTGTCTTTTGGTATACACTTTAGTTCTTCGTATTAAAATTGCTTAGAATTGTGTTCCTCCGGTGACTTAAAAATAGTACTTTAAGTAGAGGAAACTTAAATAAAGTTATGTATTAACTTTGAGTTATAACAATTGCTAAAACGGCAACAATCCACACCATTACTTCTTTATGAAAGGCCCCTTTACCATAATCAATGCATTGAAAACATTACTCACTAAAACTTTAACTTTAGATAAATTAGCATTTATTAACACTTGTATTATTATTACGAGTATAATTAAAAATACATAAAGTTACTATAAAATCGCTTCAGGAGACGAAAGCACTGGTCTGCTACCAATCTACTTTACTTTCCCTGCAATACATGGTAATGTATAGGGAAATTATTGGAATCATGCCGAAAATCGCAACTCGAGTTTTCGACGGATCTACCCGTTTCAAGACCTCTACAATACGAAAACACTATTTTTAGCGTGACGTCTGTGTATGTGTCTATGTGTCTGTGTGTCTGCCTGTCTGTGCAAATATTGTATCCACACTAAAAAAAAACTAATTGATCCAATTTCATAAAATTTAGTAGGTAAATCACTTGTGGGTGAATCTGGTGCTGAATAATTTTGGGTAAAATTCGGGATAAAAGAACCCGCCCTTTTTGCGAAATGGCCCGCTAAAGTCTGTATCCACTCATCTGAAAAACTAATGGACCGAATTTCGCAAAATTCGGTAGATGAGTCGCTTATGAGTCATTCTGGTGCTGATTAGATATTGGTATGATTCGGAAAAAAAATAGTCTGCCTTTTTTTGCAAAATCGTCAAAATCTAAAATAAAAAACTACGTATGCTCAAATATATCTATTAAATGCTTGTTTTATACGTAATTTTTAATTCTGAAAAGAATAAGACCAACCCCACTACACTAGAACTAGCCGTTCTCGAGATATTTTAGTTTTTTCGTATTTTCTCTACGCCATCTTTGAAAATAAGTCAGTTACCAAATGAGAACGAAAATTGAATTAAATGTGAATTAAGTTTTATTGAAATAAAAATAACGTGGATATAAGTCTGCAGGGAAAGTCATGTACTGCCCATCTCAGATTGTTTAACTTACTCCAATTACCAAAACGACCTAATATATGAAGATCATCACATATTTTTGTATTTGTTTCATTCGCACACACAACTTAAGACAGGTTTCTTATATGTAATAACTAACGACGCCAACATTCCGATTATTACTCTAACATTTTGGATTCAGACTTCAACTTTCTGATGCATCACTTCAACTTTCTGATGCATCACTTCAACTTTCTGATGCATCACTTCAACTGTCATGCGACTTCAACTATCTGATACAGTCTAATAACTTCGTTAATCATCCTTTCTACACAGCATCTTTCTAGCCTCGGGTGAAGATATGCCTTTTTGCCTACATTCCTATATGTGTTGCCTACATTCCTATATTGTTCCGATATGTGAGGTCATACCGGTTTCATTGGTTTTTCAGTATCGAATGAAGCCTGATTTAAGTCTTGGCCCTAGGATATTTTTATACCCCAATCACACCTGTAATTTGGGTGACGTGTATTTATTGGGACCATAACTTTCCGACTCAAAACTGTCGATATTGATGACTATATGTCTGTAATTTTTATATATTATTAAATGTTGGGATGTTTTGTGAAGTTGCCAAATGGCGAGTTAGTGTTTTGCCATTTTCATCACCAGAAAAAGCCTTATAATCATAAAATCTTAAAAATTAGAGATATCAAAAACTTTGATTGATATTTATATCACATGAAAATTCCGTTTTAGAAATACCGAAACTTATACGTTAATAAAGGTGTATTTTTATAAAGCTCCTTTTTAAATAAGAGATGAAAGTTCTAAAGTACCTGAGAGTATGACGTCAGTAAGTGAAAAGCGGCAAGTCTCAAACATTGTGGCTTTCGAAGCTTAAATAAAGACCATTTTCTCCATGCCACAGCTGCTGGAATTTACTCTCTTCATCATTGAAGCAGGTTATTCAATAATGCTACAAGTGAATCACCTTATGAAAATCTTTGAACCGTCAACAGAGAAAGTTTATTTCAAAGATGAGGAACGTCTTTAGAAATACAGGAAAATGTCAGATGGTAATGAATTAAGAAACATATTTTAAGACTAATGTTTAAAGATAACTTAAATATGTTTAAATTATGGGATCATATTTAGGGTACATTATTTCTATATATGTTACCGGTAATGTATGAAATGCAGGCATTCTATAGAATACCTAGGCATTTTATGGAATACCAGCCGTTTTTAGGCAAAGTATGAAATATGAGAATTATTATATACTTTCCCTAGGCATTCTATAGAATGACAAATGTTATTTAGGCAAAGTATGAAAAAAGGAATGAATTGGAGATATATTTCATACTTTGACGGTTTGTCATTTGTCATTCTATAGAATGTCTAGGAAATGTGTGAAATGTTAACCTTTTTATAGATTGCCGACCAGTTTTCGGTATTCTATAAAATGCGTATGTATTCTATAGAATGCCGGCTTTCATACATTGCCGGTTATGTTACCGGCAATGTATTAAATGCTGGCATTCTATAGAATACCTAGGCATTTTATAGAATACCGAACTTTTTTAGTATGAAATATGAGAATTATTATATACTTTCTTTAGGCATTGTATATAATACCTAGACATTCTATAGAATGATAAATGTTATTTAGGCAAAATATGAAAAAATGAATGAATCGGAGATGTATTTCATACTTTGCCGGTTTGTCATTTGGCATTCTATAGAATGCCTAGGAAATCTGTGAAATTTTAATCGTTTCACGGATTGCCGACCAGTTTTCGGTATTCTATATAATGCCTAGGTATTCTATAGAATGCCGACTTTCATACATTGCCGGTAGCATATATAAAACTTTTGGATGTGGATTGAAACAATTTGATTGGAAAACTCATCTTTTAACTAATTTGAATATTTAAATTGAACTTACCTATGAAGAATTGCTCAAAAAATAAACATTTATCTCTGAATATTTGTAAAGTCATATTGGCTTAAAACTGCCAATGTTAAGGACAACATTAACATTTACTGCTTCCTTATTTAGACTAACAACTAACATAGTAATAATTAAACTGGTGCCATAATTCGCAGGGTCTACTAAAAATCAGTATTTAGAATTTATTCAACACCCATCATGATTACATCTAACATGCAAAGATAAATCATTCGATCACTATTGACAAAATCTCGCTTTCTCAGACAGTGATCGAACCTTTGATCTTTGAGGCGGCCAGCTGATGCTCTAACTATTGAGCTACTGCGACAGGTTTCAAACTTATTTTCATTAAAGTGGATCATATACATTTTTCTATGCATTCGGAATGGAAACATGTATAAGACATTTAATTAAATTTGGTTTAATAATAAAAAATGTATATTTTTCTGTATAGAAAGCGTTTCTTTAATAAATGCAATTTTACCGTATCATTAAATAAAGATAATAAATAAATAAATACATCATGTTAGCTGACCCCGATGCTAGGTCTGCTTCTGTCGATAATACGATATAACTTCACACTGAGGAATTATCTGATTTGGTCTCTGATTCAGAGTATCTATAATTGGCCTAATTACTGCAGAGTTCGACTACTCGTGTCTGCCAACTTTCTGCCTAAATCGAGTATCAAGTAGATGCTGACGACAACACATGTTCTCTCAGACTATCCTTTTGTTAGGCGTCCACTCAATGTAACTTTTAATATTTGCTGCCTTCCAAGAGTCCACACGTGCAGCTACAACTGCTGCAGATAGTTATATTTAACTTTTAATATTTAAATATTTCATTTAAATTATTTGCGTAAAGAATAAGTTGCTGGAGAACAGTTGATGAATTTTCAAACGGCGTTTGCAATTGCAAATCTTATTGATAAATAGTTATTTTATAGAGGTCATTTGCACTTTATGGGAAAGATATTTATTGTATTTACATTTTTCGTTAACATTTTGAGATAAAAATGTGGCATTTTCAATATAATTGTCTGCAACTGTTTTGTTTTGATTGGAATGTAGAATAAAATATTTATTTTGAAAATGGCTCCAGAAATTGATAGAGGGCTCGAAGGTTACGCAAATGCGCTTTCCGAGGAAAAATATTCGTGTCCAGATTGTAAAGAGGTGTAAAAATCGAGATTAGTGCATTTCAAAGAAAGGAATTTTTAATATATCAAATTTGAAAGGGAAAAAAAGTCTAGCTGAAAATAAAAATGAAAAAATAGCTTCGAAATCATCGCATCTTAAGACTGTTCGAGCGCGGGTAATTATCAAGAAAATGAAGTGTCTGATACTAAAAGAAAATCCACCGACACAAAGATCCATTCCATCGAAACTGGAAATGTTTTCTGGCACTGTAAGTAAAATCATTCATAAACATTTGTAATTAAAAAATATGTTTAAATCTAAAGTCCATCTGCTTTTGCAAAAGCATATTGCGGAAAGATATATGAAAATTATAGAAAATTATATGAAAAACATCTGCTGATAAATGGAAATTTGTGGTAACACTCGATGAGGCATGTGAATATATGTGATTGTAGCAAAAAAAGAAAACTTTTCTATTGCTCCACTGACGAAAATGACCGTAGGAACTTACTTTGTCAATGCACCGAAAAGTTTCCAAAGGGATTCATGATACTTGCAGGATTTTGTTACAACGATAAATTAAAACTCAAAAAAGTCTTAAGTAAAGCTAAAATTAATTCACTCTACTATCAGCAGAATATTTTAGAACCAATTTTTGAAGAATAAATTCCAGTCTTATATGAAAAGCACATCGGTACAATTGAGCTTCATATGAATAAAGCCCCATAAGTTCCCATAAAATGCAAACGACCTTCTATATATTTGATATACGTTACATATAACAAATGCCGATCCGGTGGTCGAGCGGTCAGGGGCATGCGTTTCCGTCTGATCGCTGGATTGCCGGGTTGCGGGTTCGAATAACGCCAGCGGGCATGGATGTTGTCACGTCGAGGCCAAGTCAGACTTCCGCCCTTCGGGGAGCCTTTATAAAAGTGAAACTGCACATCTTCTCCCCTTCACCATGGGATACCCTGGGGGATCTTGTAGACGTGGTGCGTAGGCGCCCCCTTCACCACGGGGGGGGATTAATAACGAACGAACATATAACAAATATTTTTTTCAATTATATATTGAAAAATATTTGGCAAATTTCATTTGTTTCACATTTCATGCCAGTCACTTTCAGTATTTGCTTAAATGTATATAAGAAATATTATTAAATCTTATAAAATGATCAATGCAATTTTATTATATAAACAAATAAATGTGCCGTAAAACATAAATGAGTCAGAATGACCATATAAAATGTTAAATTTAATTAACATATGTTTATAAATAATGACACAGAGTGTATAGAGAAAAATGCATAATTATATGTGCCTAGACTTTTCAATAAAAATGAACAGCATTTTGAAAATATTAATTTAGTAAAAATCTATTGAAAATAAATTTACTGAGATGTTGGGAATTACATAAATATATTAGATTCCAGAACTTACATTTTTCATTAACTCACATTTTCAAATTACTTTTAATACGATATTTTATAATTGGGGGATGGAAAGTGTGAATATGGATTACTATTTGGCACAAATTAACAAATTGCATTTAACAAATTGCACGTAACCAAAGACTTAATTGATAAATTATAAAAAGTTACATATAAATTGGAAAGTATCATATGATACATTACCATGAGACAAGTTGGATGTCTGTTGCTATTATAAATACATTTTTTTTTTTTGTAAAATGCGTATATTAGTTTAAGCAATAGATCTTCTAACGTGAAAAATCATCATTATTTATCGAAAAAAATAGTCGCTTTGATTATAATGATTATGTTGATGATGAGACAGCAGGGGACAAGTAGATTATAGAAAATAAAAAACATATTCCCACTAATATATTTCAGCAGAAACTGTTTATTGTCGACTGTACATTTTTATACATACTAATTGAAAGACTTCAGAAAAGGAAATAGTTTCATTGAAAAATGAATCATAACAGTTATGTATCTTCTAGTATAAAACACTGAAGCCAAAAGGCAGCATTATTCGTAAAAAAGTAATTACAAAAAAATTAATTGCAAACGAATAAATTAGAATTCAGTATATTAAATATAAATAATTTGCTTTATTAAATAGTCACTAAAGTGGTTCAGTTGCTATATTACTTTATTTATAAATTGCACATACAAAATAATTGAAAGTATATTGCAATCAAAATTCAGAATTTTTTTTTGCCAATGAATTTTGGCTTTGCACTACTTCTTTTCAAGAACTTGGACTGTTGCAACTGATGGTTACAAATATAACTTAAATTGAATCCTTTTCACGGTATGACAGAATCATTGAGTTATCAGAAAAGTTCTCGCTGGTTTTTGACATTTAGAATATGATGTCTGAAGACATTTTTTTTTTCTGGGAAATGTCAAAGTAAATAACGCTGCGGTGTGTGCATGAAGCGTAACATTTATTTTGTGAATGACGCAAAAGTTGCCGATAACGATATAAAATATAAAAGTAAACGGGTGCAAAAAAAGAAGGGGGTGGGGGATAATGCCAGTATTCCTAAAACGGTCTGAAATCTTTAGATTTTTCTTTTAATATACTTTTTATTCAGTTCTTTATTCACATATCTGGAAAGAAAATTCTCTCTTTTGAAAACTTTTTTGAATTTTGTAAGTGGTATACAGTAATATGTTATAAAATATTGGGCAAGGCGTAATATTCAAAAATATATATTATTCTTAGAATACAAAAAGACAGCAAAAATTGGTGGATTTTTTTTTTACATACTTTCCCTGAGATATCTATATATCATGATTTACTATGGATATATCTCACATGATGGATTTAAATTTAGCATAATATTCCGGAGCAGTGTTGGATTTTTCTAAGAATTTCTAGTTGGGGTTCTACCTCCATTGCAGTTTCAAACATTCCCGTTGTACACTGGCTTCCAAAAGTTAAGCACAGGAAGTAAAATCAACAAAAATGGTAAAGTAAAGCTTTAATTAACCCAAAATTGCACATGAAGGTAGCAAATGTGTTTATGCATTAAAGAAAACAAGAATTATGTACAAAGATGAAAACAATCTTTGCTTTTCGTAAGTTATATGATGACCCCATATTTCGATCATTAACAAAATTAAGTTTAAAAGCAAAACTTACATTACGAACAAAACTTACATTAATATGGCATGTGACCACCCCGAACCTTCCCACAAACTTTGCCATAATTTTCCATGCTTTCAATGAGGTGATCAGTCATCGCAATGGGATCCTCCAATGGTATCCCCCAATGGCCAATCCTCCAATAGGGCAGTTTTCAAATCTATGAGGCTGACTGGAGGAGGTAAACGTGCAGACAGCACTCCCGAGGGAATTCCAAAGGTTTTCAATGGTATTAATGTCAGGTTAATACACCAGCCACTCCATACGAGAAATGCCTCCACTTTCCAGGTATTCGCCAACGATGTTAACTCGATGAGGACCGGCATTAATCAGGACCTACTGCTGCAGCGTAAAGTGTCGCAATGGGGTCTAGGACGTATATATTGAGACTGGTGGCCGTATTGAGTATGGGCGGGACCGGAGGGGGAGCCAATATGAAGTTAGACACATATATATCTAGAAGGCCAACGGCCGTACCGTGCTGAAAACACCGGTTCTCGTTAGATCACCGAAGTCACGCAGCATCGGGCGCGGTTAGTACTTGGGTGGGTGACCACCTGGGAACACCGCGTGTTGTTGGCTCTTTTCGGGCGCGGCAGCCCAGTGGTTAGCGCGCTATTCTCGCCGCTGCCAGAACTGCCGCCGTGTTCATGCGGAGTACGATCACGTTAAACATGTGGGTCCGTAAGTCCTTCCGAGAGGTTGGTGGTAGGGGAAGGAGGGTACGGTCCCTGTGGATGCCTCCCCCACTGGGTTCCGGTCTAAATTGGGTGGCACTTCCCGGCCGTCCAAACAGTTACCTTACACCTTTCTGGTAGGTCGGACGGTCTGGGTCTCAACAACAACAACATATATATCTAGATATATCAATCAAGCAACAGAGATTAACGCTAAGTAATTTAGCTGGATATACTTTTTTAAACAATTTGAAGTTACTTCGTGAATTTCGGAAAGAAGATTTTCATTAATTTGCCATTTACGTGTTCTAAAACATGGATATTTAATTTTTTTGTCTTCGTATTACAGATGGAAACTTTTCTATGTAAGTGAAGCATCTTTTTCTATTTACGTATGTATGTATAATTATCCAAACTCATTCAAACTACGATTCGTATTTGAGCATATAATGTAATATTTGAAATATTTCAGCGAGCTGGGTATTTTTCTTTGGATTAGGTGGATATTAACTCATCTGATTCATTGTAAATTTATCTTGCTCGCATTTTTAAAATCATTTTAAATCATTAGTATTATTTTGTGCTAAATTTGAGTTCCTATTATTTTCAAGTTTTCTACAACTTATTTAAAGCTTGCAAACATGAATATCAAATATTTGCATTCTATTTTTAATGTCTTCGTGCTACAATTACAAATGACAATTAGTAAATACATAGTTATGCATGATCCATGTATATAGTTACAATATTTCACAACTACCTAATATTTCACCCACTGCATTGTAGTACACTCCAAAATATTTAGTATAATATACCATTAAAGCATTGTCAGATGTAGCACTTAAAGCATTGATAATCTAAATTACTTCATAGTGATGCTGTTGTGCATCTCAGATTTGATTTAAACTTTTGACAGCTTTATATGTTCATGGATGCAGCTATATTATCCGCAATGAGAGCAGGGTGCAGAATAAGCGGTATAGCATCGCAAATCGCTATAGAAAATTTGTGTTTTGCTATGTAAAAATAAATTTGAATCGCATTTTACGACTTAATTTTAACGCCTCTTTTTTGCAAAATGGCCCGCAAAAGCTTGTATCCATTCTAGCTGAAAAACTAATAGACCGAATTTCACAAAATTCTGTAAATAAGTCACTTGTCGGTCACCCTGGTACTGATTAGATTTTGGTACGATTCAGAAAAGAACAACCCGCTATTTTTTACGAAATGGCCCTCAAAAATTTCATGTATCCAATCTAGCTAAAATACTGATTGACCAAATTTCACAAAATTTGCTAGATACGTTACTTGTGGGATACTTTGGTGCTAATTAGGTTTTGGTACGATTCAGAAATGAACAACCCACCATTTTTTACTAAATAACACCCCAAAATTTCATGTATCCACTCTAGCTAAAATACTGATTGACCAAATTTCACAAAATTTGGTAGATAAGTTACTTGTGGGATACTCTGGTGCTGATTAGATTTTGGTACGATTCGGAAAAGAACAAACAACCTGCCTTTTTTTGCGAAATGGCCCGCAAAAATCTAAGAAAAGACTATGTTGAAATGTATGAATTAAATTCTTGTTTTATACGCCATTATTGATGAGGAAAAGAATATAACACACTCCATTATACTTTAGGACTAACCGTTCTCAAGATATTTGAGATTTCTTGCATTTTTGTTAGGCCGCTATCGGAAAAATGTCCAATTACCAAATAAAAACAAAAATTGAATTAAAAGTGCAAATTTAGTGTTATTTGGTGCAATTAAACTCAATGTGATGAATTATTAAAGAAATAAAGAAAATATGAATTTTAATCTGCAGGGAAAGTCATATGCTGCCCACATCAGAAGTTTTTTTATTGTAACCCATACATTGTAAATACCAATGTATTGTACCCTAAACAATGTAAATCCCTTAAATTAAAATAAACGTAGATTCTCATTAAATTTGGTAGTTTCTTAGCTGTAATGAATTATGGTTTTGATTATATATAAGTCCCAATAGCAATAGTGCAAATAATTAGAAATACTTAAGCAGTATAATTAAATGCAAATCAATAAAAACATGACTTTATAGATATTTTGATGGCAGGCTATATCACTTTCTTCAATGCTAAACAGACGAAAATATCTGATAAGATCTGATAAACGAGATAATAAGCGATGTCTCAAATTTATTTTTATATAGGAAAACCAGTGAAACATTTAAGAGAACATATTATAATCAGCTCTTGGGGGAAAAACCTACCTAGTTTGAAGAAATAAATTGTAACTGAGATATAATTTTAAATATCCATGTTTTAATTATTGTTGCGAGCTCGTAGTATTCCTTTTCATCCAAACTCTATTTTCCCTGTCCTTACATTCGTTTCTTTTGAAGACCAGAGGGATAAAATAACCCTAAAGGCATTCCTTCCAATGGCACTATTATTGGGTTACCACTTTTAGAACTTCGAAGAACTTGCCAGATTTGGCTATTTATCGCCAATTTGGCGACATCCCGAGTCTTCGAAGAGAACCACGAAATAACGAGTATTCTATGTGATATTAGAGATTTCTAGAAGTTATTACAGATAGTTTATAAATAGGAGTCATCACTGAGGCTGAGAGTTAGTTGACAGGATACATTGGATTGATATTTTTGTCAATATTTTGAGAAAAGTAGCTGCAATGAAATTACTTTTGTCAATGTTTCGAGATTAATATCAGTTATTTTGAGATATTAGTGGAGTTAAGTGCTGTTTGACTGTATATTGTCCCTGTTTATGTTGAGCTTGTGACTAAACGTGTTATGTATCCAGAAACTGGGATTCATTTTTGTATCATGTGTGTACACTCACGATTACAGACGATACGTTCGTAAAATTATTTTTTGTTTCAAAAATAACATATCTTATTTCAATGAATATTGAGAGAAAACTATTTTCAGTTTTTATCTAGAATTATAAGTACTGATCATAATCAATTTCAATATGTATATTACAAACTGAAAAATCTGCTGTGGACAGCACATAACTTTCCCTGCAGACTTATATCCACCTTATCTTTATTTTCATAAAATTTAATTCACTTTTGATTCAATTTTCGTTCTCATTTGATAACTGGACTTCTTTTTAAAGGTGGCATGGAGAAAATACGAAAAAAACTAATATATCTCGAGAACGGCTAGGCCTAGTATAATAGGGTTGGTCTTATTCTTTTTTTCCTAAAAAACTACATATTAAACGAGCATTTAATGGATATAGTTGAGCATACGCAGCTTTTTACTTTAGATTTTGACAATTTTCGCGGGTTATTTTGCAAAAAAAGTCAGGTTAGTTTTTCCGAATTGTACCAAAATCTAATCAGCACCAGTGCGATCTATACGTGACTCATCTACTGAATTTTGTGAAATTCGGTCCATTAGTTTTTCAGCTAGAGTGGATAAAACTTTTGCGGGCCTTTTCACAAAAAATGGCGGGTTCTTTTATCCCGAATCGTACCCAAAACTAATCAGCACCAGACTCGCCCACAAGTGACTTACCTACTAAATTTTGTGAAGTTCGGTCTATTAGTTATTTAGTTAGTGTGGATACAAAATCTGCACAGACAGACACACAGACACACACACAGACGTCACGCTAAAAATGATTTTGTCGTATTCTAGAGGTCTTGAAACGTGTCGAAAACTCGAGTTGCGATTTTCGACATGATTCCAATATTTTCCCTATATATTACCATGTATTGCAGGGAAAGTAAAAATCTGATCTGGGCAGCACATGACTTTCCCTTTAGACTTAGATACACATTCTCTTTATTTTAATTAAATTTAATTCACTATTAATTCAATTTTAGTTCTCATTTGGTAACTGGACTCATTTTCAAAGGTGGCCGACAGAAAAAGCAAAAAAACGAAAATATCTCGAGAACGGCTAGACCTAGTGCAATGGTGTTGGTCTTATTCCTTTCTTCGTTAAAAATTACGTATAAAACAAGCATTCAATGGATATATTTCAGCATACGTAGTTTTTTATTTTAGATTTTGTCGATTTTGGGGGCCATTTTGGTAAAAAAAAAAGGAAGGTAATTTTTTCCGAATCGTTGAAACCGTTGAAACCGAACCGTTGAAAATCTAATAGACCAAATTTTGTGAAATTTGGTCTATTAGATTTTCAACTAGAGTGGATAAAATCTTTTGCAGGCCATTTCGCAAAAAAAGGCGGGTTCTTTTATCCCGAATCGTACCCAAAACTAATCAGCACCAGATTGACCCACAAATGACTTACCTACCAAATTTTATGAAATTCGGTCAAATAGTTTTTTAGCTAGAGTGGATACAAAATCTGTACAGACAGACACACGGACACACATATAGACACACAGACACATACACAGACGACAGGCTAAAAATAGTTTTTTCGTACTCTACAGGTATCGAAACGTGTAGATCTGTCGAAAACTCGAGTTGCGATTTTCGACATGATTCCGATACTTTCCCTTTACATTACCATGTATTGCAGGGAAAGTATAAATCTGATGTGGGCAGCACGTGACTTTCCCTGCAGACTCAAATTCATATGTTCTTTATTTCTTTAATCATTCATTAGATTGAGTTTAATTGGACCAAATAACACTAAATTTGCATTTTTAATTCAATTTTTGTTTTTATTTGGTAATTGCAACTTTTTCCATAAGTAGTATAACTAAATGCGAAAAATCTCAAATATCTCGAGAACGGTTAGTCCTAGAGTAATAGAGTTTTTCTTATTCTTTTTCTCATCAAAAATTACGTATAAAACAAGCATTTAATTGATATATTTGAACATATGTAGCTTTTTTTTAGATATTGGCGATTTTTGAGGATCATTTCGTTAAAAAGGCAAGTTGTTCTTTTCCGATAAATACCAAAATCTAATCAGCACTAAAATATCCCACAAGTAACTTTTCTATCAAATTTTGTGAAATTTGGTCAATTACTATTTTAGCTAGAGACATGACTTTTTTGCGGGCCATTTTGTAAAAAAAGGCAGGCTGCTCTTTTCCGATTAATACCAAAATCTAATCAGCACCAGAGTATTGTACAAGTAACTTAGACAGACACACAAACACACAGACAGACACACACACAGACGTTACGCTAAAAATAGTTTTTTCGATCTTATTAGGTAACTAGACTTATTTTCGAAGGTATCGCAGATAAAATACGAAAAACTAAAATATCTCGAGAACGGCAAGTCCTAGTGTAATGGGGTTGGCCTTATTCTTTTCTTCGTTAAAAATAACGTATTAAACAAGCATTAAACGGATATATTTGAGAACACATAGTCCTTTAGTTTAAATTTTGACGATTTTTGAGGGTGATTTTGCAAAAAAAGGCATGTTATTTTTTCTGAATCATACCAAAATCTAATCAGCACAAGGATGACCCACAAGTGACTCATCCTAGTGTAGGTCCATCAGTTTTTCAGTTAGAGTGGATACAAGCTTTTGCGGGCTGTTTCGCAAAAATAGACGGGTTATTTTATTCCGAAACGTACCCGAAACTAATCAGCACCAGATTCGCCCACAAGGGACCCTACCAAATTTTATAAAAATTCGGTCCATTAGTTTTTGAGTTAGAGTGGATACATCCATTGCACAGACACACAAACACACAGACAGACACACACACACACAGACGTTACGCTAAAAATAGTTTTTTTGTATTCTAGAGGTCTCGAAACGTGTAGATCCGTCGAAAACTCGAGTTGTGATTTTCGACATGATTCCAATACTTTCCCTATACATTACCATGTATTGCAGAGAAAGTAAAAATCTGATGTGGGCAGCACATAACTTTCCCAGCAGACTTATATCCACGTTCTCTTTATTTTAATTAAATTTATTTCACTTTTAATACAATTTTCTTTCTCATTCTGTAACCGGACTTATTTTCAAAGGTGGCATAGAGAAAATAAGAAAAACTAAAATATCTCGAGAACAGCTAGTCTTATTGTAATGGAGTTGGTCTTATTCTTTTCGTCGTTAAAAATTACGTATTAAACAAGCATTTAATGGATATATTTGAGCATACGTAGATCGTTAGTTTAGATTTTGACGATTTTTGCGGGCCAATTTGCAAAAAAAGGCAGGTTATTTTTTTCGAATCATATCAAAATCTAATCAGCACCAGGGTGACCCACAAGTGACTCATCTACCGAATTTTTTGAAATTCGGTCCATTAGTTTTTCAGTTAGACTGGATACAAACTTTTGCGGTCTATTTCGCAAAAAAGGCGGGTTCTTTTATCCCGAATCGTACCCAAAACTAATCAGCACCAGACTCGCCCACAAGTGACTGACCTACCAAATTGTGTGAAATTCGGTCCATTAGTTTCTTAGTTAGATTGGATACAAAATATGCGCAGACAGACACACAGGCAGACACACAGACAGGCACACAGACAGACACACTGACACACACAGTTGGTTAAAAATGGTTTTTTCGTATTCTAGAAATCTCGGAACCTGTAGATCCGTCGAAAACTCGAATTGCGATTTTAGACATGATCCCAATACTTTCCCTATACATTACCATGTATTGCAGGGAAAGTAAAAAGGACTTTATATCTTTGGGGTCGTGTGAAAACCCTAACTAATGAACAATGAGATAAATGGAAGTGTTACTTTACCAAACTATAATCTTCCAAATCAAAAAGTGATTTTTAATTTCCCTGCAATCCATGGTGATGGATAGAAAAAATATTGGAATCGTGTTGAAAATTGCAACCCGCGTTTTCGATGGATTTACACGTTTTAAACATCCTGGAACCCGAAGAAAACCATTTTTAGCTTGGCGACTGTGTGCTTGCCTATCTGTACAATATATATATATATATATATATATATATGTATATATACTATATGTATATATATATGTATATATACTCCACCTGATAAACGAATTGACTAAATTTCACTAACTTTGGTAGATCAGTAATTTATAGAATACCTCTGTGCTGATTATATTTTGGTATGATTCATATAAAAAGGACTTCCCTGTCTTTTTCTAAGTAATCCACAATATTTGCATGTGTCCATTCTATCAGAAAACTAACTGATTATTCAAATTAAACAAAATAGTATATGTGATTTACTCTGGTTTTGATTAGATATTGGTACGATTCGGAAATCAAGAACCTGCTTTTATATGCGAAATAGCCCTTAAAAAATGTCAAGATTTAAAGTAAAGGATTGCACATGCTAATATAAATTAATCTATTTCTTATTACATTTATGTACCTAATTTTTGACGGAAAATATTAAATTGAAAATACGTCCAATATTCAAGTGAAAATCAAAATTAAATAAAATTTCGAATTTGGTATAATATTGAATAATTGATCATGTTATTTTGTGCAATTTAACTCAATTTAATGAATTATGAAAGAATGAATACTTTTGAGTGCTACCCACATCAGATTTTCTCTGTTAGTTACAATAACCGCAGTGCACATGCTTTTATGAACTTGTACAGTCAATCTAGTTCCAGAGTCACATTTATAGAGGAGTTATAAATCGAATAGCCAAACATATATATTGCTACGTGATAAATTTATTATTATTCGTATAAAAACGTTTCTGATCCAATGGAAACATTTTCGTTTTAGTTGGAATCAAATGAATTTCCCAAGCTGTACGGTGAGAAAAATAAATACCTACTTAATACCTTCTACGAATCACCTATAATTTAATTTTCAGTCGAGTCATATTAGTCTGACTATTCTTATTTATAGAAAAATCTTGAAATTCGTTCCGGTCTGCCACTCCTGTTACCAAAAGTGAAAGATCTTCTCATTTTCTTCAGCTCCTTGATCCGGAAACGGTTTTCAGAAGATAAAGTTTTTGACTTTCTTTCCATTGTTTACGAGAAATGTAAAATGTCCCAGACAACCCCGCAAGATATATTTGTTCCGAAAATGATGTGACTCTCAGCTACTATAAAATTATGATAAGAAATACTCGCCACTTAAAGCAGAAAAGTATGTGATGTGTTCAACATCAAATAATAAAATCTTAGAAAAATTAGGATTCTTGGGAATTATTAAAGAAAAACTTCCGAAAATTACTTGGGAATAAGAAATTAGAAAAACTAGTTCAGTTGTTTTTACATTTTACCATTTTTGCCTTTTCTAGAAACATAAAATACTTAATCTTCTTCTTTAAACCGGACCGTACGACCTACCCAAATGTGTACGGTATTTGTTTGGACTGCCGGAAAGTGCCACCCAATTCAGACCGAAACCCAGTGGGAGCGAAATCCATAGAGAACATACTCCCCATCCTCTGCCACAATCCTCTGGAAAGGATTTACGAGCCACATACATAACCAGACACAGAAAATGCAACACCATGAAAGAGCGAACAGAATGTAATGATAAATGACACACAGACAGAGATGGTAATATAAATAAGTGATGTTAAATCCAGAAGGATAATGCTATACACTAATGGCACAGACAGGGTAATCAGTAGGTAGTAGGATCACTTATTGCGGCGATACATACGGCAACCCTTCAAAACACAGATACAATAAACAACACTTCTACAATGAACAGATGCAATTAGCTTGCGGAGATTTTTATGAGGGCAAGGTAACCATTTGCCTTCAACCATCCTCCAGAGGTCGTCCTGTGTTTGAGGCGGGTGTAGGGTAGCCAAACGAATGTCAATCACGTTCCATACATGCTGGACAGGTGAGCGTTCTGGAGACAGCGGAAGCCAAGGAAGCGCCTGGATACCTTCCAAAGCTTGTCTGTTGATGGCCGCCGTGTGCGGTTGCGCGTTATCTTGCTGGAAAACATCATTTTCCAACCTCAGAAGGCAGGGCAGTGCAACCGACCGCAGCACATAATCCAATAATCGCCGTGCCGCCACTATGCCTCTGATACGAACTATATGTGACCGGCAATCGAAGCCGATGGCACCCCAAACCATGATGCCTCGTTGTCGACCAGTATGGCGTTCAACATTCGCAGCAGGATTGGATCTGTTTCCACATCGTCTCAGACTCTCTCACGGCGACTATCGCTCGACAAACAAAACCGTAAATTGTCGCTGAACACCACCCAGTCTCATTCAGTCGTCCAAGATGCTCGGGCTTTCAACCATTACAATCTCTCACATTGTTGCCTTGTCTTCAATGGCATTCTTCCCAAAGATCGGTTTGAGTGCAAGCTGCGTTTGGCCAATCGTCGAGAAACTGTACTAGCTGATATTGGAACATCCAATGTACCCTGCAAATTCTTCAGAATGTCAGGATTCGTCGTTTGTGTGGCCTTCACCGCATGCCTTTGAATGCATTGATCAACGCGTTGTGGCGTACCTTTGAATGGCCATGTACCACTGCGACGATTCGCTTGCCTTTCTTCTAGCCATCTTCTCCAAATCCTTTGCAAAATGGCAGCATCAACGCCTGTTTCAACGGCGATATGCCTGAAAGACCACTTATCCGTACGTAGGCCTAATACGAATCACCAAGCACGACCATTTAAATGCTGAAACGGACTTCCGCCAGGCGTCTCTTCAACAGCACGTGTCTTCTGAAATAAATAATAGCTCGGAAAACGGGTTTCCATATACAACAATTAGTAACAATTGTTGGCTGATCTGCCGTTTCCATCCCTATTATTCCGCGCTCTAATTACGTGACCTACTTGCATTTCAGATCAATTTCATATATCGACCAGCTGCGTTTATCCCTCAATTTGCATAATTATACGACCAAAGCTTCAAGGTGTTGCATTTTTATATCGAGTTGTGTATTTAAACTGAACATACTCAGGGTGAACACAGGCACAGTTTGGACAGCTCCGGGAAACGAACTTGTGCCGTCCGACTGCTAACTAAGTGCCGACAGTGGGCTAAACCGAGTACCACCCTTTAAATTCATACCTACGTCATCAGTCAAATTCCAGGGGAATGAATATGGTCTAAAAGTGCAATGACCGGGCTGGGTTGGTCAAATTTCAGTTGAATGCATTATCTATCAATCGGTGTCATACTAATACACGAAAAAATGTTATTAATTTAAATAATTTTATTATGTCTCGTATAATCCAGAATTTCGAATGGGAAAATGACTTTTAATTGATGTCTGTACTGTCAAAGACAGCTTAGAATTGACGACAAGTTACATTACTTAACTAGTAAAAGTTACACGACCAAAGAGCCAACAGACCAAATTTTTTTAGGACATTCCAGATCGAACCGAATTAGTGCTAATGTTTAAAAATCTAGGTTTAGCCTGAAATGATGTATCTAATGACTAAAAATACATGCATTGAATTTAATAAAGCAAATAAAATATTTAAATAAACGTTTTTCTTGGTCTCAGCAATATAAAAGTGAATGTTTTGGAAAATAAATTTTAACTTAGTTCTGAACGTACAAATGGATAAAAGTAACAGATTTTAGGAATAAACATAACATTTCTTTCTGTCTTGAGTAATTTGTTAAATTAGAAATGAACTGTTCATTTTGAGAAAAAATAACATGATAGAAAACATTTTATTTGACCCGCCAGAATCTATTTATTTATTTACATTATTATTATGTATGTATTGTTGATCGGATTTCGTATATATGCCTATAATTGAACAACCTTGCTTTATCCAAAGATTTATATAAGAACCGGCAAATCATTAAAATCACCTGCCCGATTCACAGTCGTAGTCCGTCACTGCTCAGATTAATCGGAAAAAGTCGTAGCCTTTAAATTAAATCATTGTATAGAAACTTAATATTTCGTTAACATAAAAGAACATTATTTTTTCAATAATGAATTAAGAGCTTCTAAATATACACACCATCCTTTTAATTACAAAAATCTTGCATCTGTTAGAACATTATTTTACTGTTACTAGATGGGAACATGTACACTTCAGGAGCAGAACTTTGTTGAAATGGTTAATCATTACGACCCTATTGCTTTTTTGACAAAATTATAGTTTTTCCACTATCATAGGATTACAGGTGAAATACATCCGTTTCTTATAACATAAACATGATTTACACATCTTAAATCACCAAATGTAAACATAAATAAATAACAAATATAAATGTTTAACGACAACTTACGTCTTCTGCTTGTGGTTAATGCATCGCATGTAAAAGTTCGATTTAATTCGCAGTTGAAGAAAAAATAAATTAATATATAAAATAGTTCTTTGAGTCGGGCATTAAATATAATTTTCTGCTCTGTCCTTCTTAGCTTATCATTTCTTTTATATATAATATTTCGTGTTGAAATTATTTCCGGTCTGTCACCCCTGTTCCGAAATGTGAAAGTTCTCATTTTCTTCAGCTCTTTGGTCTGGAAAAGGTTTTTAGAAGATAACGCTTATGACTTTCTCTTCACTGTTTGCAAGAAAGGTAAAAGGTTTTTGACAGATCCATAGGCACTTTTTCTGTAAAATGACAAATCTTTAAATGTGTAATTATCAAGTTATATATGAAATATTGATAAAAATCAGAAGCATTAGCACATTATATAATTTAAAATAACGCTCTTCTCAATTATTTTAAATTAAATAAGTATTGTACTCATATTTTCAATGAACATCTTTTTTATAGCATTATTTTATCTATATACCTATTATAATAGGAGTTGCGATCTGATCGAAAAAATTACTGGACAAATTTTGCTGATTTTTTTATGGGATAAGTTGAATATTTCCTAAAATTTTGAAGTAATTTGTGAATGTTAACTTCGCGTAAAAATTGTTTTAAAAGTAGGTCCCATAGAGTTCAATCTATATATACTGATTGTCAAGTATCCGTCTGTTCGTCTTTCTGTCTGTCTGTCTGCCACGCTTTTTTAGCACTTCCCGAATAGATAGAGACTTGCGATTTAGTACACTGCTCGGTCGTTCAGTAAAACCCCCTAGAAAATTCGAATTTTTCTAAAACGTTCTCTAGAGGGGTGCTTCACGCCAAAACGTTCGAAAAGTGAAATGAAAGGAAAGCAGGCTTTGCGATAAGATAGGGACTTCAAATCTGATGCATGGGTAAATCGTTCGAAAGGAAGAAAGTGTACAATCTCAGTTTACCAAAATTTTCTACTTCAGGGGGTGCCGCACACCAAATAGTTTGATTTTCGGAATAAATGAGAAATGGAGCCTTTAAAATTTGATAGAGGCTTGAAATTTGGTATATGGGCTAATCATTTGACAAAAACACCCTAGACGAATATAGTTTTTCAAAAATGTTCGTTTACGGGGGTGCTTCAGAGAAAAACGTTCGAAAGGTGAATTGATAAAGAACATGCTTCGGAATGAGATAGATATATCAAATTTGGTGTACGAGTAGACAGTTTGGAAGGAAGAATGTGTGCACTCTCAGTTTACCAATATTTTATACTTTTGGTGGTGCCGAACACCAAAATGTTCTATTTTCGTAATAGAGTTTTCGTCTATCACGCTTTTAAACGCACCTTTTAAAGCGTGATAGAGTCTTGATATTTGGTATATGGGCGAATAATCTGATAGGAAACACAAGAAGAATAGAGTATTTCAAACATGTATATTTAAGGGGATGGGTACTCCACACAAAAGCATTCGAAAGTTGAAATGATAGAAAAAGCATGCTTCGCAACTAAATAGATTTGGTGAATGGGTTGTTTAGTGTATGGGTAAAAAGTTGGAAAAGAAGAAAGTGTACAATTTCAGTTTTCCAACATTTGCTATTGTAGGGGGATGCCGTTCACTAAAATATTAGATTTGCCGAACAAATGAAAAATGCCTCCTTTGCAATGTGATAGAGGCTTGAAATTTAGTATATTGGCTAATCATTTGATAAAAAAACCTAAGATTACTACGGTTTTTCAAAATTGTTCATTTATGGTGGTACTACACAGAAAAAAGTTCGAAAGGTTCAATCGTTTGAAAGGAAGAAAGTGTGTCATTTTAAATTTCCAATATTTGCTACTTTATTAGGTGTCACACACCAATATGTTTGATTTTCCGAATAATCGAGATACGCTTCCTTTTAAATGTGATATAGGCTTGATATTTGGTATATGGGCCAATCATCTGATAAAAAGATCACGACGAACAGAGATTTTCATAAATGTTCATTTATGAGTGTGCTCCACAGAAAAATGTTCGAAAGGGGAAATGATAAAATAGTATGCTTCGGGATGAGATAGAGACTTTAATTTGGTATACGGGTATATAATTCAAAAGAAAGAAGTGCGCAATTTAAGATTTCCAATATTTTTTCTTTAGGGGGTTCTGCGCACTAAAATATTCCATTTGCCGAATAAATGCGAAATGCGAATTATTAAAAAATGTACAATATTCAAGGGTTGCTTAGTGCGAGACCGTTGATTTCCAACCGGTATTCCGCTAGTGTATTTCAGTTTTCAGTTTCAGCTAGTGTATTTCAACCCGTTCATTTCATTATCCCGTTCATTCCATAGATTATCTATGGTGTTTTCTTGCCTGGGGGATCATAAAGAGACTGGGTTACAAAAAGAAGTCTCATAATCTGATAGTGTTGAAACAACCTATATATGAGATTGGCACTCACTGATAACGGTAGATATGTTGAAGAAGATGTTTAAGTCTATCATGACCTGGTGAATAACTTGTTTTGACATGAATGCAGGTTATGTTGAAAAACTTTCTCGGTGTAATTATGCAACTGAAAAATAATTGTGATATGCTAGAATTTTTTTAAGAATATACTAGGTATTTAAAATTACACTGTCTGTGAGTAGATACTACACCATATATGAGAAAATAAATATTTAAAAGTATCTAAATATATTTTCATAGAAAACATTTGTCTTCATTCATTGCTATAATGTAATTTGTCTGAAAAATATATCAAATAGAACAGAAGATATTTCATCCAAAGAACAGTAATCGAAGTTTTTTCAAGACATTGTAAAACATTTGGAATTGTGAAATAATTATGCATACAAATTCGACGAAATATAAATTAATAAACTTCTTTGTACATATTTGGAGATTCAGAACTCCGGCTAAAAGTAATTTCAATAAAAAACGATACATTCATTAAATAATTTATTTCAGAATAAATATATGAAGAGGAAATAAATACAATCCGCACTTTCTCCATTTGTTTACTACAAACAATTTCGGGAAAGTAAGTGTGAAATATTCCTTGTCTGGATTTTCCTTAATCCTCGAGAGATTTCTTGAAATTCAAAACAATGGTTTGTGGACAGAGGTCTTTTTCAAAGATTTATTGCGCCAGAAATGGCGTCGTAAATCTCTGGGGGCACAAGTTTGTCAAAAGAATCTTATATTTTCAATAATTCAAAACACGGCTTCAATTTTATTTTTGAAATTTGTTGAAAGTTCTATAATATTCTTTTACTAAGTCCAACTATTTTGTAAGTTTATATATATTTTATTATGTAAGGTTATTATTTTTTTCCACAGCAAAAAGTTCCTTAAAAAATCGTCACCTCTCCTATATTAAAAACATCACAATATCCAATACTCAGGTATCATTGTGAACTTTATCTGTAGTAAAAAACACTAAAATAGGTGAATTTTTATTGAATTTTGTGGATTAAATTATTAAAATTAATTAAAGTGTTTATGAATCGTAACACTTGTAGATTACTATCGTGGCCACCATTACCCTTTTGCACGAGTTACTTAACGTAATCATCAAATCAAAACACTACACATGAAAATCCACATTTTAACCTTTAAAATAAATTATCATTTATTCAAGCCTGTATATTATTATGATTAAAATTACATGGCTTTATTAACAAAGGCTTAAGGAGGAAAAAAGCACCGTATGAGACCTGATGTTTTGAATCTCACTTCAGAGATAAAAAATTTACCTAACATACATGAAGCATATACCCCAGTATTTCGGGGCTGTAGCTCAGCATGAGTGTCAAATTTTCCAGTTATTTTTCTGACATTTGGAGGCAGACTACGTATTTTTCTATAATATTCTCAATACTCAAATGAATAACGACTCTCTCGGAAAAATACTGCTTAAAATCCCGAGTCTTTGTCTTTAACTCTTGAATAATCAGTGAATTATATTCATTGACTTCACTTCTTGCAACCGCATCATTTTGCCTGGGGTTCAGATACGCCGTCATTGTATGCTCTCATTGGATGCTCTCATTGGATGCTCTCACTGGATGATATCATTGGATGTTCTCATTGGATGTTTCGCAGTCCGATGTCGTTTCTTTGCACTATTGGTTCCTTTCATTTTTCAATGAAGCTTTTTTCAAGTCTTGGCTCTAGAATATATTTGCCCCAACCACACCTACAATTTGTCTGATGTGCATTTTTTGGAGTCGTAACTTTCCGGGCGAAGACTGCCATAAAACGATGACTAAAATTCTGCGCTTTCTTTCATCGTAATTACGAAAAACTGCATATGGTGAGGCCTGTTCTCACAATATCAATTGTAAATTATAAGCTATATGTTTAGCATTATGAAAGTATTGCACATCCAAGTTAACAGAAGAATATTCGTAAAAATTGTTACTTCGCTACATCCGAGTTCGCTGTAAGTGAGCTCCACTATAAATATTTATATTTGCATTTTATTCTCAGATGCAATTTGTTAACGCATTATCTTAGAAAATAATCAATTAACAAATAAGTACTGAATACAGATAAATGCATGCATCATAATTTATCCAAATGACATATTTATGATTTTATAATTTTCGTGCACTAATTAATTAATTCGATTACCATCAAAATAGATTAGATCATTACTAAAATGTAAAATCCCCTAACGCTCATAAATGTTATCAGCAAAAGGAAACAAACTCGGTGTTTCAGAGAATGATGTATGCAGTAATAAATTACGAAAGGCACGCCTTTCTCCTGTAGCGTCTTTTAATGATTGTTTTAATTGCGAAATAATTTCAAGGGTCATCTGTACTAAGAATAAAGCAAAAGATCGATTAAAATGGATTAATAAACGTTAATAGCTTCTGTAGACTTCCTTGTTGCTTTAGAGTGTTTATTTATAAATGTGATTATGTGGAATACAATTATTGCTATATGTATGCAGAAGTTCGCTTGGATTGCTGTATAAATGAATCCGAAAATGAAAAAGTAGCCTTTAGGTACTGCATACAAGGTATAAAACATGTATATAAAAGTTTCAAAATGAAAAAAAGTATTTTTCTTCAGTATAGGATAGGCAGAGCAGCAGTTGGGTAAAGCGAGGTTAATTGTCTCAGCTTAGCCATTTTTAAATTTCACATTCTTCTTAAAGACATAAAACTCATTTCATCTTCATTACTGTTTCTCTTCTTATTTTCATGATTTATTTCGTGCATCATTATTAAGATTGTGGGAGAACTATGATTTGTAAAAATGGATCCAGCTCATCAAATGACATATAAATTATCTTAATTTGAAACTCACATTACATATAAATTGTAAATTATACATACTATACATATAATCATTGCAATTTATATATAATAGTATATAATAATTATATGTATAATTAATACACATAATTATTACATTACTATTATATATAAATTACCTTAATCAAATTTTGTGTGATTGTAACAAAAACTTTACAATCATACAAAGTTGACAATAATATCATCATGATTTTGCAGGGCATCCTCCATATTCAGGAAAGAAATAAAGATAAACCACAAAAGCGAGGAAAATAAGACGTAAATTTTATTTATCTGGTGTGCTTGCTTTTTCAAAAATTTATAGTATATTCAGCTATTCCTTATTATACGACGAAATATCTTTATGTTAGAATAAATTAACAAAATAAAAAATGAAGTTTAAATCACCACTCGACATTCTCCTATACTCATGTTTAGTAGTGTCTAGTTTTTATTGTTTTCTAATCAGTGGCAAATCCTGGTCTAAAAAGCAGGTCATGAGGAGATACATGTTGCATCCCCCTCACACACACATGTTACTAATCGCACTACAATGTTCAAATGTTTTTATGGTGCACATAAATAAACATTAAGTTTAATTACTTTTTAAAAAATAAATAAATCTTTAGATTGCATTACTGCTTTTATTAATAGTGATCATAAATCGAATTGTTCGTACATTTGCATCGTAGCCGCAATAACCCATCATTGCCTCTTTAAACGAGTTCCTAAAATATAATCATTAATTAAAACACTACACATTAAATTCCACATTCTTAACTTTTAAAATAAATATTATTTATTCACATATATTATTGTTATGATAAAATTAAATTACTTTTTATACACTTAAGGAGGGAAAATGCACGTGTGAGACCACTCTTTATAATATTATTCCAAAATCAACAATTGGCCTAATATATACGCAGACTGACACATCACTCTATTTCTGGGTCTGGATTTTTGGGTCACCATATTTAAAATATTTGCCGCTTCTTTTTTTGCCATCTTAGTACCCAAAATAACCACTACGCTGCTTGAAATCACGAATCACATCTCTTTTGGGTAATCATTCTGGTTGAATATCTCAACGCGTCTACCACAACAGTTTTATATAATCACGAATCTCTCTCATCGGTCTTGGACAGCTATTGTCAGAATATCTCAAGGCAGATACATAATCTTTGGCTAAATATATCATTGACTTCTTTCCTTGTTGCCACATCATTTTGCCTGAGGTTCAGATACGCCATCCGTTCTCTCATTGGTTGCTCCCTCCTCAGTGCGGTGTAGTATCATTGCATCATTGGCTATCTCATTTACTAATGAAGCTTGGTTTAAGTCTTGGTCAACCACACCTGCAATTTGTATGAAGTGAATTTATTGGGATCATGGCCCTCCGGGCCAAGACTGTCATAAAATGGCGCCTATAAGTATGCGCTTTGCTTCGTTATAACTTGTCGTAAATACTCAAACTGCATAAATGCCACCTGGTCTCACAGTTTTAATGACGATAATAGTAATAATTAAAAATGTTACTGTTATTGCTTCATATATTATAACAAGCGCAGGAAATCGCAGAAAATAAATAATATCCTGAAAAATAAATATATTCAATTATTTTGTAGATACGAATACCCTCTAGAAATTTCTCAGGAGAGTATAAAGGGAGCCATTGCTCCGTTGGATAGTGTGAACGTAATGCGAGGTTATGTAGATTATAAAATAACATCAGTATTTTGAAAGCAGAATCAGCTGTTTAGTGAATTGATAGATCATTACATTTTTCTTTGTACTTGACAGTTATTTTGTGATATTGTGAAATTGCTATAGTCTTATAATCTGTATATTGTTTCTGTTTACTCTTAACGGAGCTTTTAAATAAAATCGTTAGTTATCCAAAAAATCGGACTCATTTTTGTATCTTGAAAATATACCCATGGTTTAAGAGAATACATCCTAACATTATGTAAAACATTCATCGGTTCCTGACTAATTATTCCCTCACACGCATACTAACACATACATACAAACATGCACCCACAGCGAGAGATGTATTTTTTCAACATTTTTCAAAATGGATTCAGGAGGTCATCCCTCAAAATCTTGAATTCTAAAATTTTTCGTCCCTATACAATTATATAGTAAAGTAACAATTTATAAATGATAAACTACACCTTGTAATAATAAATCGCATAAAATGTATAAAATGCGATTAAATTGGTAAAAAATATGTAGCTATCCAATTAACCATAAATGGAAACAACAAATTATTTTACAATGCTGAACTACCTATGTGTTGAAATGTCAAAGGTGAAATATTATAAGCCATTAAGCTTCTTAAAGATAAAAAAATTATTTATATTTACAACTCACTATTTTATTCATGTTGAAACCGTTTATTATCCAAAACATATATTATCAGACTCCACATCTAGCAGTGATAACGGTGAAACATAAATATTATGGAATTTTATTACAAATCGCGATTATTACCAACTATAGATCTTCAAACTAAAAACATTTTAATTCCGAAATAGAAAATTGCACTTTATGTTAACTAAAAGAAATGTATTTTATGTTCAAGTTATTTAATATATTTGTTTTTAAATACTACATATATTTAAGAAGTCATAAGACTCTCAAAACGTTCAAAAGTAAAAAAATGTCAACATATTCAACATTTTACATTATGTAGTACTAGTAACGAACTACGCGATGTTTCCCAGGTCATAAAAGAAGCTAAGTTGCTTAAATAATGCATGCACAGATAACACACCTTAGTTTCCAACCGTACGCTATCCATCGAGCAAAAATATATATGTACATGGCGCCCGCAAAGAAAGATAAATAAATAAATTAAATATATAAATAAAAGATTCAAAGCGGAACATTTCTCTAGGAGGAGCTTTAAGTGCATGCGCGGACCACAGAATAGAGAAACATTGATATGTTGGGAACAGATAAACTGCGTTTCTTTCTTTTATGCTTAGAAAAATCACCAGAAATATATTTTCATATTTATTGATTAACAAGAGTAGACTTCAAAAATACACACACAAATTTTGACAAAATATAGATAACATAAATACAGACATATTTTGGTTATATTAAACAAAAAAGACCCTCTATATTAAACAAGAAAGATCAACCATGCATAATGCATTGATTATGAAACACTTTCCAAATGCAATGTAATTTTATTTAACCATCTGTAAAACGCGATACATTCAGCGGTGATATTTTTAAAATTATCACAATAATACAATAATTTATTATATTTCAAAACTTCATCGAAAACAAGTGAATTTTATTTAAATTACATCACCGAAAAAAAAAATCACCTGGCTCTCTGTATAAAAGCAGTGAATACTTCATTCATAAACTTTTTTCCATTCCTTGCATTCAGCGGCGATATTTTTAAAATTATCACAATACGTACTACAATAATTGATTTTACTTGGAAACTTAAAACCATGGAGGTATAAGTACTTTCTAACTCCATGCTTAAAACGTCATCGTTAGAGGCAATAAATAGTATAGAATCGGCTGCTTCTCTATGTAAAATCAATGAATGTTTCATTTATATCAGCTATATTGCAGACCCCAGAACTGAATAATTTTGCCTTAAAGAAATTCAGCAATTCTTATACAACTCATGTCATTTCATAAACTACAGAACATATTTTGAAGAATTTTCTTTTATATTTTTCATGGGATAATTTGAATATTTCCTAAATTTTCGAAGCAATTTGTGAATTATAAATTCGTTTAAAAAATGTTTGAAAACATTAGGTCCCATAGGGTTCAGTGTATTTAAAGTTTTCAACCCGGGTTTAATCCAAAACTAATTGGGTGATTATGCATTTACTTTCCCATTAGTCCCGCAGGCCGTCTCAACAACATACTAAAATTTCATTTTTATAAAGTTATTTGTGCGGCAATTATCGTGCGAACGTACAGACATGCAGAATGAATGAAAAAAGTCATAAACACTTTTCAACTATGCTGTAAAGCGAAGTAGAAAGCGCAGCCACCTGACGGGGGTTGGTGAAGCGTAGTTAAAAGCAGGGCAGAGCTCCCTAGTATTTAAAAAAATAAATATGATGAAATTATCTTAACTATTTGGTAGAACTTTATTGGAAGTAAATAGTCTTCGATCTTTCCAATGGTGTCAAATTGAAATTATGTGATAATATTTTTGCAGCTAAGAAATTAATTTGTGTGAAAATATTAAAGAACAAAATAGACTAATAAGAAATAAAAAAAATACAGCAAGTTGCAGATGTAACACACATTTTATTGCTAATCATATATGTGGTTTAAAAATGTCTCATTACTTAAATACGATTTCGAAAATTTAAATACATTCGAGATTAACACTATTAAAACTATTCGCAAGTAAATAATACTAAATACTGAAATTTAAAGAAATCAATATAAACGCAAGGCATAATAATTTAAAATTCTCAACGGAATTTTCAGCCTTGTAAATCCATAAGCAGTTATTGATTGCATGATTGCTTTCTCACTCAGTTACAATGATTGCAAAGACATGAACTCAACCTCTTCACTTATATTCTAAATTTGAGACCTTTGCATGAAATCAATAAAATCGAATATAATTCGATTAGAGATATTGTTACTAGAAATCGTTTGCATGGATAGGAAAATTTTTAATGTTGATAGAGAAATGTATGCATAATTTATAGATTTATTCATTCTGTCTTTTATTCAAAGCTTTCATTTTGGCTAATTAAATTACGTTAAAGTACTAATTTTAAATTTATTAATTCACATATTATTATTTCAGTAATATGGAGAATAGTTATATATAAATTAACTTTTTTAACTAGAAATGAACTGCATTAGAAATGAATAAATAAGTTATTACTCTTTGAATAAATAAGTTATTACAGTTTGAAATATAGTTTGGAAATGAATGGAACATGAATATGTTATGGAACATGAATATATCAGTTTACCATTTTTAACCTAATAATTTTAAGAAATTTAATATTAATTTCGGATAATAATTTGTAGTTTTATTTTATTAATAAATTTTAAGTAATATTTTTTTAATGTTGAAAGCAGTCTCTACAGAGTATGTAGTATAAATTACTTAAATATATATGTAAAATTAAAATATTTATATTTTGAATAATTAGAATGCATTTACTTTTATAAATTTCACAAATATGGAAATCTTATAAAAAAAATAATGCATTTGTAGGTATCCTTGCGTGTGTTTACAGAAAATCTAATTTTGGAATAAACGTAAAACTCAGTACATTTATCTCGGTACAAAACTCACTGAGCAATAGACCGTGTCGAGTATGTTGTTTATTTTTCTTCTTTTATTCGTATTAATTATCAATTTAAAACTTCTTAACCTATGTTTTGGATCTAAAAGCCAAAATTTTGTCTTAAATAAATCTATTCTAGCAGACGATTTTTCGAAATAAGATATATGGAAGCAGGTGTTCCGCTACGAACAATGATGGACGAAGAAGATATTTGTATAATTGCAGGATAAAATGCAAAATTATAAATGTTCTAACTTTAGATATCTCATTTTGGTGTTTAAATGTAATATTACTTATTATAAGCATTCTGCGGTGCATTGAAATCAATCGGACGTAAAATTCCCAATTCATTTAATATGTTCATTTTACGTTCCTGGTTAAAAGTTATGTTTTACCTTTTCGAATATTGAGTCACAACCACCGATTCACGCTTCAAGTCATTTTTCCCAAGTTACTTCATACCGATTAGGGGTCTCCCGAAGAAGGAATCTGCTTAATGAGGAATCATATTATTTTACGGCGTATTTCACTAGTAATTCATTTCTCCAATAGCGACATTGTGGCCTTTTGAAAACTTAATGAAACTTGTCCCAGCATGGATAGAGTTTAACCCGACCAGGTGTTTGTCTAAAATGTACATATAATGTGCACTATGGTATAGATTGCATAAAATGAATCTACACACTATGGAAAATAAATGTATGATAAAACGAATAAATAGAATATACTGAAAACTGAAGAGTATTTATGATTCAAATCTGCCAAATGTATATAATTGATTAGCATTACACAGACGTTGGCTATTAAAGAGCTATTTAAGATATTTTTATGAAAAATCAAGAACTTAAAAAAAAATAATTGCTTGTGATACAATCTCTTTAAAATATACATTTACTTTTCCTTATGATATTCATCGCACACGAGGAAACTGAAATAGTATATATGTGAGGATTCTATTATTCATGATTAATGTATGCTAATTTTACTTTTTAATATGCAAATTTATGTACGAAACTCTTCAACTCTGTTTTCGAGAATCACGTACTCACGACTGCCCAGGACTATAAAAGAAGAGGCAAGCGTTAGATTGGAATATATTCGGAAATGCTGATTGGAATTCGATAAGAATGTAATCGTGAGTCGTCGTGCAGCTTAGGCTGGCATTGTGATACGAGAGTGCGCGGGTGTGTGTGCTAATCCTGTTCAATGAACGAAAGTACGCAGGGAAGTCTGGTCTCTACAATATTGTGAGTATAGATATCTATGGCTTAATAATTGATTAGTATTGCTAACTCAGTTCAGTAAAGAAATGTTAAGGTTCAGTCGATGTATAGATATGATAGTGCTAGCTTGTAAATACTCTGTGTATGTAATTGTATTTTGAGTTGTCAGCGCGAAGTTAGCTGGTATACAGTATGTGTTTGTTAATGTTGTAGATCATTAATGGAACTCCCCTCACAGCAAAGATCGTCACATGAGTGACAGTGACGTTGTAATCACGTGACACCTGGGTCACTATATGACATCATATTTGTGACTTCTATTCGACGTTATGCATTAGTAAATTTGTAACTTCATTCTGACTATATTCTGTGACGTTTCCACAATTTAATTAACACGTAACAATGTGACGACATTTCAAAGGCAATTATAATCTGACGTCACAAACAAGTTAATATGCGACGTCACGAACAACCATGAAAATGACCAAAATGACTTCGCTGTGACCTCAATATGACATTGCCGAAACGTACTGCGACGTCCCAAAGTCACAGTGTGACGTAAATCTTATGTCACTTTGAAAAAAAATGCTGTTAGGGTCTAGTCAGTAGATTTAAGATTAAGGTGAGTATACTGGTGAATCAAAGGTATGATTTTAGGAATTGATACGTAAAGATAACTTTACACATGTAATATTATTGAATGGAAATATGAACATATGGATATTGTAAGCCTAAAAATATAATATTCTTAAATATATGAGATAAGTCTGCCAAATATTGTGTTCTAAACTATTTTTACATGAGCCAATTTGCACTTCCATCAACGTCTGTCCTTCCTCAAAAAGGGCAATAGATCGCAATTCGAAAAATTCTTTACGAATGATGTTCCGGAGTCATAACCACTGTGCACAATGTGCATAATGCACTTTATGTATGTTAAGACAATTTGGAGCACCAGTATATATAGAACTTATTAGCGGCAACAAGCCGTTGCCAGATAGTAAATAGAAATATGTACGACTTTTTATGAAAAATCAAGAACATTTAGAAATATTACTTGTGCGCGCAGGCTCTGTAAAAGTATATTTGCTTTCCCTTATGATATGGATTGCATGCAAGAATGCCTAAATAATATAAAAAATATAAATGCATGAGAAATTAAAGTGGTGTCTCTCACTCCAGCCATTCCATTTATATATTTTATATATAAGCTGTGGAAAATCTACCCCGTTCAACAAATATTTAATGTTCCGAAAGTTCTGTTCTGACATTTTCTTTAACATGATTTAAACTTTAGACATTTTCTGAAAGTTAGATCTAATAGAATTGGATTTTTAAGGCTCCATGCTCGTGACTCTTGCTCAAATCATTAAACACGGACGTGTACTGTATAAGCAAACTTTGGGAATACGGTGATTTCAAAAGCCAATTTTACCAAACTTTAATATATTCTGTACAAAAGAGGAAGAAAAACTCAACTATTTTATATATAAATGACAGAATTCAATCCAGTATTTATTTTTCGAAATATTTTTCTACATACAAATACTACATTGTAACAGTTATCCTAAGTAGATTTTGTGTTTATATAGTATATAAAATAAATCTACGTAATATTATTTTTAATGGTTGAGTTTTACATGTCGTTGCTTATTAAACCCATTTAGCATCATATATTTTATCATAAATCTATTAAATAAGATCGATGTAATTTAAGTAACTGTGATGGTTTGCAAAAATGTAATGTAATTCAATTGTAATCATTCTTATGCCACCTCTAGATTGTCAGGTCTATTGTTCCACAAATGTTATTAATGTTAAAAAGCAAAACATCCTTTTGCGGAGGGCCCCATAATTTTGTTTTTCGTCACATATGATTAAGCATATTATGATAGTTATTTTTTTTTACATTTTAGTGCATCTTAATATAATCGTGTAAATCTTTATATATATATATATATATATAAATATAAAAAGTATAAAACGAATTTTTAAATATGAAAAAGAGAAGGAAGGCTTAGCGAGAAGCTTACTCAATGGCGGTAAGGGGTTGTGACCTTACAGTCCAGTTGTCAACAAGCTTGTCATAAATGCCGCGGCATTGCACTCCTGGACGCCAGCTCTGGCTGAAGCCAACCTCCGGAGTGACAATAACAATTATCACTAGACCGTTGAAAATGAAAAGTCCAAAGATACGATGAAGACCATTACTGGATGGCCAACTAGTCCTTCAGACTACAATGACCTGTATATATCTGTGTGTCATCGTTCTGCGGTCCTGTTATTCATAGTATGCGAACCTTCATCTACTAAATTGATATAACATTGATTTTAACTTTGAACAATATGCATTATTGTTACTATATAAATTATCAATATAATGTAGCATAAAAGGAATGGGGTATTGCTGTAGATATGCTTGTTGTAGAAATGTCCTATCAAAATCAATACGGATGTCTTCATTGCTGATAATTCTTTGTATTCTAGCCAATCCTCCCAAGAAAACATTCCAAAATATATTCAAGTGAAGATTGGAATTCCAATTGATCAGACCGATGCTAGGTATATTAAAACTTTTTCTTTTATCATAGATGGTAAAATTTACAGGTATTTTACTGAAATCGATACTTAAATCTAAAAATTCCACTACATTTTTAAGTACAGCTGGATTTTCTTTCAAAATTAAGTTTGGTGGGTAGAAATCAAAATTCATTCTATAATTCTCATCTTCACATGCGACTATCAAATCATCCATATAACGTAGGTATATGATTTCATTCTTAAGATGTGATTGGCTTTCATAAAAATTGAGGTACAGATCTGCAAGTATAGATGAAATTCCATAGAAAGAAATTCCATTACTACCTTTTTAATGGAATTTCTTTCTATAAGCAAATCAAAGGCATCCCCATGGGCGGGGGATGTTCGTCAATTTTGGCAGACATCTATCTTGATCATTTTGAAAAAATGTCCCATATTAACAATGAATTGATTTACATACGTTACGTCGATGATTTGCTAATAGCTTATGAAAACGAACATTTTCAAATGAATTTTGAATTTTATCACTCAGATTTAATATTAGAAGAAAATCCACCAACCCAGAATAATGTAATAAATTTTCTGGATCTCAGTATTGATTTCAATCATAATATACTTTCATTCTATATATATGATAAAAGAATAACTTATAATATTGCTACAGCAGGTATCATATATTGGACCTCTAATTTACACTTGAATATATTTAGAAATGTATTCATTGGTGGTCTAGCTAGAACAAAAAGAATAGTAAGCAGTGACGTCACCAGACTGGAAAGTGACAAAAAATTCTTACTACAGGCATTCATGCCAAAATATCCAAAACGTTTTATGGCACATTACATCAAAAATTACTACAGAAAAAACGAAATTTATGGGTTGAATTTGTGTAGATATTTGAAGACTTTGTGAAGAATTTGAATCGAACATCTTTATGGTTGTGACATCACAGACATCAAAACTGCTGAATTGAATATTTTGATGTTATAAATATGTAGCATGTGCAGGAATTTGGCTGTCTCTATAACTTGGTCCTTACTTTTTCATATCCAATTCCTTTATCAAGGGTCTTGTGATGATTTTGATTATCACTCCAGAGGTTGGCTAATGTCAGTGCTGGCGTCCAGGAGTGCATGCCGCGGCATTAAAGACCTGCATGTTGTTAACTGGGGAGTAAGGTCACTACCCCTTACCGCCTTTGTGTAAGCACTTTACGTTACCTCCCTTCTTTTATATTTCTATTATGTCTTTATATATTTTTGGTGTTTTATGCTGCTGTGCGCAAGTACACTAAAAACTTATTTCAATAATTTTCTTTAGAAATCTTTCTATTTTTACATATATATATATATATATATATATTTTATATATATATGCATATAATGTGCAGGGTGTCCCAAAAAGATTGAAATGCGCTCTAAATCTTTACCGGTTGGAGAAAAGTGGGCAATGTAAATTGCAAAAATGTTGAAAGTAAGTTAGGAAATAAGACAATGTTAATGAAATAGTCCTCCCCTTAATTTTCACATGTTACACTTTTTTAATTTTTATACGATCCCCTTAGACAAATTTGTTCAATCAGAAAATGTTTATATTTAATGCAGTAAGATTATTTAGAAAAACCGCATATCTGTATCTTTAAAATTGAGCGAGTTATATTTAATTGAAAATTGAACATTGTGAATGGGGACCATATATCAAATTAGAAATGTAAATTTGTAACATATCCCAAAAACAATCAATGTATGCATATTTTAATTATGTCCCCCAACCTTGTAGTGACCCACTGCTTTATATGATATCTATCTGTGAAATGATTTATTTTGATGCATTTGTGATAAAAATTTTGATCCGGAAAAGTGGCATAAGTCGGATTTTTCCATTTATCATAATTCAGCTGATTTTAAAGATACAGATATGCGTGTTTTTTTACTGATCTTGTTGCATTAAAAATACAAAAATTCTGATTGACCAAATTTGTCTCAGGAGGTCGTATAAAAATTTAAAAAGTGTAACTTTTTGAATATTAATGGGTGGACTATTTCATTAACGTAGTCTTATTACCTACCTTACTTTCAACATTTTTGCATTTACATTTCCCACATATCTCCAACAGGTAAAGAATTAAAGCGCGTTTCAACCTTTTTGGGACACCCTGTATATATATATATATATATAATCTGTATTAATTATAATTGTATACATATTATATTTCGTGGCATTGGTATTGTATCAATCCAGAAACCTGAAATAACATTTCAGCTTTTCCTTGAGCTCGAAAATTCACAGAAGGAAAAAAATTACTTTAGGGCATACAATGCTCTTTTGTAGTGAATAATACATGACATTGCAAGAAATTATCCGGAATAGATTATATTTTCCAGAAATTGCTTCATACGATATTCAACCCCAAATTAAAAAACAAGGCAAGTATCCAATTAATTACGAACCACCGAAATACTTAAACCATAGATACCATGGCTAAGAAGGAGATAAACTGCACTGGCTTAATTTTGATGTTAATTAGACTAGACGCTTAATTTTCAAGGATATATATATATATATATATATATATAATTGATCAAGGATATATATATATATATATATATATATATATATATATCCTTACATATATCCTTGATCAACGATATATATATATCCTTGAAAATTAGCGTGATAATGTAATATTCGAGGTCCAATAACAACAAACAGATTGAAAATCGAAGCTTTTAAATTTCGGGTAGGGTGGAATAAAAATTGATCAAAAAACATATATAAACAAGTATAATATAGTAGAATATTAAAGAAAATGGCACATGAAAGTATGGAGAAAAATAGCAAATGTTCTTTGTTTGAATGCCCCGGGAGCGAGCTGTAAAATTATAAAATTTTAATTATTTCTTAGTTTTAGATGAAGTAATGAATGAACATTTCTAAAACAGCTTTCAGGAGTCCTAACCTAAACATAGAAAACACGGGTACGCCTCAGGTCGATTAGAAAATTGATTCGATCAAACGAAAAAGAGAGTGCGATAATATGAGGGTTTAAACACGTCTGAAAAAAATTTCAGAGGTATCCAAATCCAAATCCAGGAATAATAACATGGGCGTTTATGGTTGATTAGGGAACCAGGGAATAAAAAATATATAGAGGGGGGGGGGAATACAGGAATGCATTTTAAAAAATAGTATTTAAAAAAATAATATTAAATAATGTATTTTAAAAAATAATAATTAATATTTTATAAATTGGATGTATATTATTAAATATAATTTAATAATATAAATCCAAATCCAAGCCCAGGAAGAATAACATGGGCGTTTATGGTTGATAAAGGAACCAGGGAATAAAAATTATATAGAGGAGGGGATATAAGAATGTATTTTAAAAATTGTATTCAAAGAAAAAATACGATTCTTTTTTCATTAGTTCAGTCAGTGAAATTGAACAAAAACATCTGAAGCAATACTAAGAATGCTTCTATACTTTGCCGTTTCGCAAGTAAAACCTGAGGGAAATAATTTCCCTGCGTACTGACATAAATTGTATAAGTTAAACGAATACGTACATAGTGAACGGAACTAACTAGTTTTGTAGCATATATATACTAGCTGGGTGGATTATAAATTATAGCAAAAATTTTTTGACAACTGAGTAAAAAACGTGTTGCTATATTTGGGAACTTTACTTTTTGGCCATGGAGAACTATATATATATTATTCGTTAATAAACTTGAGAATGTTGGACCTGACATATAATGTGAATCTAATATGTGTTGAAACTTGACATGTTTTATCTGCACTATAATACTAAAACTACTGTTCGGAAAGATTTTCATGATTGAGTCGTAACAAAGAGAAATAGTTTACCTCGAGAGCAATAGATGGCGCAGTCATTCAGTAGACTTGTTTATAGACATCCCCATATATTGTTCTTCCTGCGAACTATTTCTCTTAGAAGTATATTATTCAATTACGTCTTCAAAAAGGATAAGTTTTAGTATTTCATTTAAAGGTCAGACAATTGATACTTGTACAATTTGCAACGTTTGTCTGTGCCCTGGGCTAATCCTAAATCTGGAATAAGAACGTTGTGCATGATAAGCATGTATAAACGCAGTTTTTTAAAGTTTTGTCTTACACAGATGGGAAAAATCGGTTTTTTAAACTGTTTCTAGTTCGCAGAGCTTCTTATATCCACTTTACCCATTTGATATAAACCTGTTAGTGTTCTTCATGTCCAATGTCTTTACACTTTTCGTAATGCACAGATTTCTGCTGGTGATTGCCTAATCATAAATGCTATTTACATGAAAAACACGTTATTTAAAACTGTTTTTAAACATAGAGGTTTCGTCAAATAAAAATTGGTGAAAATAATTTGCCTATTCATTTCCGATGTGCTGACATAATTTTTATGAGCTAAACGATTATGAACATGGTGAACGAAACTGATGATTTTATTTCAGATCTATACCAGCTGTGTGGATTGTAATATATAGCAAAAAAATTTTGAAAATTGCAGAAAAGACGAATTGTTATACGTGGAAACTTTACTTTTTTAAACCACATAGAACAATATATTATTCGTAATAGACTTAAGAATCTTGAATCTGTAATACAATCTGAACCCAATTTGTGTTGGAACATAATACTTTTTATCTGCAACTGAAATACCTCTTTTCCAGCCGTTTTATCTCGCGGTGCCCTGTTTTAGAAATAATTTGATCACAGACCCTCTGCTATGTTTAATATGTGTGCCTTAGGTAGTGCCCATATGTGCGTTGGTAATAATGGAATTATTTTTGGGAAAGTGTATTTTGGTTTTCTATGCTTTGAGTGAAATCTTTGCGGTTCCGCGGAGCACAAAAACAGATATAGATTATCTTTGTCCTAGAAAGATTTATACATATTTTGAGCATTGTGCTGAGTTTTCTAACACAAAAAAATTACTGTTAACGCCTAAAATATTCTCTAACTAAAATGCCCTTCTGAAAATTTGAAGACTTTCTATGAGAAATCTGCTTATAGCCATAACCATGCCCACCTATTTCGTGGAACTTCTCAGTACTCATGCATTTTACATAATATATTTTAAACTTCATATTTAATAAATTAATTATAACTTGGTTGTATAGTTAATTATATAATTAATCAATTAATTGTATTCAATTTCTTGTAACTGTCACGTAAAATTCCACTGGTTGTCTTTTATATTTTAAAAAATTCTATTTTATCCCCTATCTGTTAATTTATTAATTTTTCCTGAATGAAAGGAGGTTATGGGATTAATAGAATCCTACGATAGAATATTACTCTCATCTTTTGAGTACCCAAATAGTTCGAAAGTCATTAATTATTGCACTTACTTAATGTTTTTGTGCACAAAACGCCTTTCTCAGAAACAAAAGTTCTGTCGGAAGAGAAAAACTGCTATTTAAAAAATTATTCGAAATATTAGTGGTGTCAGAGAAGTGGGTGCAAGAAATAGAAAGGCTCCAGTATTAGAATTTTCTGATGTTATAAAATTGGTCAGTATCTTATAGGACAGCGTTCTATGAACAATCACAAATCACAAGCCATTTACTAAAATCCTCTGCTAACAACATTTACGGTGGATTAAACTTTCATCAGCAAAAAATGTGAGAGTATCAATTGATTTATTCCTTTTAATCTTGAAGGCTGAACAAACCGTCTACAGAATAGAAAGACAAACAGTGCTGACAGCGAGATACAAGCTGGTACCATTTCACGATATTTTATCAGAAGATTTTAAAAATAATTACGAAAAAGTTATAGTGATTTGATTACTTAATTGAATAAAAATTTGACAATAAAACAAGGAGTTATAAAATGGAAATAAAACTCTTGATTGAATTAAAAAGAAAGCAAAAGCTAATTAAAATTTGAGACTTTTTAAAGTTACATGATAGGAAATTTATGAAAACTAAGACGTGCAATAGACCATACCGGCTAAGTGGACAATTGAGCATTTTTGTTTGATTATTATGTATTGTTACAAAGTATATATGAATAGATGGTATGAGTATCACATTTTAAAAATAAGATAATATAATACTTTTAAAAATTAGTATGTCCCATCTTTAAAAATTAGTGTGCACCACATTTAAATATTCCACCCTTTGATCTTGTGCTCCTCGGCACATCCTCCGCTCCTCGGGACAGAACAACCATACTAAAATGAGATATTCATAAAAATACAAAATCCAACAATACTTCTATGTTTTCTAGTTAGGTATAAGTTTAAATTGTTTATAGTGAGAGAAATATATACTTGGGAGAAAACACACACACACACACTCAATTGTGGCTGAATGTTCTAATTCCAAAATTATACTTATTTTTCTTCTCTCAAATTGAATGACATTAATATCAGACGTTGTGTGATCATATTATCATAGCATTGTAAAATTTTTTTGATTTTATCAAAATTGTGTTCAAACCCCAGACGCTTGTAATGGTATTAACATGCTCTATAAGGACTGGCTTCTAATTAAATAATTAATTTTCAAGGGGAGTGCTTTTGTACTCCCCTGACCCCTCCTACCCCTCCTAAATACTTAAATGTGTATATATATATATATATATATATATATATATATATATATAGTATATATATATGTGTGTGTGTATGTGTAAAGAAGCAAAGCTGAATATTGAACTCTATTTTAAATATTATTCAACAATTGGATTAGTATATACAGGTTTGAATGGAAACTCAATCCTCAGGCCAATATATCAAAACCTATGGCAACTAGCTATGCGTTTCATGTGTCGTAGCCACATTTTTTGGGGGGGGTGTTGGGGTTAGTGAGACCATACCCCATCTCGGCCCCTTTTGCATATATCAAATAATATATTAAATTTATATAATTTTTGTAAAATTTTTGTAAAATAATATTATATAAATTTTGATTACATTAAAAAGTTGCACAGTGATAATAAAATTTAATATAAAGAAGTTATAGTTCCATAACACAAGTTAGGACGGGACCGGGCAACCACCCCATAAAAAGTCGAAAGGTACAAAAACTATAACAGGGTATTTTGAGAAGGAAAAATTATGTGAATGCATAACAGATAATTTAATTTTCTTAAACACATTGACAGATGGGTAATTCTTATAAAGTCCGGAAGCAGTCATTCAATAGAAAAACTGTATGCAAATGTAATGACTTTGATCCATTCTCTGCAAAAGAGGCCGGGATTTGCCCTTATCCTCCCAAAACAGGGCCACGGAGTTCTCCTTAGTTTCATTGAAAGGGCCATAAGGTTTTTCCTATACTGTAACGACATAATATGTGCATAGCTACCCACCATTGTTCGTCAGATATTGGTCGGAGTAAGAACTTTCCTTATAATTTATTTATATAGGAGCGGAATTGCATATTGGGTATTTTTAACTATCTTATAACAATGAGGTTTTGCGGGCCATTCTGGGCATGTATAAAATGACGGGGAGGGATAACTCAAATGTGATGAAATATTGTATTATTATCGCAAATACGTATGTATGAAATTTGAATAAAATCGGCTCTGTCGAAATGGATCAGAAAAATGTGTTAAAATATCGTGTCCAAATAAACAAGCAAACAGAGATACCAATCTAAATATAATGTAAAAATAGCAACAGCTGGACACTTTTCTGGTAAACTCACGCAGTTTATTATGTGGAATCTTTATAACTTCCTCATTAACAGAAAACACATTTGATTAAATGTATTTATTTGACTTATGATCTCTCATTCTGTATCCAAATGCGTATACTATTTCAATTTTTATTACTCTTCACTTCCTTTTTGTGTTCAATTTCGAATCAGAATTTTTCTTTTACTAATTTTTATTCCTCATGTTGCTATATTAATTTTGCTATTTTAATTTGTGAAACCGTTTGTTTTCTTAGTTGATAACCGCCCCTCTTTTTATGCATTTGTATTTTTATTCATGCTTAAAAGAATAAAAATAGTTTTCAAGAAAATGAAAAACTTGAACGAGAACTGGCAGCAGTCGAGACAACTTTTTTAATCTCATAAACCAATATATCTGAAAAGAAATCAGACCTCACCCTAAGGCGTACTATTCAGAATTCAGAAAATATTTGCTCTACGAGAATACGTATACACCTTCTGTCATTCCAGAATATGCAGTGCATATAAATTTTAAAATCAAATTTTTTCATTCTACATTTTTAATAAAAGTAAATGTATTTTCCAGAGAACTGTGAACCGAATTTTGCCCACAATAATAGACTAAAATTTCATTTATTACAAGTTCATTCTGTTACGTATAAAATGTAAACCAAAAAAAATTAAAATTATATTTATATTTCTTACTATAAAATGCATTAAGAGTATTATAAGTAATGTATAAGTTTATCAAAGAACTGTCAATCTTAAAATTTATTGTGTTTGGCAGTGAGTCTGTGGAAACGATATCTCACGACCGAATGAATCGATTCGAACAAAATTTGGTAAAAGAATAACAATCAATGAATACTGGAAGCCTATTACTTTTACACACGATCGGATGATCAGAATCCACCCAAGTTTCGAAATGAAATTTTGAGAAAGTCATCAAAAAATTAAAATATTCAATAAAGTTACGTAGGTAATCATTTCTTATGTAATTTTTAATTAGAAAATAATTGACATAAACTTTGGAACGCCAGCATGAACCGTTCTCCAGATATTGAACATTTTTCAAATAAATTTATCAAAATATCACGTAAAATTCATAAAAAGTATTAATTATTGTGAAACCTTTTCCCTTTTCACATGTAATATTATGCGATATATTTATTATCATCCTTCTCGTAACTTCTGCATCCACAATGCTTGGCGAAACTTTGGGGACGATTTGGTGAAATATCGCCAACGGCGAATTTTTAAATGTTGCCAAATTGAGGAAGATATCGCCAAATTGATAAAAATGTCACAAAATTGATAAAAATGACGCAAATCAATAAAAATGAAGACTAATTGATGAACTTTCAATATCTTTGAAAGAATATAAGGATCTACTATAACATAAGATACTTTGGGTCATAGTTTTGTATTTGAAAGCCATTAGATGTTTATTTACTTTAAGAACAACCTATTTCTCCGATTATGATGCTTGACGATAATTTGGCAAATAAATTAGTGGAATTCCGTCAAATTGATAAAAAATGTCGCCAAATTAATAAGAATGAAGCTAAATTAATGTAAATGATAATTAATTGATGAAAATTCATATTTTTGAAAGAACATAAGAATATCCTATTTCTCCGTCTGTAATGCTTAGTAGAATTCTGGCGACGAATTTCATGATTTATTAGGTACATAATATGATATATAATATACTTGAACTATGAAAAGTTTAGCAGGAAATAAAATTTATTCTTATTATTATAACTGTCAAAGTGACAACGTGTCTAGTTCTAACCAGATTCGGCAACATATTAGGATGATCTGGCAAGACATTCAAAACGATCTGCTATTTTTTGCATGGATCTTAAGAACATCAAGAACTGACTTGGCTTTGATCTAGGTGTAAGTCACATATGCAACACCCACCTATGTCTTATGATAACTATATGTGGTAATTAATCTTCCTGAAAACTTGCTTTGAAGCTTCCACAAACTTATTAATCATGTGCATTGTACAAAATAAATTGATTGATATTGATAAAAATGATTTTTCAAAAATCAATTGTATTCTCCTATCTTGTACTTATGTTGTGAGTCGTAGCGGTTATTGTCCTTGTCAATTTTTAACAGCCATAATATTTGTAAAAATATATTTATTTTGCAATAACTGGTCCGTGTGAGTCTAACAAGGCAATCAGTTCAGCTGTATGGTGATCCTATATGTCGAGTAAAATAATCAATATCGCTTCCTGTTGAAATAATTCTAAACACGAAATATTATGGGTACCGGGGGTAAACTAATGTCCTTACAGCTGGTATACCGGAGGTATACTGGTATACAGCTGGTATACCGTACAGCTGGTATACCTTCTTTACAAAAGGTTTTATTAACATTTAGCGCGTCGTCTTCATATAACCTGTTAATAAACAAATTACTTGTTTAATAGAATATTGCTCACCATTTGCTCACCATTTCGGCATCTTCCATCCCGACAGTAAATAAGTTTGGTCAACTACTTTTGTAGAACAGTAAATATTGCTGGACTTTACCAGATTATAATTTATCCGTATAAAATATAAGTATTGTAACATGTACAAATGTAGACAATTTAGGCTATATTTAAAACTAAAATTATGTAATTTACTTTATTTGACACCCATTACCATATCATTTACCATAATATTAAGATTCTGAGACCAATATATTTTAAGCGTGCTATCTTATGCAGAAAAAGATACTAAGATATGTATCAAAGAATTTTAAACGAAAATGTATTTATACACAATTAAAATTTAAAATTTATGGCATTGATAATTACAAACGCTTCTCAAAACACTTAAAATATTCCTTAAGATTTTCTTTACATTTTTTTTGCTCTACATTCTTTATTACTCCTATTAAAAGTAATTACCTTATTCTGAAACTGCCTCTAAAAAGTATGAAATTTTTACTTGTTTCAACGCGTCAGCTAATTAAGTTTGAATTGTCCATTATAAAACCCCTAATTAGCATGCTTTGTCTGCTTAGAGAATATCTTATTTCTCTATCATAGTAAAAAGTTTTAAATCGAGACCGCATATTTTAAATTTAAGTTATGTTATTTTATTTGTTTAAAATGGGAAAAAAATGTTGCAATTGCAATCATGATTAAACAAAATAATAGTATATGTTTTCTATGACAAAAGCCAATTTGACATAATTATAAATAAATAATGCTATATATATATATATGTATATATGAATATATATATATATATATATATATATATATATATATATATATATATATATATATATATATATATATATATATATATATATATATATATATATATATATATATATATATATATATATATATATATATATATATATATATATATATAATATAATTATTTGCGAACAATGGCGTTATTTCGCTTAAAATGTTTAGAAGTCTCATACTAGTCTAGAAGTCTCATACTAGTTTAGAAGTCTCATATAAGAAAATACTTATAATAAAATCAGGAATGATTATTAAAGCGTATTGTTGGTTTAAAATACTTTAGATAATAAATTATTGATATTTTAACATAGACCATAAAAGCACTTAACAAGAAAGACTAATCAAGAATATAGAATTAAGAAACACATTCCAAATGGAATGCGATTTTTTTAAAAGGCTCTAAAATGCGATACATTCACCACTCATATTTTTTAAATTATCACAGTACTACAATAATTTATTAAACTAGGAATCTTCAAACATTATCAGAAAAAGTAATGCTGTAATTCGTCTGCTTCTCTGCGTAAAATTAATGAATATTTCATTCATATCACTTATATTTCAGACTCCGGAGCTGAATAATATTACATGGAAAGAATATTCAGTAATTCTTATACAACTCATCTTAGGCTTCGTTGTAGGAATAATCACATATTTGTAATCATTTAAAATAAAAAATATTGTATGTACTTTGGCATAGAATTTAGATACATATATAATATGCAAATATGAAGACGTTTTATAACGGATGCAACGCTAAATATAAATTTAAAAGATCTTCAAACATCACGATTTTAATACGACAAAAAATGGGTGCCATATTTGATTTTGAAATTAGTCACGTGATTTCTTCATATAATATGTGTGTAATTATTATCTCCCTTGTTATTTCAAAACTACTTAACATATTTTATGAGTTTTTTACACATTTTTCATTATTGTTTTACACATTTGAATATTTTCAGAAATTTTAAAAGCAATTGGTGAATTTTAACTTTGCTTTAAAAATGTTTGAAAAATTGTGTCCCATAGGGTTGAATGTATTTCATTTCTTTAACCTGAGTTAAATACTAAACTAATTGGGTGATATTATTAATTATTATTCCCCTATGTCCCACAGGCCGCCTTAACAACACACTAAAATTTCAATTTGGTAGCCATTTTTACTGCAGTTATTGTGCGAACGGTCAGACAGATAGACAGACAGACAGAATAAACAAAGTCATTAACGCTTTACAATTGTGTTGGTATGTTTTAAAAAAGATACTAAGCTAAAATATATTTATACTACGTGTGAGATTTAAATTACGATGGTTGTTTTTTACATATTTTAATTTGGCCCTCACGAATCTAATTAAAGTAAAAATATTTTTTAACTTTGACCAAAGCATTGATGAGAATGCGAGACTGAATCAAGTAAATCATGCACAGTTGAACCAATCTCAAATTAGGATATGTTGCATTCTGATTTTCCGAATTTATTAGTGTGTTACACAGGTATATGAAATAGAAATGATAGTGCAAATATTCGCATAATATCGGTTTCGCGATTTTAGAGCACATCAGCATGGAACTGTCCATAACTTCAACGGAATCAGCTGAAATTGTTACCTTCACATATCTAAGGTACTCGTTGAAGTCACTCAAATCGCGTAAAAATCTTAAAATCAATTCAGGTAGAAACTGGTACCTACTAAAATAGTCACACAACAAAAAAAATCTGATTTGGGCAACACATGACTTTCCTTATATAATGAAAAGAATTTACTACTTTTACAGTAAAAAAATAGGTTTTTCTTATAGTAGATACTAATATTCTTTCCAAGATATTGAATTGTCGGCAATTAGTCGTCATTTTCATTGATTTAGCGTCATTTTTATCCATTTGGCCAGATTTTCGTTAATTTGGCAACATTTCAAAATGTCGGCAAGTTGGCGGCATTCCGCCAAATTCGTCGCCAAAATCTCGCCAAGCGTTATGGACGAAGAAATAAGTTGTTCTTACAGGAGATAAATGACTATTGGCGTTCAAATGCAAAAATATTACTCAAAGTATCTTTTTTCATGAATGGAACGAGCTAGATCCACGAGAATGATGTCACCCAATTTATCGCATGGTGTTACATATGAAAAGTGAACATGTTTCTGTATAGGAAATATTTTTTTTTCATTTTAAATGACTTTTTAATAATTTTTTTGAAAAATGTGCAATATCTCGAGAACGGTTCATGTTAGCGTTCTAAAATTTATGTCAATCGTTTTCTAATGAAAAATTACCATAAGAAATGTCTATTTGCTTAACTTTATTAGTGGTTTTGATTTTTTGACGATTTTTTCAAAATTTAATTCGAAAATTTAGGGGGGTTCTGAACTTTCGATTACATATAAAAACAATAGGCATCCAGTGTTTATAGATTGTGATTTTTGTACCAAATTTGGTTCGAATCGGTCCATTCGTTCGTCAGTTATCGTCTCCACAGACTCACTGACACACACACACACACACACACACACACACACACACACACACACACATACTTTCACACTCACACACACACGCACACACACACACACGCACATACTTTCACACACACACACACACACACACACACACACACAGACATCACTTCAAAAATGTTTGAATCGTGATCAGTGATGCCTGAAACGTGCTCTCCCGTCGAAAACTCGAATTCGAATTTTCGACCACGTCACAATACTTTCCTTATACATTATGTATATAAGGAAAGTAATATTTATAAGGTGCACTCTAAGCGGTTGTCAATATGTGTACCCAAATCACCATATTCAGTTGATTATTATTCCAGACTTAATAATAATGATGGGATAATTAAAATATAAGGAATAAAGAATCAACAAGCAGCTAACCATTTGCTAATCAGCAACAATCAGCAAGCCATTTTGAATGACAGTACTGTCTGTTTTAATCGTCATGCCACATACCATGTCAGACATTTTCTTAAATGCATTAGGAGTTGAAAAACTTTTTATATGAACGAATCTAAGGCGCAGGAAGTAGTAAGCGAAATCACTTAGAAAACATACGCGAGAGCAATATGAAGTGTGATATGAATTAATTGGAGTGGAGTGATTTTTTGTTGTAAATCAAGGGTGGTAATTGACTGTCAAGTAACGGACGATAAAATATGGCCATGACTATAAAATATATCATATAAAATAAATTTAAACAGTAACCTTATTCATAACATTTGAGATTCAATACCATTGCAAAAACAATTGAGATATATGATATGCTTTGGATTATTTTATGCAATCTTATGCTTTATTCATTGGAAAAGTAAATTGATTTTTCCCTGAAGTATTCCTTTTTCAAGACAGAGAATAAGTGAGTAAAAAAAAGGTCTCCAAAATGCGGATTCTGATTTCTGGATTGATGGAATACGTAATATCAAGCAATTTCAATATATTTACTGTATAGTATTATATTAAAGATGTAATCTTATTTAAGATTAATATTTAGTTATTATATGTCATATTTCTATGAATAAAAATATATTTATTTCCAAAAAAATTGTAAGGAAAATTCCAAATACATAATATAAATATTCACTAATTACAAATATTCTGTCTAAACATTATTTATTGAAAGTACAAATTTAAAGCATTATGAATTATCACCTAAGGCTGCATATATTCAATTTTATGCGACATTTGTTACGTCACGAATTCAATTAGTTTAATTCCATTTCATACATATATTATTAGATTTCAGTTAAACATTTATGGTCGATAAAAGTGCATTTTGACAAAAAATATCAATCATGCATAAAACATTGATTATGAAATACTTTTCAACTGCAACGCAATTTTATTTAAACATCTTTAATATTAAAATATTTGTAAAATTATCGCAATACTACAATAATTTACTATATTTGAAAACTTAAAACTTCATCGAATAAAATGAATTTTATTTAAATGTCGTCATTGAAATATAAATCACCTGTCTCTCTATGTAAAAACAGTAAATATTTCATTCATACACTTTTATTCCATTCATTCCATTCATCACAATACTACAATAATTAAATTTACTTAAAAACTTAAAACCATGGAGGTAAAAGTAATTTATCTCTATGCTCAAACTTAATCGAAAAAGTCTGTTATAAAATAGTCTACTTCTCTATGTAAAATCAATGTATGTTTCATTCATATCAGCTATATTTCAAAATCCAGAGCTAAATTTTGCATTAAAGAAATTCAGCAATTCTTGTACAACTCATCGTGCAGCTTGATGTGATTACATTCTTCATAAGTGAATATTAGGCTTTGTTGCAGAAATAATCGAAGTTTGATGATCATTTAAATCCAAATAAATTGTAATTGCGTTGTTTCAGAATATAGATGCACAGAAATTCAGCAAATATTAAGCGGTTTTAGTCAGGATACAACACTATATATAACTGAAAAAAACTTCAAAAATCGCAATTTTGACACAAAATAGATGACATTGTACATTTAAACACAAATATACTGTAATTGCGCTGTTTCAGAATATAGATGCACAGATATTAAGCAAAAATAAAGCGGTTTTAGGACGGATACAATTGTAACTCGCATTACTTTTGTGTAAAATGTATAAATTTATATAATGTATTTCTGATCATCTAATTTTATATATAGCATTTAACTATTTTAAATCTTCTTTGAACTCCCTCCCTCTTGTCATTTTTATGTAATTAATATTTGAGAACATTTATAATTCTTAAAACGCAATCTGAATCCTTTTTAAAGTATTGTTTCTAACGTGCGAGCGCTCTGAGAGTTATTTCTTCCGTTGAGTTCGAGGTAACCGTTTTGGCTGATGCAACTGGAAAGTAAAGGTTTGGGTTAATACAATGTATATGTTTCTGCAGTGAAGAAGGTGTAGAGGCATTGGCTGGCGCGACGGGAAAAGGGAAATTCCCTTTTCTTGTCTGGACTGAGAGGCATCTGTTGTTGATGGCGTGAGAAATGTTTTTTGACGACAAGCTGGTTTTGGAAACTGCATAAAAAACTGAGAGCCATTTTTCTTGGCTCACTTTCCCTTTTTGACTGCCAGACCACTTTTCGGCAGTTCGGGTTTCGGCCCAAGTAATTTCGATGTTCACGACGGACCCGGGAGCTTGGCCGCCAGGTCAGTTCTGTGAGGTCCATAAGCTTTGGGAAAATGTTGCCCCGCCTGACGACAGATGGCTCGAGGTCCATGCCAGATCCGATTAATGACGACGACGATTCCATGGCTGATGGACCCATGCCGGATGGACGATTCCATGGCGGAATGACCCGGCGGAGACAGATGCGGATTCGATTCCTTGTCTAATGGTCGAGGTCTATGCCGGGTCGGTTTCTTGTCTGAAACGACCGAAATACGTTGGGCGAGCCTGTTTGGGCCAAGAATCTCCTGTAGACCCCCTGGTGTACCGGATCCATTCTATGGAGCGAGTGAGATTCGCTGGGATCTCCGTTGGTCTGTTTAATGGCCCCCTTCGTCAACGTGGCTCGAGGTAAGCCTTTGCGTTGTTGCTTCGATAAGGACCCTGAGGTTCGTTCCCCGGGAAATGTCTGTATTTTTACCAACTGAAGTTGAATAATAAAAGAACTGCAAGCCGAACATGATTGGCAGCGCTTTCTGGTTTGATGAGCAACATGCTCTTAAATCTGCTTAAAATTATTTAATTATAATCTATCAATGTATATGAAAAAGCCGTAAATTTCATGTTTATGCTCTCTGAGTGCTCACATCAGTTTGTTTGACCATACTACATATTTGTATTTTTATTATTTAACGTTTTGCTACTTTTTATTACATTTTGATTATTGCGTCTCTGAAGCCTGTGGCATTTTGAATGAAGTCTTTGCGCATTAGTCCAGCGGCGTGCTGAGAGAAATTCAGCTGTTGCTTTTTAATACTCCATATAACAATTTAATACATGATATTATTTCTAACTTCTCAATTCTGATGTTTATTCTGTATTTTGCTTTATTTAATGTTTGTGAAGAAGAAGTTCCTTAAATGTAAGGGTTTGATTTTTAATGTTTTATTGGATGTTTTGATTCTGTAGTGTTTCGGGCAGGTCATCTCTGAGATTCAGTTCGCAGGACAGGAGGGAGAACCTGAGGGTTATTATTTTATGGCTTTTCGATTACGGGTTTGTAAGTGGTGCTGGTGCTTGTGAGTCTCCTAAATTATAAATTCAGGAGGTCACGTCCGCGCGTTTACACAACACTAAGTATAAATTTAAAAGATCTTTAAAAATCACGATTTTGACACGAGATGGAAGCCATATTTTATTTTGAAGTGGATCACGTGATCTCTTTATAATATGGGTGTAATTATCATTTTAATTTTTATTTATAAAAAACTACTGAATATGTTGTACTGAAATTGTTTCATATTTTTTATGGGATAATTTTAATATTTCCTAAAACTTTCGAAGCAATTTGTGAATTTTAAATTCGCGTAAATAATGTTTGAAAAATTAGATCCCATAGGGTTCAATGTATTTCATTTTTTCAATCCGTGTTCAATTCAAAACTAATTGCGTGATATTATTCATTTATATTCTCATAGGTCCCACAGACCGTCTGAATAGCATACTAAACTTTTATACTGATAAAGTAATTTTTACGGCAGTTGTCTTTCGAACGGAGAGACAGACACACAGAATGAACAAAGTTATAAACACTTTCCAAATATGTTAGAAAGTGTTAAAAACGCATCCAGGTTTATAAGAACTGTTTTAAAATATAAAAGACGTGTATCATTTGAATATTGTTAAAACTGCAATATAATGCTATACGCAAACAATAGCCATATATTTAAGAAATGCAAATTTTTCACCACGTTTTCTCCAAATATTTTAGCCATGATTGATGGTATGCAGTTTTGCAGATTAGGTTAGTATAAATATATATCTAATACATTGCTATGTTTTTGTCTGATAAAATAATTGTTTTTGCAGAAAAAAAATGAAATTTCCTTTTGAAACGTACTTTAACGTTTTTTATGTTTTGCGCATTATCTGTCTGGCACAATTCAATGTATGTGTCTTTATTATCTGTCTTACCTATCAATCTAACAATTTCATTCTGTAAATTTGTATGAAAAACACGTAAAATCATTAATATTTTAAAAAATAAAGACAACCAAAAATTAGATATTTAATAGTCTAATTAAAATCACCACCCACGATGTACACAAATGCACAACCATAGCTCCTTTGGGCATTCATCAGTGGCAAAGTAAAAGGGATGAGAGGCAAGCGTCATGATCTTAAATACACGTACCACATCCGCGAGACAAAATTTGCATATTGAACACTTTACATATTAAATACGATACATTTAAAAAACATCCTTAATTATAAAAAAGAAAAAAATAAAGAAAAAGTTCGAAAGTTACAGGGTAACCAATAGACATGTCGTCAAAACCAAAATAAAGCAGCTACTAAATATCCAGCATATTTACGAGACGCTAAGCATAACAAAAATCAAAATTGCGCAGCCTACTCCTACGCATCCACGTATAACATGAGAGTGGTCTATTGTATTTCTCAGTTATGAGTACAGAAGCATTCCATGGTACAGTAGCATATGCAACCGTGTATATCTGACGTGTCGGTGGTGGATGAGTAGAATTTCTTAGGAACGACAGGTTATATTTTCTCTCAAGTTATTATATTACTTTCCTTATATACATAATGTTAAGAAAAGTATTGTAACGGAGTCGAAAATTCGAATTCGAGTTTTCGACGGAAGAGCACATTTCAAACATCCCTGATCACGAATCAAACATTTTTGAGGTGATGTCTGTCTATGTGTGTGTGTCTGTGAGCCTGTGGAGATGATATCTCACGAACGAATGGAGCGATTCGAAAGAAATTTGGTACACAAATTACAATCTGTGAATACTGTAAGTCTATTGTTTTTAAACGCAATCGAATGTTCAACCCCTCCCCCCTAAATTTTCGAGTGAAATTTGGCGAACGTTGGCGAGATTTTGGCGACACATTTGGCGGAATGTAGTCAACTTGGTGCCTTTTTTAAATATTACCCAATTAACGAAATTCTCGCCAAATGGATAAAAATGACGGTACATCAATGAAAATAATGACTAATTGACGAAAATTTAATATCGACTATAAGAATAATCTAGTTTCTTTTACTGTAAATATAGTAAATTCATTGCATTATATAAAGAAAGTCATGTGCTGCACACATCAGATTTATATATTTTATTTTCCATTGATCGTGAAAGAGTTCTAATAAAGAGTATTTTCGGTTCTATAGGTCTGATTTCAAATTATACTTTTAGCCGAAATTGCAGAAATCGTAGCTGCCAAAACTGTCCTAGCCAGTAAAAGGGACTTATGATTGCGGAAACTGGAGTTAAGTATAATATGAATTGATAACAACAATGCACTTTAGACATTATAAAAAGGGGGCATTATAAAACATTATGACGGAGTTTCACTGGCTTGAAAATTTTCACTGAAATCTACTGCGTATTTTCGAATTTTTTCAACTCGATAATGAATTTTGGAATTTCACTTTTTATGTAAACGCGGTAAAATCTAGAAATTATTTTACTAATGAATTTGCTCCAAATTAATCTTAAAAATATGAGTAAAAAATTTCGTTACATGATATATTTCGTTACATAAAACATGATAATCGGAAAAGATAGTTACATGATAATCTTAAATAACACGAGTAAAAAATACAGAATGGGATTATTCCCCACTATTCCCCACTTCACTGTAGAGCGAGTGATTAAATACGTAAGAGTATTCTATCAATTCAGACTCATTGACGGAATATAAAACCATCAAAATTCCATAAGCAGAGTTTAGATGTTTGACTTAAAAGCATCAAGAATATTCCCATTTATTTACAATATTGCTAAATAAGATATTCTGCACCTGTACACATATTATTTCATCTACAATAAGTAGAAATACATACATGTTTAAAATACCTAAAATATTGCCCCATACGTAGATTAATTGAAATAATATTTCATCAAATGTATCTTTTGAAGCTGATATCAACTAAACACATGTAAACAATTTGAAAATTTGAAGAGATCGATAATAGTAAACGTTTACAAAGTTATATAAAAAAAGTATAACTGCATTAAAATATCTATTACAATTTTAGTTTCGCTTCCTTTCTAAATGAAGTCAAAACTTTTACTTTATAAACAAAATTCTCATTATTTTAAACAAAGTAACTCGCTCACGTTTAAAATAGAAATTATTTTACTCAACGAAAAACTTTTCCTTGAATTATTCTAAGGGCATTGTTTCAAGAGCAAAATGGATTATGATAATAAACAGTGTTTTTACCTAAGGTTTAATATATTTAATATGCTGCGAAAAAGGTGCTTCCAAAAACTTATTTCTCTGAGTAAACACTGTGGCGTAAAATAAACAATTACTTATTAAAATAGTATGTTTTGTGTACATATTTCGGGAAAGAATAGCTTGTCTTGTTTTAAAGAAGAAATCATTGTAAATCATATTTTATATGATTTAGTTACTTGTTATGTGTTTTTTAAATCTTATTTTCAAAGTAATACATATTTTCTAAACCATCTACCGTAAAAATGCATTTTGAAATATTTATTGTAAAGTAATAAATATGAAAAAATCATTTGTTATCTTTGGCGAACTTTTCCGGGTTAAGAAATGTCTCACCAAGACATTTTGCATAGATGCAAATAAGATACCGATTGATCACACATTGCATCGATAGACAATTTTCTGTGAGTGGGACTGCCCAGTGAATTGCACTTGCACGATCCAAGTTTGATTCTCGGCTCTGCCAAAACTGTCCCCGTGTTCACAGAGAGAGCGGACACGCTATATATGTGGTTCCGTAAATCTTTCCAAGATGTTGGCCGCAGAGGAAGGAGGGTACGTCCTTGGGCATGCATCCCCTACTACGTTCCGGTCTATATCCGGTGGCACTTCCCGGTCATCCAAACAAATACCTTACACCTTCGGGTGCGTTGGACAATCTGTGTGGAATAAGAAGATACATTTCTGTGAGCTGCAAGATTAATGATCCTACTCGTAGTTTTATTCTACTCCATGGTTTTTCCTTTCATCACTTCCCGAATTTTTGTTGGCAACACTTACCTTCCTGTGTCATGTGTTATGACTATTTCTGACACATGCGCATATACTATCGGTTGTATCCTGTCTGATTAATCCTGATGAAGAAGGCTATTTTTATTGATATATTATTCAACATGTTTATGCTGTCTACTTAAAAGGTATTTATTTTTCAGCTTCTTTCTTGGAACAGTGACATTGAAAAAATTTATTCAAATTATCAATGTTAAAATATTGCTATTTGAATTCCTTCTGAATTCCAATTTTTTATGTTTAGAAAAAACCGCGTTTATTACTCATTTTGTCTCTTTTCTGATTTTTTCCTTAAAAATATCATTATTATCGGGATTCTACGGTAAATAAATAAAGTTATCGCGAGTTTATCAGTTGAAATTATGCGCTGTCCCGATTTACTCCTTTATTTGCCGTAATAATTTTATACATATTCAGTGTTAAAATATTAATTTTTTAATTTCAGTATCTGTCTAGTAAATATTTATAGCACATTTCTTATCTAAGCGTTATAGCACATTGCTCATCTAAGCGTTATAGTGCATTGCTTATCTAAGAGTATTGTCGTATATTCTTCAATTTCTCTGTAATTGAGAATACACAATACAGAGATTGCAGAGAATACACAATATAAACGCAATTTCTGTCTAATTAATCAGTTCTCTATTTGTACTACATCTTAATATTAGGGTGGAGAGTTTGATGACATTGTACTTAGCTAAATTTTTAGTATTTTAAAACAATAGAATATCAATTACTTCGAAGAGTGTTGACTTAAAAACATATGATTAATGTTTTGCAGTACCTCAGCTCTCCGAATTTACGTGGAGTATGGATTCTAAAAATATGTAGTTCGAATGAGATGATTCAGGGGAAGGAACGTAAGAACCCTATGGTTATCATCTCTATTAGGTTCCGGTCTAAATTGGGTGCACATTTACAGTGTTATAACCTCATTGTATGAGTCCTCAACTCCAACACATTCCACAACTCAAAACGCGATCATGAAAAGGTGAATTATTAAGAGCCAAGAATGTACAGACATATATTATGAGGCCAAAACACATTAATTAATTTAAAATGCAAAACCTCTCTTCTGGCATAAATTAACTTAAATAGGTATAACTTACACCTCTGACAATCACCAAAAACTACGCATGAATTTACACTGGACATGATTGTGGCAATACCCGAAGAAATCCTTTAAATAACCGAACACACACAGAGTCTTACAACTTCACTGTCTACCGTCGTTGACTCCCCAGGTCTTGCAGATATGTCTACGTATGTACCGATAACTTCATCGCTCACCATTCTGGAGAAAATCACTCGAATTAGCAGATCTAATCTTCTCTTCCCAAATATAACCGGAACTTTCTTTTCCTGATGAGGTGTTGATTGGTCCACCAAACCAGAAGTCATAATAAGCTGTAAGCCAACAGAAAATTATGCAATACATACAAATTAAGACCATAATAATAAAATATTAATATGGCGTCCTTCATTCCTTACTGTCTACAGAATTACCTTACAACATCGGGTAGATCGAACGATCTGGGGAAAAAGAGAAAGTATCTCAGCTGTTATACTTTTTTAATCAGAATAGTCTAAATCACAGCTCTTCTCATAGATGAGCCTTCGATGAGTTTTTGAAGGCAGCCATTTTTGTTAGCATTCCTTGCTGTTTGGAAGTTATCTTCGATACCACTCGTAACAGCATATGGCGAAATAACTTACGATTGTACTATAATTTAAGGTGTCACTTATTGTGGTACTCATATTGCTGCTCGACTGCACAATAGCTTTCCCAAGATCATGATAACTTACATGCAGTGTTTCTGTTTGTTTTGATATGCCTCTGGGAACAACTGGCAGGATGGAAAACACACTTGATCCCACAATACATTAGATATTCAAAAACATTAGTTTTGAGTCAGCTTCGAAATTCCATTGTTTATGTCGTGAGTATTAGGGCATATTTCATTGTACCCAATAGATAGTAACATATTATGTATATTCAATTAAATCATAATAACCATCTGACAGGATGAAAAAAACACTTGCTCCCACAGTACATTAGATATTCAAAAACATTAGCTTTGAGTCAGCTTCGAAATTCCATTGTTTATGTCGTCTGTATTAGGACATATTTCATTGTACATAATAGATAGTAACATATTATGTATATTCAATTAAATCATAACCTTTCTCACTCTCTCTCTCTCTCTCTCTCTCTCTCTCTCACACACACACACACATACACACACACAAAATCGTCATCACAATGCACTGTGTGGATAAAAACTCAGAACATCCGTGGAATAAAAAAATACAGAAGAAGACGCAATGCGATAGTGTTTGTTTTAATAGTTTTAAATATCCACTAAAAGATAATGTAAACATATACAATTAAATAGTGAGGTTGGAATTTAATGTCATATTATTGACCATCTAATGTAAAAATTACACATATACTGTAGTTCTATACTACTTTTAATGCTTTAAAACGCCAAAAGAAACAGTTTTAAATGAAATTGCTTGATGTTTGCAGCATACAAATAGTTCTTGAGAATTACAGGAATGTTATTAAGGGTAGCAATAAAAAAGAACACCGGGAGATGGGTTGCGAATTCTTTTATTCATTATCAAGGCGTGACTGACATTGCAGATATCTCTGAGGAAAGAAACTAATTTGTTTGAATTTATATAATTGATGAAATGTAATTAAAATTAGTTCATACTTTATGTAAACACAAATAGAAAACATAAACAGATTTGTTCTGTACAAAAATGCATAGGTATACAAAAAGAAGTATCTATTTGTACGGAAAGAAGTACAGACAAATCAAAATAAATATTTCAAGCTTTTCTTGTCATTTATTTAAATATATATCTGAAACATGAAATATTTTTGACTATGTGTATATAAAAAAAACATTGATAGGCTGTCTGTCCCTTCCGTATACAAACATACAATATTTGACGGATTTTTTAAGTGGGTATTCTTCCATTTTACTGCGTTCGACAATGTCCATGTTTCAATTTTTTAGGCTCAGATGTTGTCGAGATATAATTAGACATATTAATATCAAACCCCATAAAAATAACATTAGACAGACGTTATCTTTTTCTGAAACTATATTTGAAAAAATATTTTTTATTCATTAAAAGTAGAATTAAAACGCTTTTATTGTGTTAAAAATGCATTTATACGACTTGTACATTTTATATAATACTAGCCGCCTTTGGCGACCAGCCTGTTCTCTACCCTTGAAAATTCTGACTGTGACAAATTTTGACCGTTGCAAACTGGCTGGCGCGACCTATCAGAAAAGTGTAAGGTAACTGTTTGGACGGTCAGTAAGTGCCACCAAATTTAGACCGGAACCCAGTGGGGGAGGCATCCACAGGGACCGTACCCTCCTTCCCCTTTCACCAACCTCTCGGTAGGCCTTACGGTCCCATATGTTTAACGTCATCGTACTCCGCGTAAACACGGCGGCAGTTTCGGCAGTGGTGGGAATCGAACCCGGGCCTACCGAGTACAATTCCAGCGCGCTAACCACTGGGCTACCGTACCATCCACGACAATCTCCATAACTTTCTTTTTATTCACCCAATTTAGACCAGAACCCAATGGGGGAGGCATCCACAGGGGGCGTACTATCTTTCCCTTACCACGAACCTCTCGGAAGGACTTGCGGACCCACATGTTTAACGTAGTCGTACTCCGCCTGGAGACGGAGGCAGTTTAGGCAGTGGCGGGAATCGAGCCCGGGCCTACCGGGTGCAATTACCGCGCGCTAATTTAAATTTTATAATGACCATATGCTATTTAAAATATCCATCGTTCCATCATTTAAAATATCTATAAAATTAAAATATCCATCGTTTCATCATTTAAAATATCCATAAAATTAAAATATCCATCATTTAAAATATCCATAAAATTAAAATATCTATCGTTCCATCATTTAAAATATCCATAAAATTAAAATATCCATAAAATTAAAATATCCATGAATTAAAATATCCATTTAAACTCTCCATAAATTAAAATATCCATTTAAAAAATCCGTATCGTTCCATCAATCAGCCATATCGTTCCACCAATCCATAAATATAATAATTTCAAATACATCATAATTCAATCCACCATAATTCAATCTTTTAAATTATTTAAAATATCCATTTAAAATATCCATAAATTAAAATATCCATTTAAAATATCATATAAATATAATAATTTCACCCGATGTATACAACACACATGCTAAACTCTTAATTCATTTAAAACCGGAAGGGCTGTCTCCTTTGAAAAGGCGAAAAAACTTCTGCGGGTGAAAACGCGTTTCGCCGAGAAATTGAAAATCCTTAACTCATTAAAATCGCGATCCTGTGGATATTTATAATTATTTTTTGACCAGATTGAGCTTGTAAGAAAGCCATATGTTTGAGCTTTCTAAAAATGTAAATTATTAGTCGAAATTATTAGTAGTTTTTGCGATGAGAGGATTTAAAAACGGAAGTTCGTTTTTTTTTAACCGAAAGTAACTTTTGTTTTAAAATTTTAAAAAAATATTAGAATTTGAAATTTAGAATCGAAATTGATATATATTTTTACTCTCAATTGTCTGCTTTTTCCGGTAGTGTGATTTGTTTCTTTCTACTACGTCTAAATGGTGGAGCAAAAAGGGCAAAAATGGGTATAAACGGTCGAAATCGCATAAAACATTAAATAACAAAAAAATAATTGAAATTTTGAAAATCGAATTTCACGTGTCCCCTTCCTACCCACCCCCGGGTTGCCGATTGCCAAATTTCGTAGCTCTCTGAAGCGCGGTCGCTGAACGTATAGTGTATAAGAGATACAGACACACATACATTGCCTTTTATTATATAGATATTGGATCAAATTAACAGAGAAGTTAATAGCAACATAAATTTAGCAAATGAACAGTATTATGTCATTACAGTTTGATTTGTGTTATATCAATTAAGTTAATTAGATAATCGATTTTACGTAAATTAATGATATTTAAAATTAATTTCCGTTTTGTTTTGTCAAATATGTTTCAAAGTCATGTCATTAATTTCTGATTACGTTTAATTGACTCTTGCAACCGGACAAAATAGCTCAGAATAGCGCAGAATATATGTACATTGATTTTTTCACGCCATAATATGAAAAAGAACAACTGCTATTTTTTTAATCTTTTACTGAAATCTAATGGGCCAATTGTAAATTTCACAAAACCCTGAGAGTTCTTGTAATTGACCAATACGTAGGTTACATTCCAATTGTGGCGATAGGCGCAACGCACACATATGCAAAAAGAGCCGTACCTCTGAAAATAGTTGAGTTATGTTTGAACATTCACTAAATGTCTAAATATAACTATATTCTGTTCTGAATACTATGTCACAATATTTTCCCTACAAATATCATATTGATTATTGTAGGGTATATAATAATGTATTAAACTTTGTGAAATATACGTATATGCCAAAGCTGGATGGCTGAGTTCGCCGATCCTTGAATCGAGTTATGCTCAAAAGATACAAAATGCATTTTAAAATTTATACAAAATATGGATGGGCAAGGGTACTAGACCCTAAATGTTTGCTCTAGTATTTGCATACTTTGCCTGCAGTAAAAATACCTTATTGAGAATACGATCTTTCAAATTGCGAATAAGTTAATTTGTTGCACCTGAGCATTAAATAAACTAATCGATATTTCTAATTGCGAAGTAGTTCTTTACAGCCTGTGCCCGCCCAGCGCACTATCGGGATATGTGGTTGATGAAAAGTAATTGCTAAAAATATTACCCCTAAAAAGAGACAGCCAAAAAATGAATCCTAACTGCGAGTATGTTTCGAACATGGATTAGAAGCACAATTAAAAATAAAATATCAAAGTCTGAATATATCTGACACATGTTGCTGTAAGGCCCGGATACACTTAGATAGGTTTATATGTAGATTTATGAGTTCTAACAAGAATATAAAGGGTCCAGATGGGCAGACGCCAATTTACAGTAACCCTGACCAGAGAGATCAGGAAATCCATAGGAAAGCGGATTAAAGGTGAAACCATGGGATCGGTTAAGTTTAACCAATGAGAAACTGTTGCCACGTCGGCCGAAGTCAGCCAATGATCACAGAAGAGGCGTATCAGAGCTCAGGCACAAAGATATGGCAACTGTTATAAAGATCTACAGACAAATCAGTAATCGTTGAGAATTGAATTAAGATGTGAGATATGCATAGAGATGGTTGTTGTCGTTGTTGCTGTTGAGACCCAGACTGTCCGACCTACCAGAAAGGTGTAAGGTAACTGCTGCATAGAGATGGTTGTTGTTGTTGTTGTTGAGACCCAGACCGTCCGACCTACCAGAAAGGTGTAAGGTAACTGCATAGAGATGGTGAAATAGCTAATACGCGCATTGAAATATTCATGAAATTACGTGCAGGTAGTGATAATGAGTCAACTTTCAGACGAGAGTCAGTGGTGTGCCGTCATAAAATTGAGACAATGATTACTGAAGAGGCAATGTTCAATAGCAAGTTTTGCGAGTGTCTATAATAAAAGGAAATAGGCTGCGTGTCAATGTCCAAAGACAAGAGAAAAGGTTTGTGCATATTAACATATTTAAAAGGTCATTACCTTGTTTGAAAAATAGACCTGATCTCACATACCCAATCTCATCCTTAATTATATTTGATAATTGTTGTAATTAATTCAATAATCAATATAATGTTTTTAATAAAAATGCTTAAGTTAAAAGCAATTAGTTGTGTAGTATTATATTAAAATATTCTATTCCAGGAACTCGCACTAAAGATAATATGGTGGGTTTTAATATGTCGCGCAATGCAAATGTTTTACGACTTTACAATGTACGGTCATGTTCTAAGCTTAATTAAGTATGTTTCTTAAAGGTGAAATTAAAGTTATTTTTGTTTGTGTACCACAGTTGTAGAAACATTATTTGCAATTATAAATATGCCAACATGTCCATGTTTAACCTTTTACTTACGGCAGTACAACAGTTGTACAACTGAAAATCTCTTATTCTAGAACGGAGCTGGTTCAACTGATGTACCTGTCTTTTTCACCCCCATTTTTCTGGGAAAGGAGAAGAGCGGCTATTGTACCCAGTTGAATGCCTTGAAAAATGCCTGCAGCCCTTCCTTCAAGTTTCTCTTGACTGAAGGGGGAACTAGTTACGAACAAAAGACAATGTCATTGAAGGTGTTTATTTAGAGGGTGGAATATTCAATTATTTTGCCGTTTTGGAGTTGAAAAATTGGATTCTTGGCGCCGTGAGGTAAAGGTTAAAGTCACGTTTAATTGCTGTTAATTAGCGTTAGAACTTCATTCAGGAATTGGAGAAAATAAAAATAAATAAATGTATTTAAAACATTTTATTTGAATTCGTGTTGGGTTCATGGATAATACATTACTCAGTCCAAGTGCCCCTTGCGAGACGGGACTCATCTAAGCAGCCCAGTAGAGCAACAGCCAAACAATGTTTGTATTCAGAGGATAATCAGTGGGCATCTGTTCTACCATATTTTAATTAGCTGCGGCTTTAATCGCGCAGCTTCCCGGATGCACTACAAATATGAGTTCAACAGAATTAAATGAACAAAATTAAACATTATATACAGTATACTTATAAAATTTTATCGGTACATATAGACAGTATACCAACTTTTCGCAATTCCATACTCTAGGGCAGTGTTCTTCAACCTGTGTTCCGCGGAACCCTAGGGTTCCACTCAAACGCTTCAGGGGTTCCGCGAGTCGATACTATAATTCATTGTTTTTGTTTTGTTTTTCTTTGTTTTCAATTTCATATGACATATATATGTATAATACAAATACTTTATATGAAATATTTATCTTCTTGTTTGAATTAATGCAAATTTATATCTTATATAAAGTTGTTATAACAAAGGCAGATACGCACCTTGTTCATAACATGTAATACGTAATATGACACATCCCCCCTAAAATCAAATCTGGGTGTGCTACTGAACGAAGGGTTCCATAAAAAAAATATCTCAAAAAAAGGGTTCCGCGAGATGACAAAGGTTGAAGAACACTGCTCTAGGGGATATAAACCTATGTTTTCCGACGTGGGCTTAACTAAGGTCCGACCAAAACACAATATGCATATCACGCTACAATCACGAGGTTGATGTCTATAAACAGCATGTATTAATGCTGTCAGCATTGAATCTACATATATACATGCTACTATATTGAATTCCAAGTGTCAATTCTTTTAATCATGTTTACATTTTAGTATTAAGATTTAGAGCGTCATAAAGGTTAAAATTAATGACTTCATGAATCTGTAAGCAGCTTTGATAGTATCGAATCGTTGGCCGGTTGATGATGCACCTAAACTTAATTTTTGTAAACAAAAGTGATATATTTTTATGTTTTATTGAAATATATTTTGCTTTTTTGACAAAATTAGTTTCAACGAACCTGGTAGAACACAGCGATTACTATAAGGATTCTAGGAGAATCATACTAGGTGGATCTTAGTTTGATTCAAGGAGCTGCCCAAATTCGGGTTGGAAGCACCCGGAGTTACCCATGTCTATAAGAACACGGATCCGTTAAATATTTGAATCTACAAGTCTTCCCGATAAGTTGGTGGTAAGAGAAGAATTGTACAGTGTTTGTGGATGTCAGTCACACTAGGTTCCGCTCTAAATTGGATATTACATTTCCAACCGTCCAAATAAATAAATTACATTTTCAGATAGGTCGAACTGTCTGGGTTAGAAAGAAAGAAATATTAGCTTCAATCCTTCCATTAAAAAGTGATTTTTATTGTAATAATTTCATTTCTATAACATTAATTCAGATTTCATATTTTTTTACTGAAATGATAGTAAGAGAATGGAGAATGCGGAAAGTGTTATTTAACTTAATGGTAAGCTTGGCATTAATGTTTTTGTTTTCCATTAATCATTTAAATCTGATACAAATGTAAAAAAAAATGTGTGTTATGTGCTATTATTACGCATAAATATGTACAATTACGTAAAGACTGAAATACTGTTTTAATAAAATAAAAAATTGTTTAGTTTTTTAAGTATATTGTAAATATGCAATCAGATGTCAATTCTGTCTGACAGCTACTATAAATAAAACAGCATATGATGTCAGCAGCACATGATTTTAACTACATAAAGCAATGAATTTGAAACTTTCACAGCGAAAGCATTATGTGTAACACCGGCTACACAATGTTTTTAATTTTAATGTTTGTACATTTGACGTTTTTCTAAATAACAACATGTAAAACTACACAACTAACGTAATGTACCCAAATGGCCCTATATTTTCGCAAATCGTACTGTTATCCATATTATTACTATGATCATTATCCATATTATTACTATGATCATTATCCATATCATTACTATGATCATTATCCATATTGATTGCATCAGCAAACGAAAATAAGATCGTATGTTACAATATTCTAATTATCAGTTCCATTGTTTTCACTTATTTAGTGTTACTTTTTCACTTTTACTGATATTTTAGTCAATTCGTAACTTTTTATAAAGTCTCCAAGTAGGCGGTAGTTTGGCAAAAAAAAGTCTCCAAATTCACTAAATTCATTGCAAAGCATTGCACCTAATTTTGTCACCTAATAAGTATGTCATTCTACGCAACGACAATTCCTTGCTACAATTCTCCAAAAGCATGAAATATTTCGACGGATTCCAGTATATGTAATGATGGAATAATCCTATCTTTTGGAAGCCGTCCTTCTTTGACCATGTTCTGTGAGTATTATGAAAATGTATTTTGGGTGGATGCAATAACAACAAATATTCTAACTGCAACATGATCACACGAAAAGTAAGAGAAATACTCGAATTTAAATAATCTAAACAAATATCAACCTTATTTGCAAGTTAATATTTATACGAAATAAATAAATAAAATACGGAGTTTTGCAGTCACTGATTATTTCATGGCCCTCACCTTGCTGACGAAAAGCAGTAATCTTCAAACCATGGTTCGCAGATGGAAATTTGATGCTCAATTGAGAACTTTCTCGCGTTTATGCAAACAACTTGTTATAGGGCAAAATTATATTTAATGTAATTCTAAGAGATTGTCATTTTATCAGTGGGTGGGGTTAAAACAACGTCCTCCATTGTCTCCTGGGTTCTAGGTAAATATTTCTACCGAGAAATGTTTTCAAATTATTTGTTTAAGTTGTGTTTATTGAACCAATATTAAACAGTAAGCGGTAATAACCATAAACCACGTTTCACGGATTGTGGCTATTGCTTAGTTAAGCACTTTCTTGCTTATATATGTTTGATCACTTATTATTTTAAACAATATAATTCTGACTGAGGGACAAATTACAATCAATTATATTAATGTTTATAATAACGCACATGTAATGGTGCCATTGGACGTACAAATCCTGGTAATAATTGCCCAGAACTAATGAAAAACGATTTTCCATAACATGTGAAAAACACGTAGTTCTGAGTAACATACTGTCACAAGTAAATATTTTTTAAACTACAAAACATTGAATGTTTGAAAACTACCAGTTTTGCAAATACATCGCAGTTATAAATAGGTTTCTGTTCTTCAAAACGAGGAAAGTAAAAATTTTAAAGGAAGCAAGTCAACGATTACAGCTTACAAATGTGTTCCGCAGATTACAGAAATGTATTACGAATACAGTAAAAGGAAAACCCGCCGTCGGGTTAGGAATTCGTTTATTCATTATCAGGGCGTGACTCACATTTCTGATGCATGGAAAGAAAACAACCTTAGAAAATAGTCTTAAGAATTTTTTTTTTATGAAAAGTTTTTAAAATGAATTAAAATTTCATATGTTTTCGTTATGTTGACACAAGTAAATACGTAAGAGATTTTATTTTTCATTCAGTTGATGAAATCTGTCTTGCATAATATATGGAGATGTCTATGTGTCTTTGTTCATCTCTATGTGTGTGGCCTAGAGCAGAAAATCTAAGCATCGTAAGTCTATGAAATGTGGTACACAGATACTTCATGACCTGAAAAGGTGACACCTGGGCGTTATTTTTTAATTTCCTTACATATATTTATATATATATATATATATATACATATATATATATATATATACATATATATATACATATATATATATATATATACATATATATATATATATATATATATATATATATATATATATATATATATATATATATATATATATATATATATATAGAGAGAGAGAGAGAGAGAGAGAGAGAGAGAGAGAGAGCGTGTGTGTGACATGAAAAGTTCTATTTAAAGGACATGATTTTAAAATGTTTCAAAAAACTGTAAACATTGTCATCAAAGATTTAAACACGTAATTGTACTCCTTTCATATGATTCAGTGTTGTGAAAAAAACATTAATATATATGTCCAACCTTAATTTTCTTAATACTTTCCGATGGTATAGATCCTGAACGAATGTCCTTTCCATTTTAATATCTTCAAAAAGCGTAACTTATTTATCCGACTTGGAACTCCAATCAGCCCTCAAAGTATTGCTCATAAGAGTCCTCTTAATTATTGACCAGACTAGTATGGACACCGTGACTCCAGGGTAGTAACTCTCATGTAGTAACTTCAAGCTATTAACGGTTAATAGGGAGAAGAGTTTGCCTGTTTTGGCACATGGCGAATTATTAAAGGTAAATTTTTGTCGACGTCTCATACAATTTGGAATCAAGTGTATCGATGTGCGTCTCTTTCCGTTATCTTGGGTTCAACTGGAAACAGGCTGAACTAATTTTCCTCGTTCTTGCAACTATTTTAATATGTTGAAGCCACCACCATTTAGAGCAGTTGACTAACTAGATTGTATTTTGTGGACAGAAAACTACAGATTGTAGAAATGTTTATTTACAAAACATATACTAAATATTTATTTATGGTTGATAAATATACCATTTTAAAGTACCACCGAAAATTCCTCTTTTATTCAAAAAAATTGGTAGCCACACGTCAGGCTGAAAATGATCGCTGAGTGATGGTAGTCAACAACAAAACCAAAGTGGTTGTTATTTCAAAAGTACATGTAGAATAATACTTTATGTATGCCCATTATCGGTTTCAGTTTTTTAAAAATTATTATACTTATATTTTGGGGGTAGTGATATATATATATATATATATATATATATATATATATATATATATATATATATATATATATATATATATATATATATATATATATATATATATATATATATATATAATGAATATAACGTGGATATAAGAAATATTAAAATATAACAGAAATCACACTCAAAAAGCGCAGAGCTGCACTTGAAAGAGGATTAACTATATTTCCAAAAGGACAAAGTGAGATGAATGCAATGTGCCAAAAAATGGCTCGGGTGGGAGTTGTGACCCCATTCATCCCGGTTAAAGCAAGCTTTATGTCGCGACAACACTCCCGGAGAGCCGGTAAATTGCGGAATAGGAATACAGAACTATCAAGGTTTATGAGGAAAACCAAACATTAAAAAATACATATACATATGAAGATGCAAAATTATCCAGAAAGCATGAGATGTAATAAACACTATGCGATCAAATAGATAGAAATGTCGAGATTTAACTTCATCAATCGACACCAACTATACATGTATGAAATATGCATGTTAGAAATATAAATCAAAAGAGTAAATTACCATACTTTTTTTTATTAAGAATACCATACAATATTACACAAGATTCAATCAGGGCCAACGGCCGTACCGTGCTGAAAACACCGGTTCTCGTTAGATCACCGAAGTCAAGCAGCATCGGGCGCGGTTAGTACTTGGTGGGTGACCACCTCGGAACACCGCGTGCTGTTGGCCATCTCGGGTGCGGTATCCCCGTGGTTTGCACGCTACCACAAATGCCGCCGTGTTCATGAGGAGTACGATGACGTTAAACATGTGGGTCCGTAAGTCCTTCCGAGAGGTTGGTGGTAAGGGAAGAAGGGTACGGTCCCTGTGGATGCCTCCCCCACTGAGTTCCGGTCTAAATTGGGTGGCACTTCCCGGCCGTCCATACAGTTACCTTACACCTTTCTGGTAGGTCGGGCGGTCTGGGTCTCAACAACAACAACAAGATTCAATCAAGTATTTATCTTTTAAACATATTGCCTAGCTAATCATGTACAGCCTCACACATAAATAGGTACCCATCCTATTCCAAAACAGAGTATCATAGATACTAGTCAAGAAGTCTTGAGATCAGAAACCCTGACGTTTTACTTCTGACAATTGAGGCTGTATATCGACTGTAGTATTATTTAAATATAATCTGTAACAGTCGGTTACAGTTATTTTATAAAACTGTTACCAATTTTATAAAAAAACACTTTGGCGTTTCTTCACGTTGTTTCACATTTTGACATATTTTTCAGCCATTTTACACTTATAGTTAATGATAAATGACGAAAGTAAACATTTTCTGAAGTACAGATTCTCAAAGGAAGACGATGAAACGTTGGAAAATTACATTGTAGATATTGCTAGAATGCAACATGGATTTATATCGAAAAATCTATATCAAGAAAATTCGTTTATGAATTTGCAATTATTAATTAAAAGAATATGCCATAGTTCCGGAAAAAAGTCAAGAGCTAAAAATTGGCTAAACAATTTTAGAAAACGAATTTTCCTTAGACAGCCAGATTGAACAACTTTTAATCGTCATAGGCCATCAACAAACAATTTCAGCAAAATTGCTTGTTGCAACGTACGAAACGCTTGCTTAACGCACGAAAATCATCTGAAAAATGTTGATCATCTGAAGAAATTCTGCCCTTACTAAATCCTTTTTGACGTTCAATAAGTTTAAGATGAATAGGGTCATAAATAATGCCAACTTATGTACCAGTTTAAAGCATCCTAGAAGAAGAATCCATGCATAAAGAAGAGAAAAAATTAAAACAAAAAAGAGCCACTTGATTTTAAGCCAGAAGGAATTTTCAAAAGTAGGTATTTATTGTTTCAAAGAAAGACAGAAGCAAAATCGAAGCTCCACAATCAGCTGCAAAGAAAATAAAGTAAAATATCGTGTAAATATGTCTGAAAATTCTAATCATTCTGATAGAAATATGTCTATTTATAGTTAAATAGATTATAGTAAAATTGAAAATATTTTACAGCATAATTCTAATATTTAAGCACAGATGTAAAGGTTATGGTGATTATATTCTTATAAACTTTCTTATAAAGAAATTACATTGGTTTTGCCATTGAAAGCATTGGTATAAATCATGATCTTGTGATATTAATGCAACAACAAAAGTCTAATTAAGATTGTTTTTTCTGAAAAGTTAATTTATTTGTCATAAATATTTAATACACTATGATATGCCTTCCAGAACCCAGAATATCACAATATAGAGTAGACTCTCAGCACCTAAATATTTTGGAGTGCCATTTGCAAATTTTAATCTCCGCTAATTGCTTATTATGGATGCAATATATTTTATTCACCCACACCCCTAATTTACGCGCTAATATTTTCTTCTGATATTTATTGAATAACTTAAAAAAAACGGAATATTCAGATTCTAAAAAGTAAGAGTTGAGATAGTGAAATTTCAATTGAAAAAACAAGAGCATTAAAATTTGAAATGCAATAGCTTACTGATTGTTAAGCTAACATACTAAATAAATTGCTTTTAATGTAGAGATAAATCCTTTTCATATTTTTCAGAAAATTTAGCCATGGTCCATAATATCCCATGGTGTGGACCACTGTACTCCAACCACGGGGTAGAATTATCCAATTTGTCACTTGTTATTTCATAAATTCTATAGAATTATATAATTGTAATTACTGTTTTTAAGTAGAATAAGTACTGTTTTTAAGTGTTATTAAGTTGTCCATTACTTAAAAGAAAAGCGTCAAACTGTACAAGTTGGTACATTTGTAGAAAAATATTAGGGGAATACACAGATATAAACTGTTTTTCGATTTACAATTTAGATTAGGAAATATGTAATGCCAAAATCAAAGAAGCAGTTTTTGAGCTGCGACTTCGATTCCTGGACAGATTAACAATAGAAGGACTTCCAATTTTTGTTAACATGTACCTACATATTTGAATTTTTGCAGGACGGAGCCTTTTTTAAATTTCAATTTAGTTAATGAGTTACTCAATTCCTATACACTTCTGAAGTGAGAATTGTACTTCTCTGCGGGTTCAGATTTAATTGGTCGAGACGATTGCTAGCTTCTTTCTGATTGGTTTTAGGCAGAAACGTCACAAAATGGGCGAAGACTAAGTTATTGAAGCATTAAAAACTTTAAAAGTACAGATCTTTATTTCTAAACATGACTACAACTTTGGTAGTGTACTTTAGAACATGTGAAATGTTAATAATCAAATGACTTATCGTAACAGTAGATTTCTCTTTTATCTTTTGCGACTGGCAACATTGGTCTTATCATTTAATGCTCGAATGGATAGGACATTTGCAGTGTATTTCAGGTATTTGTGTCTCCTATAAAATTTTTTAATCTTTGTGCTTGTCGTCTAAATAGCAAAAGTTTATAGATACTTCATTTTATTTAGTAGGCATATTTTAAGTTAGGGATATATATATATATATATATATATATATATATATATATATATATATATATATATATATATATATATATATATATATATATATATATATATATATATATATATATATATATACATATATATATATATATATATATATATATATACATATATATATATATATATATATATACATATATATATATATATATATATATATATATATATATATATATATATATATATATATATATATATATATATATATATATATATATATATATATATATATATATATATACATATATATATATATATATATATATATATATATACATATATATATATATATATACATATATATATATATATATATATATATATATATATAAAGAGAAAAAGATGTTTCATGTTACACTACGGGATGGCCGTGAGGCCATAAAATAACGTGAGGTGTAGACTTATAATAACGTTCTCTTTATTTTAATTAAATTTATTTCACTTTTAATTCAATTTTCGTTCTCATTCAGTAACCGGACTTATTTTCAAAGGTGGCGTAGAGAAAATACGAAAAACTAAAATATCTAGAGAACGGCTAGTCCTAGTGTAATGGGGTTGGTCTTATTCTTTTCATCGTTAAAAATTACGTATTAAACGAGCATTTAATGAATATATGTGAGTATATACCTAGTTCTTTATTTTAGATTTTGACGATTTTTGCGGACCATTTTGCAAAAAAAGGCAGGTTATGTTTTCCAAAATTGTACCAAAATCTAATCAGCACCAGGGAAACCCACAAGTGACTCATCTACCGAATTTTGTGAAATTTTTTCATTAGTTTTACAGATAGAGTGGATACATACATTTGCGGGCCATTTCGCAAAAAAAAAGGCGGGTTATTTTATCCCAAATCGTACCTAAAACTAATCAGCACTAGATTCGCTCACAAGTTACTTACCAAATTTTGTGAAATTCGGTCCATTACTGTTTTAGTTAAAGTGGATACAATATCTGCACAGACAGACAGACAGACACACAGACACACACACAAACGCCACGCTAAAAATGGTTTTTTCGTATTCTAGAGGTCTTGAAACGTGTAGATCCGTCGCGATTTTCGACATGATTCCAATACTTTCCCTATACATTACCATGTATTGCAGGGAAATTAGAAATAGTTCCAAAACTCGCCTCCAGGGGAAATTCTGGCCCTGCAAATGTGTAGTAGTGTGAATAATGAATAAGTAAATGACAAATGAGGCAGTGCAAATCATTTTTTTAACAATGCATGACAACGTTGATTGTTAATTACAAATGATGTTCAATATGACCAACATTGTCCTGTTCCTCAATAGCAGTTGCAACTTCTTCAACTTGTTGCGAACTGACCGCATTGCGTCCCCGGGCTGGCTGTCGTGCTAAAGTTCCGGTAGTTTCAAATCGTTGAATGATGTTTCGTAAGCTTTTTCGCTCATCTCTTCTCGTCGTAACTTGTTCGACCGCGGAATTCATGAAGAGCAGCACTGGTTTTCTCGTTCCGTTGATAATACAGCTTGACTAACAAAGAGCTGTCACATAAGGTAAGATCCATCTAAGGTTCTAGGTAGTCTGCCTCCGAATGATGTTTCGTAAGCTTGTTAAGCTCATCGGTCCTCGTTGTAACTTATTAAACCTCGGAATTCATGAAGGGCAGCACTGGTATTCTCGGCCGTTTGATAATACAGCTTGACAAACAAAGAACTGTATCGTAAGGTACGATCCATTATAAAGTTCTAGGTAGTCCGCCTCCGAATAATGGGAATTCTCCTAGTCATTCATTTTTTCCATATGATCGCTACACGAAACGCGATTATGCAATGTAGTGCATTTACTGGGTAAACAGCGCCTAAATTTCCACTTGAGACGATATTTGGGGATATTTTTTTATTTAGAAATCGAAACCCCATTTTCCACTGTATACGCCCATCAAATTGTGTTACGCTTCGTCCAATACATTATTCACTAGAGGGCTCTGAACACCTCACGTTATTTTATGACCACCCGGTATAACACCACGAACTTGTCTTGGCAGAAGATCGTATCTCAATATAAGCAAACGAGTTTGTCCTAACAGCGCGGGTTGACTTTTAAGAGATTAATGCTATGATATAGTTTTGTTGATGGCTAAATTAATGCAGCAGGTTTGAAAATATGAATAAAAATATATCCATAGTATCGTTCTATTTATTTGAAAAAAAATTTAACACATTTTACACCTTTTACACACTTTAACACACCTTTTACACACTTTAACACACTCCCGGCCGTCCAAATAGGTGCTCTTAGTCCCCTGGACGAGTCGGACGGTCTGGGTCTTCTACACTTTAACACACGGGGCCAACGGCCGTACCGTGCTGAAAACACCGGTTCTCGTTAGATCACCGAAGTCAAGCAGCATTGGGCGCGGTTAGTACTTGGTGGGTGACCACCTCGGAACACCGTGTGCTGTTGGCCATCTCGGGTGCGGTATCCCCGTGGTTTGCGCGCTAGATTTGCACGCTACCACAAATGCCGCCGTGTTCATGCGGAGTACGATCACGTTAAACATGTGGGTCCGTAAGTCCTTCCGAGAGGTTGGTGGTAGGGGAAGGAGGGTACGGTCCCTGTGGATGCCTCCCCCACTGGGTTCCGGTCTAAATTGGGTGGCACTTCCCGGCCGTCCATACAGTTACCTTACACCTTTCTGGTAGGTCGGACGGTCTGGGTCTCAACAACAACAACACTTTAACACACACGCGTTACAATTTCTTTTCCCGGCCATCCACTATGTTGCTCTATGTCCTAGGATGAGTGGGATGGTCTGGGCTTTCGACTCTTTAACACACACAAGGCCAAATAGTGCTACTCACCAATGTTGTTCCTTAAAGTAAATTTCTGATTTTTCCTTACTTAATAACTTTTACTTTGAAATAAACTAATGGAATTTTTAATGTTTATAGTTTACAAAAAAAAAATGAATTACTTTGCAAATTAGGATTAAAAATAAACGCAAACGCATAACAACCAACTAAAAAAATATAATATTCTCATTTGCAATTATTCCTCTTTGGGAACAAAACAAGCTATTCTTTATTAAAATATGCACACAAAATATACAATGTTAATAAGTAATTGTTTATTTTACGCCAGGTCTTTTACTTTAAGTAACATTTTTCAGGCTTACCTTTTTTCTGCAGCATAATAAATATATTAAATCTTAGGTAGAAAGAAGGCTTATTATTATATTCCATTTTACCCTTAAAGCAATTTTCTTAGAAAAATGAAAGAACTATATGATAAATTCATTTCGTTGGGTAAAATAATACCTCTTTTATACGTGAACAAGCTTCGTTGTTTTAAACTAATGAGATTTTTGTTTATTATATAAAAGTTTTAACTCAATTTTTAATGAATGCAACAAAATATATATATATATATATATATATATATATATATATATATATATATAATAACTTAATAACTACAATAGCGCAGTTATATTATTTTTTATGTATAAATTTGTCATATTTTATCATTATGAATCTATCCAAATATCCAATTATTTTATAGGAATTTCGCTAATATTAACTTTAAAAATATAAATTTGCTGCAAATTTAGTTCACATTCTAAATATGCTATTTAGTAGCATATAGAAAAGGGGAAATTTGGATTGTTTTCATTTAAAATGTCTCCTGAACTACACAAAGAAATGTTGTGATTTTTTTTTCTCTGGCAATGCGTTTATGTCTGGGTAATCTTTTTATCTACATTTTACTACTCTTCAGAGAACTGTGGTAACCCGGGATTTAAAATAATATCTATATGGCTGGCTGTTTGCACATGGCCGCTTTTAACACGAAATCACCTTGAAAGATATACATACATTTTCACTAGCTTGTAAAACTTAATAAAGAGCAGATTTTTAGCGAAAATTATTTTTTTAATGGCATCCATACAGAAATGTGAAAATTCAAGATAGAATATTGCATGTCAGTAATCATGGCAAAATATTAAACAGAAACGCGTTGAAGTATTTCTATTTCTTCAAAATATTGTTATCGCATTCTCTTCTGTGCTCCTCTATTATTGTATCTGTTACCGGCAAAGTTTGAAAAGCAAGCATTGTATTGAATGATTAGGCATTCTAATAGAAATCATGACGTTTTCTGGCAAAGTATGAAATGCATGTTTTATTTTAATATTTTACATACATTACATAAGCATTGTATAGAATACACAGGCATTACATATAATGACAGATACTGTTTCGGCAAAGTGTGAAAAAAGTTTTTATTGAAAAGATGCATGTGAAAATGTGTGAAGCACAAAATGTAATATACGGAATTTTTCTACAGATAAATTTTTCTACAACATTGGTAGTGTACTTGAAATGTTGAAGAAAATGTGAAATGTTGATAATCAAATGACTTATTGTAACAGTAGATATTTACTCTTATCTTTTCCGATTGGCAACATTCGTCTTATCATTTAATGCTCGAATGGACAGGACATTTACAGTGTATTTCAGGTGCTTGAGTGTCCTATAAAATTTTTCAATCTTTATGTTTGTCGTCTAAATAGCAAAAGTTTATAGATTCAATCTGTCTCTTGCTTCAGAAGCAAGCACATTTTGTGTTCATTTTGATTAAATATTTGAACTTGAAAAATAATTTTTTCGAAATGAATATTTTTTAATCCTAATGCTTTTCCATGACTAGAAATATGCATATTATTTAATATTTTCCTCATGATAGATAATTATTTTTTTAATACTTCTTTTTAATAAGTAGGCCTATTTTAAGTTAGGAATATATATACATATATATATATATAGATAGATAGATATATGTATGTAAGGAGAAAGAGAGAGAGAGAGAGGTTTCACGTTAATACTACCGGGTTGCCATAAAATAACGTGAGGTGTTCAGAGCCCTTTAGTTAGTAATGTATTGGACAAAACGTAACAAAATTCGGTGGGCGTACACAGTGGAACTTGTTGTTTCCTTTTCTAAGAAGAAAATTAGTTCCAAAATTCGCCTCCAAGGGGAATTCTGGTTCTTCAAAAGTGTAGTAGTGTGAATCATGAATTAGTAAATGACAAATGAATCAGTACAAATAAATTTTATTAACAATGCATGACAACGTTGATAGTTAACTACTAATGACGTTCAATATGACCACCATTGTCCTGTTCCACAATAGCAGTTTCCCTTGTTCATGCCGAGTACGATCACGTTAAACATGTGGGTCCGTAAGTCCTTCCGAGAAGTTGGTGGTAGGGGAAGGAGGGTACGGTTCCTGTGGATGCCTCCTCCACTGGGTTCCTGTCTAAATTGAGTGGCACTCCCCGGCCGTTCAAACGGTTACCTTACACCTGTCTGGTACGTCGGACGGTCTCAACAACAACAACAATAGCAGTTTCAACTTCTTCAACTTGTTGCTGACTGTCCGCATTGCGTCCCCGGCTTGGTTATCGTGCTCGGGTTCCGGTAGTTTCAAATCGTTGAATGATGTTTCGTAGGCTTGTTAAGCTCATCGGTCCTCGTTGTAACTTCTTCAACCGCAGATAATAATTCATAAAGGCAGAACTGGTATTCTCATTCCGTTGATAATACAGCTTGGCTAACAAGGAGCTGTCACGAAAGGTAAGATCCATCTAAGATTCTGAGTAGTCCGTCTCCGAATGATAATAATTCTCCTAGCCTTTTCCCCATATGATCGCTACACGTAACGCGATTATGCAATTTAGTGCATTTACTGGGTAAACAGCGCCAAAACTTCCCCTTGAGGCGACATTTGGAACTATGTTCTTTATTTAGAAATCGAAACCGCATTTTCCACTGTATACTCCCATTTTGCCATCCAATTGTGTTACGTTTCGTCCTATACATTAATCGCTAGAGGGCTCTGAACACCTCACGTTATTCTATGGTCACCCGGTATAACATCACGAACTTGTCTTGGCAGAAGATCGTGTCTCAAGATAAGTGAATCTGTCTTTACAGCGATGGTTGACTATCTTTTAACGGGTTAACGCTATGATATGATTTTGTTGATGGCGGATTTAAATTAATGAAGCAGGTTTAAAAAGATGAATAAAAATATATCCATAGCATCATTCTATTTATTTGAAAAAACTTTAACACATTTTACATCTTTCACACACTTTAACACACACAAAGCCAAATAGTGCTACTCACTAATGTTGTTCCTTAAAGTAAACTTCTGATTTTTCCTTACTTAAAAACTTTTACTTTGAAATAAACTAATATCATGGAATTTTTAATGTTTATAGTTTACAAAAAAAAATTACTTTGCAATTTAGTATTAAAAATAAACGCAAACTCATAACAACCAACTAAAAAAGTATAATATTCTCATTTGCAATTATTCCTCTTTGAGCAATTATTTACTAAAATATGCACACAAAACATACAATTTTAATAAGTAATTGTTTATTTTACGCCACGTCTTTTACTTTGAGTAAAATTTTTTAGGCGTACCTTTTTCTGCAGCATAATAAATATATTAGATCTTAGGTAGGAACAAGGCTTATTATTTTATTCCATTTTGCTCTTAAAGCAATTTCCTTAGATTAATGAAAGAACTATATGATAAATTTATTTCGTTGGGTAAAATAATATATCTGTTAAACGTGAACGAGCTTCGCTGTTTTAAAATAATGAGATTTTTGTTTATTATATAAAAATTTTAACTCAATTTATAAAGAAAGCAAAATAATATATATATACATATATATATATATATATATATATATATATATATATATATATAAGATTCAAATATGTGGTATATATATCAAATATGTGGTAATAAGGTGGATTGCGACACCTCTTTCCCGGTTAGAAGCGTGCTTTTAAGCCCGGGCAACACTCCCGGAACCAATGCCATGCAGTGGCCTTTCTTCCGGATATGTGTGAATTCAAAGACACAGAAGAAAAAAAAATGCGAAGCTAACCATCTAAAAGCGACCACAAGACCAGAAACGACCTCAAGACTAGAAGCGACCATTGCAAGAGAAAGGGATGGAATGTAATCCGTATGAAGTGCATGCTGACGCGTAAAGCAGAAATCTGTTATCAACGTGCACCAGGGTGCGCTGTCCACAAATGCGCAATGGTCCCACTAAGAACTTAAAGTGTTAATGCAAACATCCGCTATATCTATAAAGTAGGCATTTTTTTTTTCTGTATTGAAAATTGAATTATAATAGTATTTCAGGAAGCTTTCGAGATAATTTATTTTTATTGCTTCTTCCATGATATTTCTGTTATGAATGATATAATCAGTCTTGAAAGTATTAATACGTTGATTTCTCTTGAGGTGATTGATGACAACATTTCTAAATATGTTTTTAGTTAAGTTGGATTTCGAGTCAATAATGTGGTTAATTTTAATATTGAAGTTGCTTCTTTTGTCAAATAAAACAGTATATGTGCCTTATTTACTATCTTGCTTTAGTGTGATATCTAAAAAATCAACACTGTTTTCTTCCGTTCTTTATTTTCAATCAATTCCAGTTCTTTAGGATAAAAACTAAAATCAAACGGTGGCATATTCGTATATTGTCCAAAAAGGACATCGTCAACGTAAGGAAAGTATGGTAATTCATGTAAGATGTGAGTGCCCTTTTCAAATTTAATCAAATAAAGGTCGGCAGGCAGGGAGGAACAGCCCCCTCCCATGGGTATACCTTTTATTTGTTGAAAATAGTTTGTTCCATCAAATAAAATATTCTCAAACAGCACGATGCGGAACAAGTCTTCATATTTTCCTATAGTAATGACCTCCTTTAAGTCATATATTGCATATATCTCCTTCAATATCTCATATAAATTTTCTAGATTTATATTGTTGAATAAATCTCGGAAATCAAAACTTTTAAAACGTAAGTCCTTATTATAAAATTGTAGTCTGTTGATTATATCGTAACTATTATTTATCATTACTGTGCCTTGTTTTTTGAGTTGTGTCATTACACTTTTGAGAAGTGTTAAAAGTTTTGCATTGGCTATTGTTAAGTAGGATCCACATCCCACTGTAACAGGACGGAACTTGACATGATTTTTGTGAAGCTTCGGTATCAATACAAGATAAGGAGAATTAACTGTTTTTAGATCAATATCAATTCGTTTATACAAAGCTTTTATTTTATTTTCTAAACTTTTTCCTGTTTGATGTAGCTGGGTATACATTTGGGTGCCTTGATAACTGTTACTTAAAGTATCGACGTAATATTTACGGCAGGTAAATGAGTAATTAGAGACGACTTTATCCGTGTATGTTATAGCATATTTATCTTCACACTTTTTAACTGCAGTTTTTATAGATGGATAATATGTTTTTTAAGTAATTGTTTATAGTGCAGATTGAACTTTTTGGTCAGCTGATATTTCCATTCCGTAAATGCTTGTATAGGCAGACTGTATTTGACGGCTAGTTTGTATGTAAACTTCTTCAGATCTTGTTCAAAGTCGTTTTCAATATTTTTATATTCCTGTATTCTGAATTTAGTACTAAGTTGAAGCATATACTTTAATTGTGGATTATCTACAATATTGTATATACAATATATTGTATATACAATATATTGTATATACAATATATCTACAATATATAATACTAAAAATGTATAATATTCTCATTTGCAATTATTCCTCTTTGAGAACAAAACAAGCAATTATTTACTAAAATATGCACACAAAACATATAATTTTAATAAGTAATTGTTTATTTTACGCCACGTCTTTTACTTTGAGTAACATTTTTCAGGCGTACCTTTTTCTGCAGCATAATAAATATATTAGATATTAGGTAGGAACAAGGCTTATTATTATATTCCATTTTGCTCTTAAAGCAATTTCCTTAGATTAATGAAAGAACTATATGATAAATTTATTTCGTTGGGTAAAATAATCTCTCTGTTAAACGTGAACGAGCTTCGCTGTTTCAAAATAATGAGATTTTTGATTATTATATAAAAATTTTAACTCAATTTATAAAGAAAGCAAAATAATATATATATATATATATATATATATATATATATAAAATAACTTAATAACTACTCGAGCGCAGTTACATTATTATTTTATATATAAATTTGTCAACAGTTACCTTTATGAATCTATTCCAATTTCCAATTATTTTATAGGAATTTAGTTAAGAGTAACTTTAAAAATATAAATTTGTTGCAAATTTAGTACACATTCAGAATATGCTTTTTAGTAGTCTACAGAAAAGGGAAAATTCGGATATTACATATCTTCATTTGAAATATATCTTGAACTACACAAGGGACGTTTATGACTTTTTTTTTCTCAGGCAATGCGTTTGAGTCCGGGTAATATTTTTATCTACGTTTTACTACTCTTCAGAGAACTGTGGAAATCCGAGAATTAAAATAATGTTTATTTGGCTGGCTGTTTGTCATGCCCTCTTTTAATTCGAAATCATCTTGAAAAATGTACATATATTTTCACCATATTTTAATCATATGTTTGTAAAACTAAATGAGTAGGTTTATAGCGAAAATTATTTCTTCTCTTGCATGGTATCCATACAGAAATGTGAAAATTCAAGCAAGAAAATTGCATGTCAGTAATTATGGCAAAATATTAGACAGAAACGTATTGAAGTATTTCTATTTCTTCAAAATATTGTTATTGCATTCTCTTCCGTGGTACTGTGTCATTGTATCTGTTACCGGCAAAGTTTGAAAAGCAAGCATTGTTTAGAATGCCTAGGCATTCTAATAGAAATCATGAAGTTTTCTGTTAAAGTATGAAATGTTTGTTTTATTTTTATATTTTACATACATTCCATAGACATTGTATAGAATACCTAGGCATTACATAGAATGACAAATACTGTTTCGTCAAAGTGTGAAAAAAGTTTTATTGAAAAGATACATGTGAAAATGTAAGAAGTACAAAATGTAAAATACGGGATTTTTCTACAGAAATAGAAAAATTCTAGTTCTGAACAGCTTATTGCTATAAGGTAGACTGGAATGGCGTTTTGGATAGCACATAACTGCTTTTTTCATCCTAAAACACTTCAAATATAGGCACTTGATCTTGCAGGTACCAATGGCCGCTACCTGTCGACTAAACAAAAGCGGCTGGCCAAAGTGCTATTTAGTGAACAGGAACGTCTTTAACTCTCAATAAGTCCTTGGAATATAAAGTGCATTGTGATCTGGCATAAAGTTGGTTTAAAATTCCTTCAGCAGTTCCAAGTCGGTAAAACCATAGTCTGTCACACTCATAACAACCCCCAGCAGATTCGCAAGTCACCACGTCCCTTGCCGACGTCTGTGATAGAAACTCGCACAGTGGCCCCCAAAGGTATAGGAGGATTTTCTTTTGTCAGAATCCATTTTCTTTTTTTGTCCATATTTCCAGATTCAAATTTTACCTTCGACGGCATTTTCAATATTGAGCAAAAGTACACAAAATATTAGCACCATAACCTTCTATTTTCTCACTTTTGTCGTCACTGCCGGGATTACTTTTTACTTTACCGATTTGCCTGTTGACGTTCTATAGAATGCCTAGAAAATGTGTAAAAATCAAAGCTTGTTATACTTTGACATCCCAGTTTCGGCACTGCATAGAATACCTAGATATTCTATACAATCCACAATTTTACATATTTCCTGTAACATATATACTAATTAACACTCCAAACATCAATTTCCTAGCATTTTAATACAGTGCCTAAATCTTACCTGTGTTTGTTTTCATAATATCCATTTAGCTAACATAAGCTTGAAACTAAACTTTAGTGCTGGTTGTATAAGGTGACAATTAAAAATAAGCTTCTGTATCGTTTTAAAATTCATTTAAAAATAGCTGCGACACCCAAATATTACAGTGGATGCAGCAATATTAGTGGATGCAATAACGTGAATTCCATTTTATGCAATAAGGATATTTACATTACATGCCATACATATACGTTCAATACTGTGGCTCATGTAATATACTTAGTAATTTCACAAGGATGTCTCATAAAATATACATATGTTTCATATAATGAATACAATTTCATTTGCGTAATGCCTCAAAATTAAACTAGGCTGTCCTGTCTACAGGTTTTCTTTCAGGACTTTTTGACTAGGGAGGGCGAGTGCAACTTTAGAGGGGGACATTTTCTATTTGCCCTATATAAATATATCTAAATGCTGTCATATAAATGGAAACTAGGTTAACATAAAATGTCTCCGTTTGGACGAATAATCGTCTCCATGGGGGCTTCGCCCCCCTGGATGTAGATATGCTACAAATGGACACTGCGGATGCAATCCGCTTAGCAGCTTTAAAAAATGAATCGTTCTTTTATTTAATAAAATATCAAAACCATAATAAATTCATGTATCGAGTAATTTGTAAATGTATCGCATACTGTTTGAAACTATTATTTACCAAAATATACTATGTCTACATATTTAGTGTTGTTGTTGAAACCCAGACCGTCCGACATACCAGAAAGATGTAAGGTAACTACATATTTAGTGTGAAGTATTTAGCTATAAAATCCTCAGAATTCTAATTTTTTATTAATTTTCAATCCCTTGTTCACTTGCGTTTTCTCTCCACTATTCTGAGGCTACAAATGTCTGCGATCACTGTCCATTTGGTATGATACTTTGTAAATTAATAAAATTTATTAATATTATTATTTTATTTTCGGGTGTTTGATAAGCATGGCGATATTTTATAATTTATTTTGTGAATAATAAAAGAAAAATTACGATTTTTCCAGTTCGACGGTTGCCAAAAATCATTTTCGTGAACAACGTAAAATAAAACTCAAATAATAATAAATTAATATTTCGTTGTTTTTAGTCTCATTTGTTTATATCGCACACACACACACACTTAAGCAACATCACCTTTATATAGGAATGTCAAGTTTATATTAGTTTGTCAGCAGCGCCTGGTATATTTTACAGGTTATTAAACAAGTTTTATGTTGAACATTGTTTACATAATACATTGTTTACATTTTAAAGTATTTAAAGTCTCGTGGAAGATCTTTCTGTTCTTGTTGTTGAGACCCAGACCGTCCGACCTATCAGAAAGGAGTCAGGAAGATCTTTCTGTGGAGAGGCTCTTTGAAACCGACTTTAGCAAGTGTATTTCTAACGCTATGAATCTGATGTTAAATCCGGTTATATATCCTCATAGAGATTTTAAAGGAATGCACGTTACTTGCCTTTTTAAATTTTCGGAAAACCATAGCTAGTTAAAATATGAGCATTGGGACCGCCTTTTCAAAGTATTGCAAAGTATTAAAATATCGAAATTGTAACCACAATATTTTCAAAAACAAACTAAAAAATGACCGATCAGATAGTCATTTTAATATTCTTACAGGGCTTTCAAAGGCTTACAAAAATTAGCTGCTTTTTAATATCTAGCACCTTAAGTTTTCGAGATATAAGCGGTACAAACATCAAAAACAGAACATTTTTGATCTTCTTCAACGTGACAAAACGAATGCTCGAAAACTATAAGCGGTACAATCATCACAAATGAAAATTTTTCAATCTTCTTCAACTTTACATAACGAATGCTCTAAAACTATAAGCGATACAAACACCAAAAACGGAAATTTTTCAATATTCTTTAACTTGACAAACGAATGCTTGAAAACTATAAGCGGTACAAATATCAAAATCGAAAATTTTTCAATCTATAAAGAACTATAAGCGCTTTAATAAACAAATTACTGATGTATAAACAGAATTCATAGTTCAGAAAACATAAAATAAATTGAATGAAATGAAAATATAAAAGTATTGAAATTATTTTTTTACTTTCATAAATGTTATCATATTTTGACAAAAATAAGTATAAATTGATTATAGTTTTATCTACTAGATTTATCGATACCACTTGTATTTTAAATAAATTATTGTATAGAGAGAGTGATCGTGTAATTGCTAATTATTGAAGTTGTTTACATTTTACTAGATATTAAATATTGTGTGTATAGAAATGTAACATATACTAACTAAATAATGCTCTTAAGTCAGAATACTTTTTGAAAACATTAGTGCATAGCAACTATATTGAATTGACTGATATTATGTATTCGAGAGTTCTTGGGAACACATTCCTCTATTTGCAGGTTTTACTTGTTTCGAAAACTATCACAAAATCAACGTTATTTCTCAATGAATAAAGGATTAGATTTCAAAAAATAATCCAGAATAGGTTATATTTCCTTGAATTGTTTTCGAGACATTATTGAATCTTAAATGTAAAAAAAAAATTCTGATATAGCAGCACATGACATTCCATCCATAGTGCATGTACTTTATTTCGTTCAATGCCAAAATGACAACACGTAAAATTAACTTCTATTTCGCGCAAATATAACTTGGCAATTCAAAATACTTACATCTAATAAGTAATATAATCAATTATATCGGGGCATGTTAATCATTATTCATCAATTTGGCGTCATTGTCGTTACTTTAGCGTCATTTTTGCTAAATTGGCAATATTTTCGTCAATTTGGCAACACATTAAAAACTTTTGTCAGATTAGTTTAACAAAGATCGACACATTTTTCGCCAAGTGTTACATTTTTCATTATACGTATAACGTGTTTATATTTATGTAATTTTTTAGATACTTTCTATTTCAATATTGTAATATCTCAAAACGATTCAAACTAGTGTTCTAAAACTTGTGTCACTCGTTTCAGAATAAAATATTACATTTAGAATGAATATTTATTTTCTGAATGTCTTTTGAATGTATTTTATCTTCGGAATGTTTATTGTATTGTCTGAACCAGTACCATTAGTAATCATCACAGTTAACAATGACCTTAATTTTAATAAATATATAAATACTGAAATATACATTTCGGATAAATAATGCATTTTATTACTAATAAAGTTTTGTTTTGAATACTGCATAAATTTAAACTTTTGTATTTCCTAACTTTTTTCTACTTTAAGTTTCATTTGATGTATATTTATACATGATAACTATATATTTCAAAATCATCTTTCCATAGTATCGATGAATATAGTTAATTTATCTAAGGGATCATTATCTGGTTAGTTATGCAAAGGACAAGACAGCAAAATTCAACTGTAGTTTAAAATATATACTGAATACATAAATTACTGAATATATACAGGGTGCCTCAAAGAGATTGCCCTCGGCTTTTATTCCTTAAATATTGATCTTAGGTATATATAATAAATTACAAAATTTCGCAAAAAAGGTACAGGATTTTATGAAATCGATAAAAATTTGTAGGAGATTAAATTTGAAGAAATACAAAATATAAACTTTTATACGGCCCCAGTACAAAAACATTTCCAATAAGTAAAATGTGCCGCCACTTACACTAATAAGGACATGTAAAAATTTCAGCATTTTATCATAAAAAGTCCCGGATATATGTGTAAACAAAGTTGATGAGATATTAATCACAAATTAAAATGTAAATGTTTATAGCAAGAGTACAAATGACGCAACTAAGAAATGCATCATTAGGAAATAATATCTGCCTCTTATTTTTAATGGATCTTTGGCATGGATGGAAAACATTTTGAACAAGCTTTATAATCTTTGAATAAAGTTATTATTTCTACAGAGTGCAGATAATTTTGTACCAATAAATAACGAAATTATTATTACTTTCCTTATATACATAATGTATAAGGAAATTATTGTGACGGGGTCGAAAATTTGAATTCGAGTTTTCGACGGGAGAGCACGTTTCAAGCACCACTGATCACGAATCAAACATTTTTGAAGTGATGTCTGTGTATGTTGTGTGTGTGTGTGTGAGCCTGTGGAGACGATAACAGACGAACAAATGGACCAATTCGAGCGAAATTTGGTACAAAAATCACTATCCGTAAACACTAGAAGTCCATTGTTTTTATACGCAATCGAATGTTCAAAACCCTCCTAAATTTTCGTGTGAAATTTTGAAAAAATCGTCAGAAAATCAAAACCGCTAATAAAGATACCCAAATTGACATTTCTTATGAAATTTTTCATTAGAAAATGATTGACATAAATTTTAGAACGCTAACATGAACCGTTCTCGGGATATTGCACATTTTTCAAAAAAATTATCAAAAAGTCATATAAAATAAAAAAAAATATTTCCTATTGAGAAACATGCTCACTTTTCATATGTAATACCATGCGATAAAATTGGTGACATCATTCACGTGGATCTAGCTCGTTTCATTCTTGAAAAAAGATACTTTGAGTAATACTTTTAGATTTGAACGCCAATAGTCATTTATCTGCTGCAATAACTTATTTCTTCGTCCGTAACGCTTGGCGAATCTTGGCGAAGAATTTGGTGGAATGTCGCCAACTTGGCGACTTTTTTAAATGTTGCTAAATTGACGTATGGGCCACATTTTTATCATTGGAAATGGTTTAGCACGGGGGCCGTATAAAATTTAAAATTCTTTATTTCGTAAAATTTAATTCCCTTGAATATTTTAATCGATTTCATAAAATTGTATACCTTATTTTATGCAACTTTGTAATTTATTATATATGTCTAACATCAATATTTTCGGAACATAAGACGAAGTCAATGTGTTTGGAACACCCTTAATATTACAATATATAAATTCCGTCTATAATATTGTGTGAATATACAATTTAAAAAAAATATACAATTAATCATGAACTACGGTTTATCATGAAAATCGGTTTATTGGAGAACGTGTTGTCATGAATAGCATTGACATTAGTAATTGCAATACGTATTCTTATATATATATATATATTTACAAAACGTATACGTTTTTACAAAAGCAGATTGGTGATAGTTCCCCACAAGACGAGCACTAATTATAATGGAACATAGGGTCGCATTGCACTCTGAGAGGCAGAAAAGAAGAATGTCGAACCGAGTCGAGCATGATGCAGTCAGCGCCTCGGACGTCATTGTGTACCTGCCTACGTAGTATCTCCTACGCCAGACACGAACTCAGTTACCGCATGCAAATGTCCAGGGAGCAGAATCAGCATAACTGGCTCCTAGTAGGTTCCGGCGATAGCCAATCAGAGCACACGTTGACCTTTAAAACCCGGCACAACTTCAACGCTGCAAGTTATTCCCGTGATAACATCGTCCGATACGTTGCGTGGATGCTATGGCGCCGTACACCTACGAGGAATTCGCCGACATGCACCTCACATACGATGAAGTCAAAGGGAATGGATGGGCATTACGAAGATTGTACAAGCAGCAGTTTCCAACGCGTCGTATTCTCAGTCATCCTATCTATGCCAGTGTCGATCGACGACTGCGAGAAACCGGGTCGTTCACCATCAATAATAGCAATGCAGGCCGTACCGATCCCCATCCAGAGCGACATGTAGTTTATGCACGAGCCCCGGCACACTTTTCCCTCACGGTCCGGAACTTCTTGAATGCCACATATCCCGCACGCTGGATCGGACGTGGCGGACCTGTGGCGTGGCCTCCTTGCTCACCAGACCTCAACCCAATGGAATTTTTCTTCTGGGGTCACATGAAACCTTTAGTGCGCGAGGCGCTTGTGGACTTGGCGGAAGGTCTCGTCGCGCGCATCGTTTTTGCCGCAGACCACATTAACACAACACCCGGAATCTTCGAGGGGGTGCATCAGTCATTCCTTCGCCGGTGTGAACGGTGCAACGACACGCATGGTCGCCACTTTGAACACTTGCTGTGAATTTGTCACTGCACAATAAATCTGCTTGTGCAGCGTTTGGTATTGTTCATTAGCTTTCCCAACACTAGTGTACGTGCATATTCGTATTCTAATTTTACTCTTTTCTGCCTCTCTGAGTGCAATGCTACCCTATGTTCCATGGTAATTATTGCTCGTCTGGTGGGGTACTATCACCCCTCTACTTTTGTAAAAACAATTCCGACTCTCCTGTATATATATATATATATATATATATATTTTCAAAAAGAAAAGAGGTATGGATGGAAACAATATACCAAAAGATGGCCGGGGGGAGTTGTGACCCCCTCACCCCGGTTAAGCATGCTTTGCGTCGCGACAACACTCCCGGAGAGCCGGTATATTGCAAAATGGAATACAAATGTATCAAATTTTAAGATGTAAACAAACATCATACACAAACAAATATAAGATATAATTGTCGAGATCCAGCCCTATCAAAATTCATCAACAGTAAATGTTTGAAATATGTCTGAAATATTGTTTGAAATATGTTCACAAGTATAAATGAGCAAAATTACATAGCTTCTACTTAAAGAAGACTTTAAATATTGACACTTAATAGAATAATCATGACAAAGTCTATTTCCAAGACCATTTACCTGAATGACAATCAATAGCATCATACATGTAGATGTACATCCCCATACCGCATCTTACAAGATGAAGCAAATCTTCCATAACGTATTATACCATAGACCCTATTCAAGAGGTCCCATATCAGTTATCACACGCTTTACCTGTGACTATCCAGTATGTATATTGCCATCAGTTTTATTTAAATATAAACGATAACAATCGGTTACAGTTATTTTATAAAATGTGTAGATAATGTCACATAAAAAATACTTGGGAAAACCCTGTGAGATGGTGTTTTGTAGGAAACGATAATCGCATAACTCCCCCCGGCCATCTTTTGGAATATTGTTTCCATCCATACCTCTTTTCTTTTTGAAAATATTTTTAATCCTCTTTTTAGTGCAGCTTAGCGCCTTTTAAGTGTGATTTCTGATGATTTTATAATGTTATATTTCAAGGTATTTTCATATTATATATATATATATATATATATATATATATATATATATATATAAAATACTAAAGAGAATGAAGAAAGAACGACAATGTATCAAAATTTCGCCGGGGGGGATTGTGACCCCCACTTCCCGGTTAAGCCAGCTGGATGTCATGACGACACTCCCGGAAGCGGGGACTTTGTCGTAAACCAAGTACACTATACCAATACTAAAATGTTAAAAAAGGTGAAAGACCTATACTGACTATACCACAAATACTGTATCAACAAATTTCACTACAACCAAACAGTAACACAAATGACAATTTAAAAACCAAATATATAACAAGACAAACAAACCACGTCGCCATCCAACCATCATACACGTCACCATCCAAGCAACAAAAATGTCATTCACACTACCTGTGTATGAATAGAACTCCATTTAACTGTTCAACTATTACGTCCGTGGTAGCACCTTAACTGCTGTTCAAACTGAAAGTGTATCTTGATAGAAATATAAGTTGTAACTTTCCGTTACGGTTATGTTGTAGAATTTACATATAATGTTACTTAGAAAACGCAATGGGTAACCCTTTGCAATTGCCTCATTCAGATAACCCAGATCGCTTCCATATCGATTTTCCTCATTGCTATTTAATCGTTTGCTTCTGATCAAAAAATTTAATATAATGTTTCTGAAAACGTTACGATGGAGACAAGAATTCCATTGAATTACGTAATTTATTTTAAAATTTAAGTCTTTTCTTTTATCATAAAGTTTAAATCCTACATAACCATTAGATTGCTGGCATATAGTTAAGTCCAGGAAATTAATACTTTGATCATTGTTACGTGCTGTTTCAGTCAAGGTTAAGTTCGATGGAAAAAAAAGTAAAATCTAAGTTATTTTGGCCGTCGGGGCAAGCATACAAAATGTCATCCACATAACGAATAAATATTATTTCATTTAATATATGAGTTCCTTCTTCATATTTATTTAAGTAGATATCTGCTAGAATAGAGGAGCAAGCCCCTGCCATAGGTATTTTTTTTTCAATATGTTCTTCAAAAGATTAGAGATAAGTTACAACTCATAAAATCCTAACTTAAAATGTTCCCAAGAACTTAAAAAGAAGAATATATATATATATATATATATATATATATATATATATATATAATATATATATATTAATATATATATTATATATATATATATATATATATATATATATATATATATATATATATATATATATATATATATATATATATATATATATATATATTAATATATATATTATATATATATATATATATATATATATATATTAATATATATATTATATATATATATATATATATATATATATATATATATATATATATATATATATATATATATATATAAGATTTAAAATGAAAAAAAAATGAAAAAAGAAAATATTCATACTTTTTGGGATTGTATTTCTTTATATATATATATATATATATATATATATATATATATATTATATATATATATATATATATATTTAATTTTGTGGCATTGGTATTTTATCAATCTAGAAACTTGAAATCTCATTTCAGGTTATCCTTCAGCTTAAAAATTCATGGAAGAAAGAAGAAACCTTCGGGGTATATAATGTTCTTTTGTTGTGAATAATACATGACATTGCAAGAAATAATCCGGGAGAGATTATATTTTCTAGAAATTGTCTTATACGATATTCAACCTTAAATTAAAAAACATGGCAATCTGAAATGAATTTCTCATGGATATATTGTTTTATAGTAATTGTATTTAAATAATATAATTTGTTTTAAAACTTCAGACTTCTCTATGCTTTGTATAATCAACTTCGACTATAAGTGTTTGCATTTCATCCCAGTAGCTCGACAGTAGAGCATCGACTAGTCAGTTAGGAGATCCAGTGTCGATTCTCGGTTGTGGTAGCAACATTCTTTACAATGATGCGCTCAAAGGTAGAAGTTCGGCTGGCAGGTTTGGAAATCCAGAGTTTGGTTATGGGTTGGGACAGCAAGGCTCTTTACAATGTTTCCTAAAGAAGAGTTCCCAAACTTTCAGTATTCACAAAAAGCTTTAAAATGTTGACCTAATCTTTGACTTCTTTTGTCCACTTTTTAGAGAGTGAACTTCATAGTGTACATCTTCTTTCAATGGTGTGTACATTTTAATGACAAGTTCAATTATTTTACTCTATCTTGACTCAATTCGGTGTGAAAAGTTTCAAATAATTAACTTCTTTAATTGGCTACTAACATTCATACATATTTATGGATAATATTGGCATGAAGATAATATAAACAACTGACAATGTTTTTCAATGTAATGAATTTTTAAATGCATTTATATAGAATGGACAACACAATGGATATCTGGATTTTATCCTTACCAAAAAAATCCTGATTTAGTAAAATTATTGTAAAAGGGAAATAAATTTTGGATTGCAATTTTATAAACCTACGGAGGTAAAATGAGTACCATCGTATAACTAAATATTATATACAATAAGAGACTGTTTAAAAAGTCATTCTCACACTGAAAATTATATTTCCCCCCCTCTTTTTATTTTGCATATAAATTATTTTTATTTTTATTTCTGCTGTTACTTGTAAATTAAGACTTTAAGCCTTGTACGTGTATATGGTTTGTTTGTAAACTGCATTACACGTTATACATATAAGACGTACGAATTTGGAAGCACAGTATCCTCAGTTTGGATTAATGTAATAGAAACTTATACTATTAATTAATGTCTGCATATGTTCATATATCGAAATGATTTAAAATACCAATTCTTCGGCTAGAAACTATTTAATTTTATCGCACATGTATTGTTATAAGATATCTTGCTGTTATGGGAGAATTCGCTATGCATTGTTATTAAATCTAAATTTGTTCTTACAGAACACGTGAAAGAAAATTCTGTGACATTATTATTCCACATTATAAATCGTACAAAAATTCCCTAACTGTTTCCGGCAAGCATATTTATAGACGCTACATATTATTCATTGGCCGCATATTATTCATTTAATTGAGTTTTGTGTTAGCTAAAGTGTAAAAATATCTAATATGAAAACATGCGATTTTTCCTATATAATGAAATGAATTGAATTATATCACACTGAAAAAAATACGTATAAGCTCCACTGCACAACGCTTTTGACGTTGAATTTTATAATTATCGCTTTTACTGATGACAATATGTAAAATTATTACGATGTTCCTAATTAACTTATTTCGCGCAACTCTAAATTGAGCATATCAATATTGATTGATTTGTAATAATCAATATAGCCCATATATTGCAACATTTTAATGCTTAGTTCATCAATCTGCGTAATTTTCAATGATTTAGAATATTTGTTTTTTGCAATTTTGACGTTATTTTTGGCAATCTGGACCGAAATATCACCTGTTGACTGTATTTCGCGGAATTAGTCAAAAAACTGGTCAAATTTATTGTCAAGCGTTACAAATAAACGGAGAGAACAACTTTTATTATATATATATAAATAACTACTGGAAAATTGTTAGTCGTTAAAATACAAAAGTATTACTCAAAATATCTTCTTTAGTGAATAGAACTAATTAGATCCATGAGTAACAAATTTATCACATAATATTACATATGAATACTGAATATATTTCACAATAGTAAATACTCCTAATTTTATGTGACTTTTTGACAAATTTATTTAAAATATGTGCAATGTCTCGAAAGGGACAACAAAGGAATTATATTTGCGGATATTAATATAATTTTAAGGAACAATCAATGGGGTAACATTGAAATGGCATATATATGAGTTATTGATTACTTTAAATTCATTTAAAGTTTTCTTTGACAATTTTAATTTAATAATCTTTCATTTTCATATACTTAATTTCTATGTTATCACTTCTATTCTTCCTTAAAATTATATCAATGTCCAAATATAATTTCTTTTATTAGCACCTCACGGTTTTTGTTGTAGTCGCATATGACCAAGAATGGTATAACAGTTACAAAATATTTTTACTCTTCAGAGCATTTTACTAAAATGCCATAATTTTAATATTATTTTTTATCGATTTCAATATTTTATGTAAATAAATAAATAAAGAAACAATCATATAAAACAATGTAATAATATTTTAGTTCAAAATTTCACGAAATATATATAAGTTCATTTAAAGAAGTTAAAGTTTAAAGTCAACTGATCAAAATTAATAGCTTTTTTAACACTTTACAACAAAGTTGAAAAGTGTTTATGACTTTGTTCATTCTGTCTGTCTGTCTGTCTGTCTGTCTGTCTGTCTGTCTGTCCGTTAGCACGATAACTGCCGTAAAAATGACTTAATCAAAATGAAATTTTAGTATGTTGTTCAGACGGTCTATAGGACCTATGGGAATATAAATGAATAATATCACCCAATTAGTTTTGGATTGAACCCGGGTTGAAAAAATGGAATACATTGAGCCCTATGGGACCTAATTTTTCAAGCATTTTTTAAGCGGATTTAAAATTCACAAATTGCTTCGAAAATTTTAGGCAATATTCAAATTGTTCCATAAAATATATAAAAAAAAATTCAGCGAAATATATTCAGTTGTTTTTTAAATAAAAATTAAAATAATAATAACACCTCTTATATTAAGCGATCACGTGTCCATGATATGAAACGATCACATGACCCACTTCAAAATGATATATGGCATCCATCTTGTGTCAAAATCCTGATTTTTAAAGTTCTTTTTAATTCATATTGAGTGTTGTATCCGTTCTAAAATTACTTTATTTTTGCCTAAATTCTGTGCATCTACATACTGAAACAACGCAATGACAATATATTTCAGTTTAAATGCTCTTCCAAATTTGATTATTTCTACTATTAAGCCTATTTTTCACCTATGTAAAATGTAAACAGCAAAATATGTAGAATGAGTTGTATTAGAATCGCTGTAATTCTTTAACACAAAATCATTTAGTCCATGGAGTCTGCTTAGCTGATATGAATTCATTGATTTTAGAAAGAGAAGGACGATATTTTTCGATGAAGTTTTACGCATAGAGTTTACTTACTTGCAACTCAATGGTCTTAATTTTTAAATAAAATAAATTATTATAGTATTGTGATGAATGACATGAATGGGGGAATTATTTATGAATGAAATGTTGCTTTTATAGAGAGAGCCAGGCGTGTTATTTTTTTATGACGTCATTTGAATGGATTTCAGTTGTTTTCGATGAAGTTTTCAAATATAATAAATTATCGTAGTATTATGATAATTCTAAAATTATTACCGAGGAATGTATAACATTTAAGAGATGTTTAAACCAGGCAATTTATACTTTAATGCCGTCATTTGAATGAAGTTAATTTTTTTCGATGAAGGTTTAAGGTTTCAAATATAATAAATTAATGTAGTATTGTGATAAGTTTTAAAATATTACCGAGGAATGTATTGCATTTTAGACATGTTTAAATAAAATTGCATTGAAGTTGGAAAGTGTTTCATAATCAATGCTTTAAGCATGATTGATTCTTCTTGTTTAGTATAACTTTATTACATCTGGAATTTTTTATTCTGCCATAAAACGTAATTAACCTATCCTAAAACTGTGCCTAAAAACCACGATGTTCATAATACCATTTAAACGTCAGCTAATTAAGTTAGAACAGTCCATTACAAAACTTCCAATTATCCTTTTTTACTCTTCAGAAGAACAGCTGCACTTTCATTTCCAATTAAGATCATATTAAATCTTCAGTATATTTTTCAGTTAGGCAACGATGTCTCTTTAGTATTTTAATATAAAATGTATATCGTAATATTATTAGGATTTAATTAACTTTATTTATTTTTGAAATAAATTTTATATCGTTTTATTAGCATTAAACTATTTTTTAATAATGGCAAATCAAATAATTCAAAATAAGTCAAATATAATCAAAATATTATTATCAATGCACAGTTGGCAATAGTATATACAGAATTATTTCTACTAAGGGCTTAAACGGACACAAATATTAATTACATTTTTAATTAATTTGGAATTGTCAGTGAACAATTTTGCATTCAGGTTTGCTGATGAAAATGAAAATTTGTGACAATGGTCACGAATTTGCAGAAACTTAGCCAACTTTGCAATTTTGGCTTAGCAGAAACTTAGCCAACTTTGCAATTTTGGCGAGTTTTGCAAAACTTTTGTTGATTGGTTACAGGAATTACGCGCTTTTCGAGAACTTTCTACAGCAGAGGGTTTATTAGTTCGTTTTAGCATAGTTGTGTTGCTGAGTAAAGGTATCAGTGGGCTTTACAAGGTATCAGTGGGCCTTAATAGAGAACCTCCATATTCTATATCTTCTGATTCCATATACATTTTAAGCTATATTATAAAGCACTTTTAGTAGAAAAGTGTGAAACAATTAAATTTTAGATTAAACATATTGAAACCGTTTCCTTGATAGCTTGTATCATCGTCACCCACAGAACATCAAATTTCAAGTAGTGTTTCTTGTGTGATTTGTAGCTGAAGCTGCCTCCACTGTTTGACAAATTTTCTGTCCGTCCAGCTTGTCGGCAAAATCTATAGCATAGAAAATATTGAAATTTAGTACATTTGCAAAGAAATATTAAGGAAGCACACGGATATAAACCGTCTTTCGATTTAAAATTTATTTTAGGAAATATTTCTTGTCAATGACATGGAAAGGTATTTGAGCGGCAAGTTCGCGTCCTGGATAGACTACCAATAGCAAGACCGCAAATTTTTGTAGGTATGTACCTACATAGTTGAATATTTGCAGAACGGAGACCTTTCTTAAATTTCTATTTAGTTAGAGTTATTTATTTTTTATGCATTTCAAAAATGAAAGTTATTCTCAAAGATTTAATTGGTCGAGACGAATGCCAGCTTCTATCTAATTGGTTTCTGTTAGAAACGTTGCAAAATGGCTGAGAACTGAGTTATTGAAGCACTCAAAACATTAATAGCATATATATTTAATTCTAAACATGATTAAAACGTTAGTTAATGCACATGGGGCAATGTGAAATGTTAACAATAATATGGCTTATCCTTTATTCTCATAAACAAACCCAGCAATTTGTAACTATAGGTGTCATACACATTGAAATTTAATTGGTATGTTGCACAACGATTGTATGTTTTATTATTGTAAACACATCTATACATAAAACGTAGAATAGCATCTTGCCACTTTATTAAAAACCCAAGACAAAACGCAGAGATTTGAAGTTTTGCCGTTTTTCGTAACAAAGCAAGCTATCGTTCTCAATAGCAAGCGGCAAGAATTCGCGATCTGAACTCAATACCAGGAAGTAGGTTAGTAAAAAGCTTTATGTCGCAAACCCACACACACACACACACACACACACACACACACACACACATATATATATATATATTCTAAAACAAAAAAATCGAAGCACCATGGTGGTGTATATAAGGAAAGAACCTTGCTTTCAGGAATAAACTGTCAGTGGATTTCGACTGCGTTTACGTACCTTAATTATAAAATTGCCTCGCCGGCGAATTCTCGGCCACTACGAGCATAAGGAGGAGTTTAAAAGAGGGCGTGCGGTCGGACTGCATGAGGCTGGATGGGCAGACCGTAAATCGTTCGGCATTTGGGTAGGCGCGATGCAGCAAGATCTTGGCTGGAATGGGTCAGGAGTATCAGATTTCAGCGGGCAGAGGATGGCCTAAAGTGACCCCAGAACGGGAAGATAGATCGATTGTCAGAGCAGCTGTGACAGCACGAGATTCGATGTTATCAAACATCCAAAGTGTGACAAACACGGAAGTGACCACCAGGACCAATAATAGAAGACTACGAGAGCGGGATCTATACTCGTCGCGCCCATTTCGCAAGCTGCCACTGACTAGTATGCACCGTCAACAGCGATTGCAGTGGTGCCGGTCGAGATCAATGAGGATTGGGAGCGAATTGTCTCCAGTGATGAGTGTCGTTTCGAACCGAGTCCCGACGAGTAGCGCAGACGTAGCTGGAGCCAGCCCTGACATCGTCAGGATTATGCTCTTACTGCCTTACGGTTCGACAGCAGCTAGTTTTGGTCAGGGGTGTCATTTCGTTTAATAGCCGGACCTATTTGATAGATCTCAGTGGCAGAATCACAGCAGAGTGGTACGTTGGCGACATTCTACGGCCTGTTGTATTACTACTCCTTTCGCGACATCACGGGTCAACTTTTCAGTAAGATAATGCCAGGCCACACACGGCACGCTCATCTATTGATTATATGTGTCCCTACTACACACTTCCTTTACCAGACAGATCCCCAGAATCCTCACCTCTTGCGCACATTTGAGCTGAGATGGGGCGTCGCCTGCGACCATCTCAGAATATAGAAGAATTAGCTCGCCAATTGGAGGCCATTTGAAACGACATCCCTCAGAACAGCATCCGTAACTCAATGCATCAATGCCACTTCGGGTAGCAGATTGTATCAAAGTCAGAAGTGGACAAAGTCATATTGACGTGCTCAATTTGGATAGATCCTTCAGTGCAATAAATCGTATAATTGTTCTGATATTCTAATCATTTCTTTTTCTGTACATCCACATTAAACGTACCAAATTTTGTCTCATTTGGATAATTCTGTCTTGGTCAATTTTTTTTATCTTAGAATGTTATGTATATATATATATATATATATATATATATATATATACATATATATGTGTGTGTGTGCGACGTAAAACGTTTTACTGAAAGATTATAATTTTACGCTTTTTCGAAAACAGTAAACATTGTCACCGAAGATTAAAATAAGTATTTGTACTCCTTTAACAAGTGCTGTGAAAAAAATAACGTTTTCTGAAATGTGCAAAAAACTTTTAATCTATATGCTCTAACTTAATTTTCTTAAAAATTTCCTAAGGTACATGTCCTGAACGAATTTCCTTCTCATTTCATTTTCTTTCCAACGCACCACTTATTTATTCGACCAGGAGCTCCGAACGAATTTCGAAGTGTCTGTCCTCTTTTCGCATTGGAAAAATATTTAATCTGAACAGGTTTCTCTTCAAACGTGGAGCATTTCTTTACATGAATCTTTAGAACATGGTGCAGAATATTGGATGCCATTAATCTTAATGGGATGAATTTAGTGAAAACACCATCATATGTTTGAAGTCATGTAAAAAGTAACTTTAGTTAATCACCTCTTTCAAATTTAATATCGAAAGTAATTAAATAATTTGCTTTTCAGAAAATTGTGAAAAAAATAAACGGAATGTTAAATTTAATTTAGATAGTAAAACTTGTTTATTTTTCTCGTTACATTACATTATATTTTGTGACGGTTATATAAATAAACATTTAATATATTATATATAACATATATCGTAATGAAGGATAAGTTATCAAATGAACTACCCCAAAACTAGCGGCATACTATCTTCTTCCAAAATAATATATGTAAAAAGACTGAAATCATAATTTGCTGTGGCATTTTTATAAATGTTATTGAGAATGAGAAAAAAGCATTTTCTTTTAATCCATTAAATTTTAGTGAATTGGTTAAAATAGTTATAGCATATCGGATGTCTTATTATGAATGTAAGAATGTTGTACGCTATATTGTCAATATTGAACAATGCTGTATTGTTCGATATTTAATAAAATAGTATGACTAGTATGAATGCCATAGCTTCACCGAAGATTTATTTTCTTTCATATTCACTTTATTATGTGATAATTAAATTATCCTGGATAATTATATCTATTTTTGGTTGCTGTATGATAATTTATACAGTAATTAGAAGGGAACACTTTGTGGTGATACATTTTACCACATTGACTGCAATATATCAAAACATATGGACAGAATTTAAAAAAGGGGCCAAACCACTAGACATTTATGACAAATATTGATGGGCATATATGTGTTATGATGTCGTTAGCGTCACGATCCGGAAATGATTTTTGACTTTTTTTTGTAGCAGTTAATTGGCTAGAGACGACCAGAAAGATCTAATTTAGTGTACCTCTATTATTTTCATAATTTCTGAGAATGTTTACGTTATCAGTTTCCAATAATAGATCATTGGTATGGAATAGTGGTATAACTTATTTTTCTTTTAGTTTTGGTGGAAGATTAAAAATTATCAAAACTTGTTTCCTGCTTTTGACTTCGAAATTAGAAATTTTTCGGTTTTTCCAGTTTCTAAAAATTTAGGTAAAACATCTTAAATTTATTTTCCGTCACATTTGATATTGATAATGCCATTTGGAAAATTGTAATTTCATGAATGTTATGTCTTAGGATAAGGGAAATTAGATAGTCCCTTCCTTAGTTCAAAATTAATTTTGAATCTATCTATCCCTTTTAATAGAATAGTAGCACATGATTTAGTTGATTGGCCAACGTATGAGTTTATATTAGGTGTATTAGTTGAGTTACTCATTTTAAATGCTTCTTTTGTCGTCATTTTAGCTTCCATTTACGTCAATGTAGCTTCTTTTGTCGTCAGCTCCCTTTATCAGTGGTTGCAGTTGATTATTGAAGTTAATAAAGAGGTCAGAAGTAATGGTATCACATAGTATTAGAGAGTATTTTTGATGAACTAGGTCTGGCATTTTAATTTTAATATATTTTTCAAAAGATTGAATTTCTTGATGGGACTATGTTACATAATTGTGGTTGACGGTTATTGCTCCAAAACAGTTTGATGGGAGAGTGCGTCCGGCAATGACAGTGCATGTTCAGCAAAACAGGTTGATTTGTCTGATGATCTACATAAAAGAAAATAATTGAAATCGGTCCTTAAACCGTACTTATCTGTAAAATGCTGGATATAAAAATATTCTGGGAAAAATACTTTATCATAATAGACTGATAAAATAATAAAAATATATTAGCTATGACCCAATGAAGCTAATGTAATGAACGAGCTAATCTCTTTCCATTATTTGTCCCATATTTTTCAAATCGTTTTTAATTGTTATTATCGTTGCAAAATATAAAACATACGAATACGGTAAATTACCTGAGTGGGTGTCGCCAGAATTTAAAGCAGGCTAAACAGTCCCAAGCTTCTTACTCAACATTAGCTTACAGAAAAGTGAACCTTGGAGAAATCAGCAAACAAGACTTTATCCGGGCCTTCATTCCCAACATCTACCTGTTTCTAAGCATAAAATATTTAAATAGTCCTTAATAAATAACTATCATAACATCTTAATTTAATACCAACACACAAAACATCTGTTTGGTCTTTCAGCTTCTTTAAACCTGTTGAAAAATGTAATTCTCATTGGTAAAAATGAACTTTAAGGGGTTTGCAAATGACGTCCGATTCACAAAAATTTGCGGAACACTTGTTAAAGAGGACTTTTTAAATGGGAATATGGGCCGTAGGTGTACATGTAGATCGGGTTAGTAGTCCACTCATTCATTCTTTAAAATTTATACAAAAGGAACCTCAAACGGAACAATGGCAGTTATTCTTCCAGTAGCTGTATTCAACAATTTGTTAAATCCAAGACCTTAATTCAGAATTCAGTTGCTAAAACAAGGACATGCAACTTATTTAGATGCGTCCTCTATTATCCTCTCTCTCTCTCTCTCTCTCTCTCTCTCTCTATATATATATATATATATATATATATATATATATATATATATATATATATATATATATATATATATATATATATATATATATATATATATATATATATATATATATATATATATGAATGTGAAGTGTGTAAAACTGATGAGAGATGTGAGAACACAGCCCTTCCCCCCGCAAAAAAAATTCTGGCGAAACCACTGCAAACCAATCTGCATTACATCATCTACCATGCTCATAGGAATATGAATAGAATTCCTGAACCTATCAGTATAACTTTTATTTTTGCAGCTGTTACTAAACCAAACTGGTTGATTAAATGTAGTTGGTCTAATTAAATGAAATGCTTTAGAATATGGTCATTCGACAACATGTATGTTAAACGTTTGCACAGTTATTTAAATACCTGCCAATTTCCTCTTAATCCATTTTTAAAAAGTGGATACCATGACACCTCCCCAAAAAGTAGTTAAGTGTCACCACTGACCGGTAACAGACAGAACGTGATATAAATGATTATACATGAAATAACTTTTGGAGTGAATATACTATAAATGGACGAATTTGTTGTTCGTATTAAGAAGTTAAAAATATATGTCTAACAGAGCAGTTTTATTTGAATTCATTGCCCGTACTCTTGACAGACACTTTCAGTAAATGATTGAGCGTTTTTCATTCTCTAGCAAATTAAAAAATGCATATCTTAACCTAGCAATATAATACTAATTCAGTGATGGTTTCCTTTTCAGCAGCTGAGGTTGGAAATTCAAATTGGAAAACAAATTGAACATAACAGAATTGGATTTCAACATTGGAAATTCAGATCTGTTGGTACGCAGAAGTAAAAGTACGTAGTCCAGAAAAGTAACTTAAGCAAATCAGTAGACGGAGCTAACGTGTGTACCTGAAAATGTAAAATTCCATACTGTATATTATAATAGAAGCCTTTATTCGCAATGTTAATTAAAGATTGCAAATAATTAATAATATGAGGAGCAGAAAGCGAATCGTTGTTTGTCCTAAATACCATAAAATTTTTAGGACAATTTTAATAATCTCTTAAAGATCGTGAGGTAGGCGTGACTTAGTGTCCCATATCTGTGCTTATATTTTAGAATTATTTAATCTAAAAGTTCAGAATCTTCAAATTAACCATTTAAAATCTAGGGAATAGGAAACTTATCACATAACGCAATGGGTGAATCACTAGATGATTTACATAAATTATGATTATTTCGTATGGTTTGATGTTCGATCTGTCTAAGGCGTGTCTTACGTGCTTCTATTATTGTTCAGAATATCTATAGAGCGGTTTTCAAGTTATTCCCACGACTGCATTCTTATTGCGGGCCCAGAACCAGTGGTCCTGTAAAGTTTGAAAACAAAAATAAATAAATTGATAACTAAAAATGAAAATATACCAGGAAAGAAAACGGCACATTTTGGACTTTGTAGCTGCTCTTGTTCTAGGGTTATTTCCAAAATATGAGGAAAATTCTCTTGTAGAGGCAGAATGGACTAGCGCAATGAGATTCAAAATCCAAAAAATTATTATACACTACGAGTCCTATAGAACCAACGAGATATCCTATAAAAACGAGATAGTCTATAAAAAACGAGATTTCCTATAAAAACAACGAGATATCCTATAAAAGCAACGAGATATCTTATAAAAACAACAATATACTGAATTTGGACTTTCTAAATGCTCCGGAACTCGAATTATTCCTAAATCACTAATGCATTCCTATGGGGAGGAGGCATAAAAATTACTAAATTACATCAAATTTTAATAAGCATAGCTAAGTATTACAAGTATAACACATACGCTATTGAAACATAAATACTTTGATTTTACAGTGAACTAACACCACTTAAGGGTCCTTTCCCAGATGGTCACTGCCTATTTTCGAGACAAGCGGTTCTGAACAGAAGAACTCACAATGTTAAAATTTAGAAATGTTTCTGCCCATTAAAAATAAGGATTTTAGTAAATCTTTAGGGATGATAAAAGGTTTTTTGAAACAGAATGACATTTCAGAGGAGCTATTAAACTTGTTTTGTTTTTCAAAATTTGAACAAAACGGCCCTCAACGATATTGTTCAACTATCGGCGAGAGCTATTGTATTTAGTTTTTTTTTTCTTCTTTGTTCAAAATTTGGGAGAGAGATTCAAAGGTAAAACAAACATTTATTTCGGTGGAAGGCTGAACACAAAATACCCTGGCTTCGAAAAATTAAGCACGGATGATAATATAAAAAAATGGAAAAGTAAAGTTTTGATTAACTCAAAATTGTACATGCAGGTAGCAAATGCGTTTATGAATTAAGAAAATAATAATTATGTACATAGATTAAAAAAATATTTGTTTTTCGTAAGTTATATGATGACGTCACATTTCGATCATAACAAAAGGACGTTTAAAGACAAACAAACAAAACAAAACTTATATTAATATGGCATGTGACCACCCCAGACCTTCGCACAAACTTTAGAACTATTTTTCAATGCTTTCAATGAGGTGATCAACCATCGCAGATGCGCTTAATGGCCATTCCTCCAATAGGACAGTTTTTCACTCTCTGATACTGACTGGAGGAAGTAAAGGTGCAGAGACAGCATGCCAGTGGGCATTCCAAATGTTTTCAATGGGAGTAAGGTACGTTGGCCACTCCATACGAGAAATGTCCTCACTTTCCAGGTATTCGTCAACGATGTTAGCTAAATGGGGACGGGCAGTATCGTTCATAAGGAGGAAATCAGGACCACCTGTTGCAGAGCAGAGTCTCGAAATGGGGACAAGGACTTCATCCCTATACCGCGCAGTCGTCACATAACCGCCTTTAAAGGTGTGCAGCTTTGTGCGATATCCTATTGAAATTTCAGCCAGCACGATGACGCTGCCACTTCTGAATGCGTGATGTTCGATGATATTCTTGGCCTGATTGCGTCTATCTCATTCTTTACAGACCTATATACGCTTATCATCTGATTCCAGGGCAAATCTGGACATATCCGTGAACAGGACGTTGTACTAATCTGAGACAGCCCAATTGATATGTTGATGACACCAATTTAATCTTGCCCCTCTGGCTTGGACGGTTATTGGAACACAAAAACGTGGTACTCGGGTCTACAGCCCCTTCACGTGGAACCTTCGGAGCACAGTACTGACAGATATTGTCTTACCAAATGTAGCTGCAACCATGGACATAACAGTTGTGGAGATCGCTCGTCGATTCCGTTTAGCTACTATAACAATATACAGATCATCAGATGGTGTGGTAACCCTTAGACAACTGGGCACTGGTCTCCGGACAACTGTTTGACTTGTTTGGATATGTTTCTATAATCTAGAAATTACCGAATGATCAACGCCAAAGAAAGTAACGACATGTTTAATTGACTGTCCTGCTTCAATACGTCCAACTGTACGCAGTCCTCACTGTCTGTCATTCGTCTTCTTTCACCCATAGAAACGCGAATATCATCAAAAACAATCCAGCAAAGGTTATAAACACTTCGTACCAGCATTTAAATGCCGCCTCCTCAAACCCTTCAGAATGTCCTCAACGACTGCATAATTAACATACATCCGGACAGTCAATCGTGATTGACTGTAACATTCGATATTTGCAGAATACCATCTACATCCGCAGCGATTTTGAGACACTCAAATTCAAATACGCTTTCGAAAAAAGAAAATTTGTATTGCTTGCTTAATTTTTGGATGTCAATATATATATATATATATATATATATATATATATATATATATATATATATATATATATATATATATATATATATCGATCAGATATTGGACATTAAAGAAGTGCTGGCGATTTATTTCATTGAACATAGTATGGGTAAAGGATGGAAAGAAATATATGTGATCTACAAATTGCTAGTGTTGAATGCGTTTGAATCGAAATAATAATGAAAAAAAATGGCATGAAAGTTTTCTTTCCTGTGAAATTTCTAAATATTAAATTCTATAAAAAGAAGAAAAAATGACATGATTGCATAAATATCTAAGTGATATCCCTAGTTTTTGCGCTTTTGTGCGGGTCACAACTTACACACCTATACGTGGTGGCTCTGTTTGAAAAAGTCTAGAGATTCACACTCCATAGATTGCGTAGGGAGTTATTAACAGACACAGATCATTGAAATAATCTAGGACATAGATGCTCTGATAGCGCTAATAGTTTATATATAGTATTTTATATATCAGTATCTGGAATGTCAGTATCTCAGTTTCTGGACAAGTAACTAAAGATCAGTACTTAAAAAGTTGTATAATAACTAGGAGCAAAAATCCATTGATATTTTTCACAAACAAATACCTATATAGGTATACACATATTCTAATGCAATAGCTAAAATATTGCTTATTCTGTGATAATTTAATTAGGTTTGAAACTTATTTTTAAATCAAAAAACAATTTAACTTCAGTAAAGGCATTCAGTTTTCCCTTTTCTTTTTAAGTATAAAAACAAATAATTATCGAATTAGAATTTTCGATAATATGTAATATATTCAATTCACCATATAATTCAAAATAATTTTATTTTGTTAATACATCTCGCACTTTAAAATAATACTGGAAATAAAGAAAAAAACATTTAACTTTATATTAATAACTTTTTTCCAATTCCTCACCGGAAACTATTGCATTTCATTTGTGAAAAATTGCTAACATAGCGGAGAATCGACAAAATACCTGAATCAGCGATCAACACAACGTTTTAAAATTGAATAAAATCCCCAATGCAACAGAAACTGTCCTAAACATCGATTTATGTAAAATACGACGAAAAAAATATACTGTATTATTTACCACTTATTTTCTTATAATGTAATGATACTAAAAATATTTTATTATTTTTCACTGCGTAATGCATTTCTTTGTGCTACTTTAAGAAGGTGTGGTCCTAGTATAAATGCATATAAAGTCGCTTACGGCGGAATACATTTTTAATATATTTATACATGTATTCTACCCATAAGCGATAATGAGAATTTCCATTTAGTTAAAAGTTTGAACCAAATGCAGCCGAGCGGCTTATTTGAATATAAAGAAAGTGTAGGGGAGACCAGGGCGGAACGGGTTGCGAGGAAAAAAACTCAGTAGTAGATCTGTTCCCAACAGGAGGTACCAGAGTCAGATGGAACTTTCTGAAACACTTCCGCCTCGTTCAGTAAGGATGTGTTGATTAATGCTCGTCATTTACATAGTTTTTCGAAAACGGAAGCTAATCGTGTATGGTATTGTGATAATCTGTAATTTTTTTAATTAAAGTCACGTTTCGCCTATTTTGTCACAATTAACATTTAACCCACTAAATAAAGCAATTTTAAGTTGGATTTTGTCTGACGCAATAGACAAAAAAATAGTGGATTTGTTTATTTCACATTTTACAAAATTATTTTTATTTTATATTTTTGATAAAAACATGAAAAAACAGTAACTTGAATGCTGTTAAATTAATAATCATTGCCTACGTTATATTTTATTAAAAAACAATTCACACAAACTATAGCACCTTACCGTGAACCTTTCCCGAGCTTTTGCATGGATCTTTAAATACATGTATCAAACATTTTTATAAAATGAGAAAAAGTAATAAGTATCAGCAGATATGCTCACATTCTATATTCAATATTATACAACATCATCTCGTAAATCTAGATCGTTTTATTCACGAAAGAAAATACTTTCTGTAATAGTTTTAAATTTTGATACTCAAGAATTTTCCGTAGTCATTCATTTAATGTAGTTGTTATTAATTAAATGATAATTGAATTTTGATAAGGATAAATAAGTCATTAGTTTGGACTTAAAAGTTGCCAAAAGTGTTAAATTACTCTTCTGTGGATTTCGTGCAACATGGTTTAACTGGGAAATGAGGAATGCCATTGCAGTATTTGGGTAAAGTCATGTGCTATCCACATTGATTTTTTTTATTTAATATCATCATTTATGTTTTTTTACAAACACGTCTCAGAATCCGCAAAAAGAAATTAACCCTGTGTAAAACGAACTGTTTCTTTGTACTTCATTTTATTTACGTCGATTTATGAATGCATAAATGTATCTGATACTGCTGGATATACATATCGTATTTTGATTGTGTATTTATCTCTTTATCAGCAAAACATCAGATTCTATTTCAGTTCTGATGAAGGCGTACAATGAACGTATTCCACATACAATTATGGAACACGTGACACTTGGTGTGGCAGTGAGATATATTTTATTGCTTATCTCTAGATTCCGAATCTGTTACATAGTAGCATTTGGATTCACCTATAATCTGCTACATTGTATCTACTACTTATCTTTACTTCATAAAATTTATCTCTTACTTTTTCATGCAGTGCTTTATATAGTAGTATTTCATAATTGTGTTTTTGTTTTCCTAGAGTATCTAAATGTGTTAATCATACCAAAAATTATATTACTGCAACATACCCTCAGGAATCCTGGATGTATTTCGTGCGAGACAAATATGTGTCCAAATTTCTGAATAACTAACACTTTCATTTAGAGCATCGATGTACCTAAATATGAATAATATACAGCTAATAATTAACTAGCTATCTCCCAGGGCCATAATATAACTTTGAGGTGTACAAATCAGCAGTTAAATATTCAAGTCTTTGACTTATTCACAATTAACGTTTTTTCGTACCAAATTAATAATCCAATTGAGATATGACAAGTTTATATACCCCTTGTAGAAAGATCTAGAAAAAACTCGTGGGCCGCGAATTTATGTACCAATCTACCAAATTTTGTACCAATTTATGTACCAATCTGAAAGTTTTCCAGAACTCACTATAAGTCGCCAAGTTGGTGATATTTCGCCAAATTTGTCAGTCTTCAAGGTCAAGCTATTTGGACCTCCAAGTTATAATAATAGTTGCCTGTTAGGTATTCCTTATAATGTGTTCACCTCATAAAATATTTTCAGTAGTTTGATCGAATGATTTGAGTTTTCCTTCAGTTTGGTCCTTCAAAATTTCCTTCAGTTTGTTCATTCATATATTTTTCAAGAATTAAATATATTAACACATTGTATTTATTTTTATTTATATATTCATAATCAGGATAAAAGAAGAAATATGACAAAAGAAGAAATATTATTTAGTTTTTCATCGATTTGGTTCGGAGCGCCGAAATTACTTATATTTTCCGTAAAGCTTTGTATTTTCGCCAAAGAAACTCAAACCAAAGATGTTATTCACATCAAAAAAAATGTTGAAGATAACCATAATTATTGAATACTTTATACTATTGTATAAGAAAGTAAAAATATCAAGGTGTAGGTATTTATTTAGATTCAATGGTATTTCGCCATTCTCTCACTAAACGGTCTCATTTTCTATTTCAAACAAAATTCTAACACAATAGAAAATCGATAAAATACTTGAACCAGCTATCAACGCCACGTTTTAAAATAGAATAAAAAATCTTAACATATAGCAGAAGCATTTCTAAATATCGATTTATGCAAAAGGCGTTAGAGAGAAAGAATAAATTGGACTATACCATTGATCTCCAAATGCGATGATAGAAGAGATGCGTTGTCCTGTTCAATTCGTAATCGAGTTTACAGTAGATTTATTTATCACAGAAAAGTTCTATTTAAATTTAGGAACATCTAATTGGAACTTGTTAAAACACTTGGTAAGAATTAATAACTTATAAAAACAGCTTCGTTATGAAGAATCATTAATTGTGAAAAAATACTTTGTTTTCATTATCCCATTGTAAAAGTTAACTTAAAAACATGTGTAGTTTATTAAACACACACTTAGAATTCATTTTTTGCGCAAAAAGGCTTGCACCCCTTTCTAACGTGTGGTTCCGTTTATATTCTGCGTAACTCAAAATTTAGAGCTACAGTTTGTAGAGACGACTTCGAACACAAGAGCTTACAATTTTGTCCCCATAGCTCAACGGCAGAGCATTGGTTGGACAGTTTGGAAATCCAGAATGCCAATCCCAGTTGGGACATCAAGGTTCTTTAGAAGTTGTAAAGTGTCTTTTATTTTTAAACATGTAAGGACTACTCAATATGTGTCATATTGTTATATGCCATATTTTTCTTCAACCATTCCCAAAGATAACTTCAAAAACCCAACCGATTTTGGATGTACAGTGCAGGCTCTGGTCAAATGATTTAATTGCTGAGTTCATTACTCATATGGTGGTACGAAATTGTTCATGCTGTACCAGAGTCACTGCTGTACATTTATTGATTACAGCAACGCTAAAATTGAATCTTATACTGATCTAAAATGTAATATGTTTTTTAATGTGTGCTGTGAAAATGTTTAACAGGGTAAATTCAATTTTGAACTTCCGCGTGTTGTGGCAGCACGTTGTGAAAAATGTGCGTGATATGACCCCAAGTTGAGAAAAGTGCATGTGCTGTAACCCCAAGTTGTGAAAAATGTGTATATTGCGACCCCAGTAATGTTATATATTTTCCAACGATAATGTTTCTATAAGTTAACGAAGTCTTTTTCTTTAGAAATGTGATGTAGATTGATGTCCATAGCCCAGTTCTTGACTCCTCTCTCTTGTTTTGTGTTCTTATCAGTACTACACTGCTTATCAACACATATCTATTAGCCTGCCGATATTACAGACTATATGCATTTTAATGTTGTGTTGATGGACGTCAAGCACGTGTGTGGTCACAATAAGTTGACATGATTTCGAATAGGACATCAATGATCGATTTGGGGTTAGGATGTCATATTTCCTTTAGGCAGTCTAAACCACATGCAGAAGCAATGTAATTTATAGCCATTGGATAATCATGGCCCCCTAACAACCCGCCTCTCATCCATTGTCTGATACGTGTGCGTTGATCAGACATATATGGTGCTAGCTATGATATTTTTTCTCACTACATTGTCCGAAGAAAATCCATCTGAAATATAATCAATTGCTTTTACCTCTTCAAATAATGTGTAAATCAAGCCTACGCTATGTTTACATTCCATAGTAATTACAAGAGAAGTGAAATAGTATCTGTTCCACTACTGCTGCAATAAAAGTCCGAATTGCAGCGTATTGTGTTAAATCCCTTCGAATATCAGAAATCCTATTAAAATGATTTTTAGTTTATAAAATAAAAATCTCCCTCGCTTCATTTTAAATCATACGAATATCTAGTAGAGTTATATTAACTAGAATTTCAGTTAATATAATTTTGCATAAAGTCACTGCAATGCAATTGGATTGGCTAGAGGGAATGATATATTTAGGTGAAAATTATGGGGATTTTATTTTTTCATCGTTAGGATAGCACTCAAATTGCAAATATTACCATTTATCGACATATTTTTCGTTTATTAAGTTTTAATCAGCATGGGATAGCCAATCCAATTTGCAGCATGGATTTGCACCATTAAATGACGTTCGATAAAAGAGGTTCTCAAATGTACTGTACATAATAAATATTTTTACTATTGAAAAGACCGGCTATTCCATGCTGAGGAGCGAAAAATAAACTCAAAGCCGGTCTATATTATGTCTCTCTTATGTGCCGAACCCTAACTTTGTGAACGGTTATAAATGGGCTTGGGGAATATGACAGCATTTTTGCTTTTATAAGCACATTCATTAGTATTAATAACGTATTCAAGCCAGCTAGTCAATTTAAAATTTCTCTATATTAAGAAAAGCTAGGTGAAGCCACTTCCACCGCCGATGATCAAGTACTTTTAAAATAAAGATGTTTTACATAAAGGCTATCGCTGGACCAATTGCATGAAATGATCTGTAATTTTGCATGATGATTTAGAACATATTACCATGTACTGCTTCCTAATGTGGTTGAAATTGGATAAAAATTTATATTTTTATACAATTTTGAAATGGAAATATTTTTACTCTACTTTTGTATAAAAACTTTATTCACGGTCATTTATTTTCAAAATCTAATATTTCATTTTTGCAGACGTTCATTGTTGCCATCTCAAAATAATTAATATTCAAATGATTTAATTTTGTTTCGTTATTGAAAACGATGTTGCCATTTCAAAAAAGTTATATTTAAACTATTGATTTAAACAAACAAAATGCGATATTTATCATTGTCTAAAGAATAAGCGCAAAATTTATAGCTTAAGAAGCAAAGCAAGATCTTGCGTTGGTGAGTACTAGCGAACATAATGCGACCCCAACGAGCCCATTACGCCTACCTTGCAGGTGGCAAAGAGTTTGCGACACGAGATTGCTAGCGAGTAGAAGCCAGAGCCTTTCCATTCTCGAAGTGAGTTACATGGTTAGTGAGCGACAGCAAGGAGCAAAGCCTATCCCCTATATAGTACATCTATAAAATAAATTATTTGCGGACATAGTTATTAATTGCTGTCACAGTTATTAATTGCTGATACAGTTGATAACAATATATTATTTAAATGCTCGCGTTAACTTTTTCTAGAATAACATACAAATTATTGCTAGGCTAAAACAAATAAAATTAGATAAAGCTTTGTGCACATATTAGGTATGTTTGAAATATTTATAAGGGTGACTTTTAAATAGCGGCTTTCAACAAACAGAGAATTCCTAAATGACTCAGATCAAAGAAACATGTTTTACCTTTGATATTATTTTCTGAATTCTAAACAGACATGTAGCTGTTGAAATGCGCTTGATATTGCATAAAAGGATATGCATGTACAAAGGATATGCATGTGGTTATGCATGTGGAAAGGAAATGCAAAATATGCGGCATACATTTGTTGCACCAACATTTGGAAAGATATATTAAATTTTGAATAATATTTTAATATGTTATGTAGGTTGTATTTACGCATTATGTAAACTAATGTGTATAAATTCCACAATGAACTTTTTGTTAAGGTATAATCTGCTTCATGAAAGATATTACTTGTTGAACATGGATTTATACAGCGTTCGAAATATGGAGTGAACTACGTATATTACAAACTGCTGGTAATGTAATACAACTATAAAACCTTCATTAAAAGCAACATAGCACGATATTGATAAAGTTAATCGATTTTGAAGGCAAGAACAGCCTTCTTTTTCAAGATAAACAAGAAGAGTAAACTTCAATCACAGATCAGTATATTTTTACTTCCCCTATAATACTAGGGAGCTGGAACTACGAATTTATCCATCTACACCGATGGATCAAAGGTTAATGACAAAGTGTAGTGCGCGTATAGCAATATACAGCAACAATATTCTAATCTTCAAAGACCAATGGAGACTAAATGATGAAACAACTGCTTTTAATGTAGAACTGTATACGATACTTAAAGCTTCCCATTACTTGAAAGTAAAATAGGCTACAGATGCCCACATTTACCCCAACTCTACAGCAGCTATTCAGGCAATATATTCGCATTCTACGAAAAATGACTTGGTGATAAAGATTAAAATGATCATTAATAATCCATGTTGTCATTTTAACATCCACTATATCAAAACACACACACACATTGGAATGTCAGAATTGAAATTGAGGACCAACTAGCCAAAAAGGCAACAGGCAGGACTAACATTGATTGCTCCTTTCTTGTGTCAATTCAACAACTTAAAACCCTGATGAAGCAGGGGATACATAAAAATGACAATTACGGTGGGACAATGCCGATAGTGGAAGTGTCCTGTATCGACTTATTCTAGAATCGTCAATGAAACGGTGCTCAAATAAATGCTATAATAATCAAGTGCTTAGTGGGTATTGAGCCTTTAGGACGTACCAAAGGAGGTTCTTCCACAAATCGTATATATATCATTGCAAGGCGGCAATAGGTAATAATGAACATTGCATCTATTCCTGCACTATTTGAAATGAGGTGTGAAAAGTCAAGTTCCCAAAGAACTTTAGTGCTATGAATATCCCCAAGCTAGTTAAACACCCAACAGCGTCAAGTAGACTTTGTGACATTCTAGTTCGTATTCTGGCACTAGTTGGTACTCTGGCGCTTGAAATAAACCCTTGAAACCTAAGATTCAGTTCTATTTTACTATCTCTTGTGATTACTATGACAAGGAATTATTTTCTATCCTAAAGAAGAAAGCTGTTTTTTGCTTTCGAAACCAGTTTAACCTTAGGTATTTGTGTGTATGCAGCATTTACCAAGACTTTAGAATTTGCTTCTCTTTGCAGTAATTTTTATTTTGCGTATTAAAATATATTTCTTTACTTTAACTAACTATCTTATAATCTTTGGTTATATTCTTTTTAAAAAAGTGTATGATGGACGCATTTTGAAATACACAGCTTACGTTTAGACAATCAATATTTTATTTTGGCTATAAATTAGCAACTATTACTTTTTTTAAAATTAATCACTGCAAAATTTAAGACATGTATGTATATTTAAATATAAATCTTGAGCAAATGTATATTGAAAATATTCATACCTTGGTTCATATTTTATTTTTTGCAATTTCGATAGACACTATTAATTTTCTGCTGTGTGGTGTTTTTACTGAAGTCTTTATAGTTTAATGAAATAAAGTTTCTTCATATATAAAACAAAATTGTGAGAATACTGGAAGTATAAAAACTGAAATTAATATTATTTAAATCAATAAATAAAACATGTAAAATTATGTAAAAATATATGTCTTTTAATAATAAAATACAGATAATCATATATTTGGGGATTACCCTTTTGGGAGTTAGTCACTACTCTAGTATATAGGTTAAGAGTATTCATCTCTAGGTAGTTGCTCTGTCCTCTCTAGGTACATGGCAAGAAAGGAGACACTAACCACGTGAGACTTTGAATACTTGCTAACGGTTGCGTAGACTGTGGAATACACTCGCTCGTACAATAACACTCGACACGGTAGAAACTTAACATTTTAATAACCAAACTTTAACACAACTATTACAGGTTATTTTACATGCTGTACTTAAATACCAAATTGTAGACATGCGCATTACCGCATTCACAGGGCAGCAGAGTCTGTGAAGTCCTTCAGTCATGACGATGACGGCACTACAGTAGTCCCCCCTAGAAAAAAACATGCAGGTTAAACCTCGTCCTGAAAACGAACCACAGGTTTAGATCTCCGGCCAGACCTAAAAACACTCTGGGCATTAGCAGCCGGAGTCTCCAAAAAACTTGTGTGCTCAATCGCATCAGGAACTTTTGACCGCAGCAGCGATCCTACTATGTCCAAATGGTCCTGCCAAAAATGATTTGTTGCTCGAGGAAATGTCGCCAACGGTGTTTTAGTATGCTTAAATAATTTAGCTCTTTGACATTCAAGGCATTGTCGACACCATTCAGCACAATCTTTTCTCATAGAATGCCACACGAAACGTTGTTGCATGTTGGATGAAAGGTCTAGGTACATTTTTAGACATATCACAATATATTGAATTATTACTGGCAGGGAAAGACATGAGACGCAAATCGAGACCTGTATGCGTTTCTAACAAATCCTTTAACTTCTGATCCTCTAACTGGTCCAGCGCAGTACCCTCAAAATCAATTGAAGCAGCCAAACTTATAGTATTCATCCTAGATAAGGTATCAGCGACTACATTCTCATCCCCCGGAATATACCTGATATCGGTTGAATACTGACTGATTAATTTCAAATGTCGAAACTGTCGAGAAGAAGAGTAATTCAACTTTTGATTAAATGCATACGCCAACGGTTTATGATCGGTATAAATAACCACCTGATGACCTTCTAACATATGCTTAAAGTGTCTCACAGCCGCATAAACTCCCAATAACTCTCGATCAAATGTGCTGTATTTCATTTGCGCAGGGGTAACCCTAATGGCTCCTGACCTTTTTCAACCTGCTGCTGCAATACCGCACTTGTTACGATCTCAGAAGCATCAACCATTAAAACCAACGGTACATCCGAAGCAGGAAATGCGAGAAGCGTTGCGAAGGGCGTTGATCGCCTAAATACAAGTCATTGAGAAGCAATCACCATTTTGAGTCTTCGGTCTGCTCATAGAAAGCTAAAACCCATGCCTTTAATAGCTGATACGCTCCCTCAACCGGGGTGTTCAAAAATATATCCCGAACACATTTCAGTATCCAAGTGTCAACCGCGGAAACCACTGAATGAAATTTCGTTGAATTCATAGAAATACCCGCCGTAATAAATTGTGATTCGATCTGTGCGAACCACAACGCTGAATCGTTTTCCCAAAATACAGGTGCTCTAAAAGCTACTCTACAGAAACTAGAATGCTCCGGTTGCGTTTCCTGCCGAATTTGAACTTTTTCCTCGGATCCACTATTTCACAGCATATTTACTACTGTGATACAAACACACACTATAATAATACTAATCTCGGAAAATAGAATATGGCTTCAAAAATGCAAACGCAGACTTTCACGACCTGTTTACGAACGGATACGTTATAGTAACCTCAGAGGTTAACCTATCATGCGAATATGTAAAAAAACAAGACAAGTGTAAAAACAATTTCAAAATATCACATATCTATACAACATGTAAAAATAATTGTTTCCGTGTAAAACACCATCCGGGCCAAACAAGAGCTCTTTAAAAAACACCGAATACAGTAAAATACCTTAACTATGTCAACTGTAAACTATTAGCAATCTACATTTATACATCTGTAGTTTCCAATACCGGCACCCGTTCAATATCACATTTAATGTACATCATAAAATGATCATCAAAAACCCTGTATCCAATAACTAGAATTAATTGAAATAACCCAGAAACACGTAATACACACTATAACTCATATCAACAAAACACTCCCATATAACACAGGTCCCGAAATGCGCTCAAACTTTCACCTACCTGAACTTTTCCTCCTTTAAGCAACTCCGCATAAAACTTGCTCTACTGTAATTGAACAGAAACTCAGAACTTGCTTAACGACGAGCCATTACTGGTCACAAAACAGAGTAGAATTAAAACGAGTCATACCTTTCAAAGTCTAGTCCACTTTTGGTGTGGGGCGGGTTACATCAGAATGAGTTGCATCCTTTAACGTCCGGATCTACCACTTTGGGGATTACCACTTTGGGGGTTAGTCACAACTCTACTATATGGGTTAAGAGTATTTACCTCTAGGTAGTTGCTCTGTCCTCTCTAAGTACGTGGCAAGAAAGGAGACGCTAACCACATAAGAATTTGAATTCTTGCTAAAGGTTGCGTAGGTTGTTCTATACACTCGCTCGTATAACACTCGACACGTTAGAAACTTAACATTTTAATAGCCAAACTTTAACACAACTATTACAGGTTACTTTACATACAGTACTTAAACATTATGAGCGAAAGTTATCTTAATTAATCCATGTACATATTTGAGTAAAGAAATGCCTGGCACGTAATCAACGTTACACCGAGATTCAAGGCTTCGAGACTGAAGATATGTTTATTGCAGAGTCTTAAATACCAAATTGTAGACATGCGCATTACCGCATTCACAGGGCAGCAAAATCTGTGAAGTTCCGCAGTCATGATGGCACCACATATCCATCAAATAACCTTGTTACATTAAACAAGAAGTTATATATATATATATATATATATATATATATATATATATATATATATATATATATATATATATATATATATATATACCTCAGCTTTTATTACTGACCTCGGTTTTTATTACTTAAATATTGATCTTTATATATAATGAATTACAAAGTTGCGTACAAAAAGGTACAGAATTTTATGAAATCGATTAAAATTTTCAAGGGAATTAAATTTTAAGAAATGCAAAATTTAAATTTTTATACGGCCCCCGTACAAAAACATTTCCAATGAGTAAAATGTGCCCCATACACTAATAAGGTGATGTACATAGCATAAAAGGTCCCAGAGATATAAAAAGAAAAATATGCTGACTTAAACCACTTTTCGATGCATCGACATGGTTTCTCAGAGGGAAAAAATCATGTCGACAGATCGCTTTCCAGGGTTCATACACAAATTAAGAAATAAAACGATGATTACATAAATAAATAATAATTTTGCTATTTATTGGTGCAAAAGTTTCTACACTGTGTAGAAATAATAACTTTACACAAAAATTACAAAGCTTGTGGAAAATGTTTTCCATCCATGCCAATACATAATAGCATTCGCCTGATAACACTTTCGTGCACTCGATCAAGTTCGTGTTCAGTGATGCCACGGCAGCCATTTTGAATGCGTTGCTGCAACTCTGCTTTATTTTAGGAAAGTGACAGATAAATAGTTGTGCGTAAACGACCCCACAAATAAAAACCCATTGACGTTAAATCAGGCGATCTAGGGGGAAATTCGACGGGCCCGTGCAAGTCAATCCACTTGTCTAGAAACTCGTTATTTAACCAGTGTTTCACAACTGTAGTATGGTGAACTGGAGATCCGTCCTGTTGAAACCTTACATATGAACTTTCTGCTAGGGGTAGTCCATCCATAAAATCAGGAATAACCGCATTCAGAATCTCATTAACATATCTGTCACCCGTCAACGTATCATCATACAGTGTGATTCCAACCAAACGTTTTCTGAAAATACAACACCATACATTCATAGAAAATTGTTTCTGATGATGAATATCACGTACCACAAATGGAATTGTGTCAGACCAGAAGTGCTCATTTTGAGGATTTATGCATCTATCTTGTTTAAAACAGCATTCGTCAGTCCAAATTACGTTTTTCAGGAAAGAGGGATTTGCACGTTCCTGACTTAGAGCCTAATTACAAAAATATAAACGACGTTGATTATCTCTTGGCTCCTGTCCTTGCACACCATGAATGTTAAACGGATGTCACTCATTCAGTATCAGTATTCTCCACACTGCTGTACTTGGTACGTTCATTTCTGACACAGCGATACGAACACTACTATCAGGATGAATGCAAAAGTAAGCCAAAATATCAATTTCTACATCACTTGAGTAAAGTCTGGGCCTATCTAGTCCACCTGCACGAGTCCTACCTTCCTCTTTCACGCACTTGTTGCAGCAATCGGGAAATAAATCTCCCAAAAGGATGTCGAGAATTGGGAAAAGTACGTTAATAATTCCGTGCAGTTCCGTGCATTGCGATCGCATAAACTGTACAGCATAAGCATTTCAAAAAGTTCTCCGTTGCTGTATTGCGATATACTGTCGGTACAGGCTAACTACACTCTCAAAATATAGCAGAATTGTGAAATACTTAATGATCGCTCAGACTGCCGGACTGCACACGATACCCTTGCGTAAGCGAGGCGATTGATCAATGGCAGAACAAAAACAACTTTCTCATGTGATGATGTGTCTGTTTCGATTGTGTGACGCACTGATCAGAGGAAGATATTTGCATATACATACATTTTGAACTGTTTTAATGTTCATTTTGATTGCGCCATTTACAAGTTTTATTCTGTAATTAATCATATGAAATTTTAAGGTATTTTTCAGGAAGCACATTTTTGAATAATTGTAAATATATCTGAAGGAAAGAGGCAGATATTTGCCTATGATGCATTTCTCCATTGCATCATTTGTTCTCTTGCTGTAAACATTTACAGTTTAATTTGTGATTAATCCCTCACCAACTTTGTTTCAACATACCTCTGGGACTTTCTATAATAAAATGATGAAGCTTTGTACATCAACTTATTAGTGTATGGGGCACATTTTACTCATTGGAAATGTTCTTGTGTGGGGGCCGTATAAAAATTTGAATTATGCATTTCTTCAAATTTAATCCCCTTAAAATTTTTTTCGATTTCATAATATTATGTACCATTTTTGCGCAAATTTGTAATTTATTATACATGTCGAAGATCAATATTTAAGGAACAAAGCCGAAGTCAAAGTTTTTGGGTCACCCTATATATATATATATATATATATATATATATATATATATATATATACCTTTTATCGTCTTTTCGCATTACTGTTATTTCTTTCTCACGATAGGTAACAGCAGCACTCAACTTTTAATTTTTTGAGATTGGCAGCATTGCTCTCTTTATTCAAGGCTCTAATGGATCAGACGTATGCAGTTTTCTATCACTGATATCAGAAACATGCATTTTGTGCTCATTTTTAAAATACTTGGACTTGATAAATAATTTTATCGAAATAAACAATTCATTATTAGGCCTAGGGCTTTTCCACGTGTAAAGCTTTCATGCTTGGATTATATTTGAAATCATTTTATCGATTCCTTTCCATTGAACATTTTGTTTTTCTTCAGCTTGATGATTAGAGGTTTACATTTTTATTTTCCACTTCCTTGATGATTCTCCGTATGATAATTTTATTTGTAAGGCATTTTGTATTGTTGGAGTATTTTGAAATGAGACCTCTCTATTCTATCAATGGATATCTAAACTTAATATATATGTAACTTATATATATATATATATATATATATATATATATATATATATATATATATATATATATATATATATATATATATTGCTGGTAAAATATCCTTGTCAGATGAGTTCTCTAATAATTGTCATATTGTGAAAAACAGTTTTGAATTAGTTAAGAAACTGAAAACTCTTACTAATATTCATAGTATTTATACTTATGATTTAAAAGATTTCTTTAATAATATTGATAAAGCTGATCTGTATAGAATTATTTTGGGAATTTTTGAAACATATATTATCAACTTGAAATATTAAAATTTTCTTTTTAAAAATTTACTAAATTTCACCCTTTATGAGAATTATATTCAACATGGTAGTACTTCTTTTAAACAACAGTTTGGTATCACACAAAGGGTGTGTGCTTCATCATTGTTAGCTAATCTGCATTTATATTTGTATGAGAAATCATTAATCCAAGCGTGCATAATATGAATATGTTTAGATATTTAGATGACATATGTGTATCCCTTAATAATATCCCTATAGTATTTAACTTTTATCCTAATAAGTTACAATTAAATGCAAGTAATAAAGACTCTAATGTTGCAAACTTTTTAGATTTAAATTCAAATTCACAAAATTGTAATATGGTTATAAACTTGTATGATAAAAGACAGGATTTTGAATTTAATACATCAAAAATTCAACTTTTTGACTCTTGTCAGCATATATCTGTTTTTCGAAGTATTGTTATAAACCAGGTTCTTAGAATTAATAAAATTTGTGATGAAAATTATAAATTAGCACATTTTATGGAATTATTGAGTACAGCGACTAATAATGTGTATCCTCCCAAATTCGTTATTCAAATTATCAACTCAGTGTATCAACTTCCACACCATAATATCCAAGAAAACTTTCCCAATTATAATGGCCAACGAATATATATATATATATGTATATATATAAATGTAAAAATGTTTATACAGAGAATAATTAAAATTGAAAAAATGAAGGTAGGCTTAGCCTAGATCGTCCTAGATCTATTCTTGCTATTTGAAGGTCTCGTGACAATTATTATTGTCACTCCGGAGGTGGGCTTCAGCCAAACCTGGCGTCCAGGAGTGCAAAGCCGCGGCATTTATGACAAGCTTGTTGTAAACTGGGGCGAAGGTCACAACCCCTTACCGCCAATAAGTAAGCTTTTTGCTAAGCCTACCTTCCTTTTTTCAATTTTAATTATTCTCTGTATAAACATTTTTATATTTATATAGTTTATAGTGTTATCGGCTGCTTTGCGCATCTATACTATAAAACTTCAAATTTATATATTCACTTCCATATTTATTCTTTTATATTATATATATATATATATATATATATATATATATATATATATATATATATATATATATATATATATATATATATATATATATATATATATATATATATATATATATATATTTATATATATATATATATATATATATATATATAATTATTTAATAATTATATAAATAAATAAAAATGAAAAATAATAAAATTAGCTAAAAACAAATTAGAAAAATCAAAAAATCGTAAAAGAGATACATTGATATTAATGTTTTATTTTATTTTCGCTAAAAAATTGTAAATTTAGCCAGTTTGAAACTACGATTTGAGAGTCCTTATAATGGTGTATAGTGCCATCCTCGATTATCCATTTCTTCAATGAATCTCTTCTTTAGTAAGAATTTTCATCTTTGTTTCATGTTCATATTCCTTTTTGCTTCATGTTCATATTCCTTTTTGCTTCATGTTCATATTCCTTTTTGCTTTATGTTCATATTCCTTTTTGCTTCATGTTCATATTCCTTTTTGCTTATACTGGTAATAGTCCTGTTTCCTGCTTTGACTCACTGGATGTGTCTGAGAGTGTAGCTGTGGACGTTCGTACTGCCTCCCTGGTTGTACTTCAACGTGTTCATTCCGGTGCTTCTAGATAATTTAAGTTGTTGAGGTTGATCGCGTATACACGTGGTGAAAGAAGAAGGATTCATGGCATATGGTAATACAAATTTTCTAATATTCATTTTTTCATCTTTTGATGCCTGTAGTCTGAGTTTGAGCATTTATAATTCTGTACTATTGCTCAATAGAATTTGCTGTTTAGAATTAAATACTCAGATCTGAAGATGAATTTAATTCTGATTAATCATCGAACTTGTGCCGGTGCTTTTCTTTTCTCTTATCGACATTATGGCCGTGGTGCTTCAATGGTGATGTTAATATTACTTGAATTTTTTATTATTGCATTTTTCTAATATATATATATGTACAAAAACAAATAATGTATTGTGGTAAAAATTATAATTGTATGAGGTAATACCTTATTTCAGAATGAGAATTCTGCAAAATATTAAAATATTACGTTTATTCACCACTACTGAGTAATAAAAAATATTTTGAAGAAAAATAAATGTATGAAAAATAAAGATTTTGAATATTCGATAAGAGATTCTTAAAATTTAGTTTTTATCGCATAATCCGTTGAAAATAATGAATCATGCTATCATCTCCAGAAGATAAAATATGATGGATTTGAATGGATGATTTGAAAGAACTTTTATAGAATCTTATGTAGATTTCTTTAAATTATCAGTATTTCAAAGGAGGGCGGTTCAATATACCATAGTATATATAAATAACTCCCTCGGCATAAAATGTTTGGCATATATATCAATACATAATCTTCATCGTAATATATTTATGCGTTTTTAAGTTAGTTTTCTGCGTAAAGTATATATTTCCTTCCTAGTAAAAAACATTTTAAGGATCACAGTTTCGTATATTCTTGTACATTTATTCATCCTATATCCGAACTATAAGGAAACTGTTCATAATGCTTTACCTGCAATTATTTGAAATAATTGCAATTCTAAATAAAAGGCACGTTAAACCGCCTTTGAAGATATCTTTCTATACCTAATTCATTATCCTTCAAAAATATACAATATCAAAATTAACTTACAATTATTTCATAGTAAACTTTTTATTACAAATTATTGGACAGTATTATAAATTTAATTCACGTTTCTGATCACATTGTGTGTTCTGATTATTTTTGAACTCAGATTGAATACTCTGATATCAGTGTCTATGTGTGTAGTGTAATTTCTGTGCGCTCTCTATTTTTTAAATTTTCGATTGGTAAAATTTTCGATGGTTTTGTTTTTCGATTAGTTTAAATTATCGATTTCTGAGCTATTTTTTAAATTTTCGATTGAAATTTTAGAATGCCCCAAACGTGTAAATGCATCGAAAATATAAAGTCAAACTTTCAACCATATCGCAATTTACGAATATATATATATTATGTACTATGTATTTTCAATTAAAAGTTGCTAAAATATAATATAAAAAATCTGATGTGGGCAACACATGACTTTCCTTATATAATGTAATGAATTTTATACTTTTACAGTAAAAAAATAGATTTTTTCTTATAGTAGATACTAATATTCTTTCCAAGATATTGAATTTTCAACAATTAGTCGTCATTTTCATTGATTTAACGTCATATTTATCCATTTGGCGAGATTTTCGTTAATTTGGCAACATTTCAAAAAAATCGCCAAGTTGGCGACATTCCGCCAAATTCGTCGCCAAAATCTCGCCAAGCGTTATGCACTAAGAAATAAGTTATTCTTACAGCAGATAAATGACTATTGGCGTTCAAATACAAAAGTATTATTCAAAGTATCTTTTTTCATGAATGGAACGAGCTAGATCCAAGAGAATGATGTCACTCAATTTATCGCATGGTATTACATATGAAAAGTGAACATGTTTCTCAATAGGAAATATTTTTTTTTATTTTATATGACTTTTTGATAATTTTTTTGAAAAATGCACAATATCTCGAGAACGGTTCATGTTAGCGTTCTAAAATTTATGTCAATCGTTTTCTAATAAACAATTACATAAGAAATGTCTATTTGCGTAACTTTATTAGTGGTTTTGATTTTTTAACGATTTTTTCAAAATTTCATTCGAAAATTTAGGGGGTTCTGAACATTCGATTGCGTATAAAAACAATAGGCTTCCAGTGTTTATGGATTGTGATTTTTGTACCAAATTTGATTCGAATCGGTCCATTCGTTCGTCAGTTATCGTCTCCACAGACTCACTGACACACACACACACACACACACATACTTTCACACACACACACACACACGCACACACACACACACACAGACATCACTTCAAAAATGTTTGATTCGTGATCAGGGATGCTTGAAACGTGCTCTCCCGTCGAAAACTCGATTTCGAATTTTCGACCCCGTCACAATACTTTCCTTATACATTATGTATATAAGGAAAGTAATAAAAAACGGATAGAAATGCTGCTAATACGGATAGATATGTTTTAGAAATGTTGCCGTATGGTGTTTTAAATGTATTTCTAGTATTTTTTGCATTGGTTTAGCAGAACTAAAATTACTACAATTGTGTTGCAGGACTATAGTTACTAGAGGGGTGTTGGTGGACTACAGTTACTAGAGTGGTGTTGGAGGACTAGAGTTACAAGAGTTGTGTAACAAGTAGCGAGATTAAGCGCTATATAGATCATACAGATTTGAATTCTGTCTTTGCCCAAGTATTTTCATTTAGGCAAATTTGAACACAATTTATTTATTGATAATTTGAATAAGAACGATAATTGTTGTGGGGTATCAACCGGATGGGATTTAGGCGCCATACTCCTGACCTTGCTTCAAAAGCAAATCATGTAAATGACTTTTTTGAAATTCTTACATTACTGGAGTGCTGCAGTAAACAGCAGGTCTGGTTGGAATAATCCAGATTAAATGTAACATTCTAGTCAAGGGTTATATTTTGGCTAAATACAGACTATGTGTTTTTAAATTTATGCTCAGCCAGAAATATAAAAATTTATTATTATCAATATATTTTTGTTTCCTTAGAAACCGCTGAAACGAAAAAATATATATAAATAGCCTCAAACTAAGTTGGATTGGACGTCTATTTTGTTTACTATTTAAACTGAGATTTAAATACGGAACTGGAGTGAATAGAGATTATCTGAAACGAATCGTAAACATTTTAGAATGTAACCATTGGCCTTTACTAAAGTCTAAATACAAGCATGCACTACATTATTTAGTGCTTTTCGGTGGTATCGTATATAACTTACGTTTTGATAAAAATCTTATATTTATTCCTATTTAATAAATAGCTATTCAAAAAAAATTTTTTGGCTAATACATTTTGACATAAGATAGAGTGATTATAAAAACTTTGTCTGGGGAGGGAGGGATGTTTTGCTTAATATTGAGAATAAATAAGAATAAAAATATTGAGAAGTAAACATGTATGGTCATCGTTCGTTTATACGTAGGTTTTATGATCGCCAGATTTTTAGATTGAAAGTATGTCACCTAATTCTCATATATTTGTTTTTATCAATGAATTATAAGATTTTTGCATCCACAACCGGCATATTGTTGCCGAATTTTATTTTGTGTGATACTATCAAGGAAGCAGTTTGTTCATATACCTAGCAGATAATTACATAATTTACATAGGTGTCATTCTATCATGGAATTACAATTAAATTTATTCATTAAAGCTCATGACAGCTAATTATATGTCATTTTATCAAGGCAGTACAAGAATTTTGGTCTTGCAAGAAGTTCATTGCCTAATTTTCATATGCACAATTCTATCAAGTAAGTAAAATAATTTAGTTTTTGCAAGGAGTGGTTTGCCACCTAATTGTCATATTTGAGATTCTATCAGAGAAGTATATGGCTTTTGTTCTTGTAAGCAGCAGTTTGACAACCAATTTGTTAATTTATGATAACGTCTAGGACGTGCAAGGATTTTATTCATGCAAGCATAATTTTGTTACCAAATATTCATATATGTTGTTCTATAAGAAAATAGAAATTATTTTGTTCCTGTACATATAGGTTTGTCAAATAATTTTTATATACGGGAGACGATCAAATTGTACAAATATTTTTTCTTGCAAGTAGCGATTAGCAATCTAATTTTGATATGCATGATAATATCAAGGAAATAATATAATGCTTTATATCTTGCAAGCAGGGGTTATCCTCTAATTTTCATATTTATATCTCTGTCAAAGAAATACAGTATTTTTATTCATTCAAGTAGCATTTGTTCACCTAATTTCCACAGGTCTAATGCCATAAATGACGTACAAGAATTTCGTTCTTGCCAGAAGAGGATCGCTAGCAAATTTTCCGATGTCTAATTCTATAAAAAAAGTGCAAGACTTTTTTTTTCCGACAAGTAGAAGTTTTACACATAAATTTAAGATTTGGGATTCTGTCAAGAAAGTACAAGGATTATGTTCCAGCAAACAGCGGTTGTCACCTAATTTTCATGTGTATGACACTATTAAAGGGATAAAATATTTTATTCTTGGAAGCAGAAGATCAAATATTGGAAGCAGAAAATTTTGTGGTTGAAGTAACGCTCCTAATTTTCATATGTACGAATCTATCGAGGAAGCGCAAGGTTTTTTCTTGTTACATAAGTTTGCGTCTAAATTTTCATATGTATGATTCTATCAAACAAGTTTAAAGATTATGTTCTTACAAGCATCTGTTTGTCACTAAAATTTTCATATATCTAATTATATCTAGGAATAACAAATGTATTGTATTCTAACAAGTTACATTTATTTTAAAGGGGATTAATTAAATCTATACACCTTGTTACAGGGTGATAAAAGCATATAACATTAAAAAGAAGAGATTTGTATGAACGTCTCTTAGAAGCGATTATACGAAAAATCCCCTCAAGCACTAAAATCATGAAAATATAAGCTCTGTACTTGTTAAAGTCAGTCATTAAAACTTACAGTAATTTATATAATTTCATTTTAATTACAACTACAGCTTGCATTTCAGTTTGCTTACATTTGTTTACATACATATGGAAATTATGCATCACCTCAAACATCTTTCTTTTGAGAGTAAAAAATTGTAATTCTAAGAAACATCATCTTTGCAAAAACAAGTTTAGTTTCTCTTCCAACTTTCGTTTCGTTTTCCAAAACGATATTTATCCGGAAGCGACAGGTCTAAAAATTTAATTTTCTGCCTGTGACGCAAAAAGCAGGCGTCTTATCCGGCAGAGTTTTAGTACGAATTCGCGTTTGTATTTCTTTAGCCGGCACAATTTATTTCCTTTTTGGTTCTTTCTTTTACTGCAAAAGTTTAAGTACTTCTATAATCTTAGTGTAAACTAAAACAGAAAGAAAATGGCAATGGGGTATATTTAACTTTGTTATAACGTATATACTAGAAGCAACAGTGAACATGTTAATGTTGTTTTATTATTGGTGAAAAAATGTTTCCATGCTATGGTTTTAGCGAAAAAAATTCCTGGAAACGTTTATTTTTCAGAATCCGCTATGGAGCTCAAATATTGACTGATTTGAATTCAGATGTAACTTCCGATGGAGAATGGGAGGGGAGTCAGCTACACCAACATCAATACCGCTATTGACTTTTTTTTTCCATTTCTAGTTAAAAATATTTCATTTTATTTAAAATATTTATTTCTCAAGATTGGCTATGGAAATATAAAGGAGGCAGGTTCATACACTAAGAATTTTTACCCCGAGATCAATATCTCTTTTTTAACGATCACTTTCTCAAGATTGTATGGAGTTTATATAGTGACTGATATGGATTCAACACTAAATTTCGGTGGGACTCACAGACATTTCAACTTTCAGTTCTGTAGATATCACTCCCGGCTGTAAAATTTACAATGATCTTAAAACATCCATTCTTCGAGACATGCTATAAATATTGCTTAGATGGTCATTGATATGGATTCAGCATCAAATGACGGAGATGAAAAAAATTTCCACTTCCAGTACTGTTGTCACTGCCGGTTCAAAAAATTCTTGAAACATCTGTTTCACAGAAATGGCTATAAATAGGGTTTGAGTGATGACTGATATGAAATCAGAATGGAATTCGAAAAGGTGGATAGGCTTCTTTAATGCTATATATCTCCAGTCCTGTAGTCCTCCAGTCCTGTAGTCCTCTTCCGGATAATTTTTCTCTGCCGGTTCAAAAAATTGTCTTAAAGCATATATTTCTCAATATTGGCTATACATGGACTATCTGAGGACTAGATTTAGAATCCTATTCTAGAGGTGATAGGAATGATTCGTAGATGTCAGTTTCGTTTTTTTCATAAAAATTCGTATGGCTGTACGAAAGTAGTATGCAAAGGAGAATGAAAAACTTTATAATTCCGCTAAAATTTTGCATAACATCTGTCATAGCATTTTATACAACATATAAAGGCTCCTTCATAAATATATTATATACGTATGTCTATTGACATAATGTGTACCCTTATAATTTAATAAAAGATTAATATATTATGATAGAAGATTGCTTATATGATTTTATAGATATTTTTATGGAAAAATGATAATTATATAACGTCGATGTGTACCCGTCCTATCTTTACTGATAATTTTAAATAAACACAATATACCTTGATATCATAATTAATTAAAAATCATAAAAGTATGTAGAATTTTAGAAATATATAGATAGATATATAGATAGATATGCAATCGTGTAATCTTAGAAGGCTATCTTTAATCTAACAAATAAAGATATATTTTACATTTTTGCACTTTTTATCTATTTGCAACGAATAAGTTTTGCATTAAAGTTTTTTTTTAAATTGCCATATTTCTGTTTCAGTATAGCATTAGTAAAACATTATATACATAATTACCAAAACCTAGAAACGTTTTCTAATTGTATACAGTCATATATAATTATTTACACAAATAGAACGTATATGATATATTTGTACTGCTCAATGAAAAGTTGGAAAATCTCCACCTTTATAATTAGAAAACGATGAAGTTATTTTGACAACATATTTAAAATAACGAATCATATAATTTGATATGATTTATATATAAATAACAGAACATACATTAGTATAGTAAGAAATTATTTGGTAGAACTATGGCCAATTTCTATATTTTTATCATTTTCTGATATTTCGCAAGCTTTTACATTGACGCAGGATATATTTTGTGCAGTTGAATCTCTTTATTCTTAATTTTCAAAGAAACATATTTTCTCCTTTGAAACTCGTAGTAGGAAATTACGAACGCATGCCCCTTTTCAGGGTTCAATTTCTCACAGTTACGACTTTCTTCAGATATGTAAATCTTTCATATTATTTCTCAAGGTGAGATATCATAACCATAAAAATGTGCCATGTCCATTGCACCATGAATGATGTATGATGGTAATATGTATTATAAAAGCAAGCATTTTGAGGTCAGGAGGAACAGTTTTCTCATTAATCTTGGAGTGAAAGGAATCTTTTAAGTTCACAGCCATTTTATCAAAAGAATGTAAACGGGCTTTATTGTTATTGGCGTATTCGTATTTATTCCACCATTCACATCTTCTTATATAATAAAGAAACATGTTTGTCTGTGTGTATGTATTGTCTGCAGATAGAAACTTAAACATCGTACGATCATGAAATTTGGTACACATATACTTTAGGGCCCGTTATTTTACCTCGGCAAGACTTTTGATAATTCGAAATAGTTTTTCAGTTATTTCATGTTTTTGTACTATTTATTCCCATTTTAAGCTATTTTCACACTGATCACTTTATGAGCGACTGAAAATATTATGAGAGAGTTTTTATTTTGACACCATCGAATAGATCGAAGAGAGTTATTTCCAACACTGTTGTTTAAACTGAGTCAGTATTGTATATATATATATATATATATATATATATATATATATATATATATATATATATATATATATATATATATATATATATATATATATATATAATAAAAAGTTTGAAGGTCCAATGAAAGAAAAGCGAGAAGCTGTTAAAATCCTAACTATCTAATAGGCTTACAAAATAAAAGTATAAAACAGGAAATCTTCAAGCAAATGGAAAAAGATACAAATTTCGTAAGAAAAGTATCAAAAAACAAAGACATGGAATCGATAAAATAAAACAGACGAAATCCAAGCACAAACGCTATACACATGGACAAGGCTCTAGCCCTAAATCACGATATGTTAACTTCTTCAAAACTCGTTTTCAAGTCCAAGTGTAGAAGCAAACGCAAAAATGTATGTTTCTGAAGAAATAGATAGATTATATCTATAAATTATTTCTACTTGGACTACATACATAAAGAAGAAAAAATAAAAGGAAAAGTATACCTGGAACCTAACTGAAGAAATACACAAACCTATCGAGTACGGGAACATAGAAAGAAGTGACAAGTGTTGCCATTTACAAAGGAATAAAATATGATCTACTGTTGCCATTCGCAAGAAATAAATAACACTAATGCGAAACGGCATGTACAAGAGATAATATACAATCAAGAGGAGCAATAATAGAAAGGCTAATGTGTAAGTGGATGTAAAAATAAAATATAATTAAAACAAGAGAAGGGCGAGGTCAGGCTAACATATAAAACACCATAAAAATAATCCATGAAAATCGAGCTAATATATATTTTTTAACTATACCATTTACAAATTAAGAAATATATTTATATGTATTGCTGGTAATCTTTAGATTATCAATAAAGCATGAATTTTTTTATGAGATAACCTATATATATTAAAAAGCTGATTAAGAATAATATTTCTAAACAATAGAAACGAGTTGCAGGAATTAAATGGTAAGATTTTATTAATGTTAAATTAAAAGAGTTTTTTATCATATTAATTAGTAACAATTCTATCAGAAGTTTCAATAAAAAGATATAAATCCAAAAAAATTCATATATTTACTATTAGTAGCTTCATTAGGAATTAATTCCATATTATCAATATAGAAATCTATATTAATGACACAATTTTAAGTTTATACTAAGCAAATCAGATCATCAACATATCTGTATAATGTCCAATCTATTGATGTAAAAGTGTTTTCAAAATGATAAAAATATAAATTAGCTAACATACTGCAACTGCAGCCACCTGTGAAACTCCTGAGACTTGTAGGTATAATTTATTTCCTTGAAAAATATAATTATTGAAAATAACAAAATGAAAAATATTTAGGAAAATTTACAAAACCGGTATGTGTTGAAAGAATAATAATATAAGTATTGTATAGAGCTAAAATTACATTATACATTTCTGAGATCTTGATATTATTGAAAAAATCTTTAAAATTTAAAGGTTGAAATTCTATTAGTTTTTTAAGATATGTTAATCTATTCTTTAATTATTTACTATTATTTAGAATAAGGTAATTATTGCTAGACTGACGTAAAGTATCATTTATTTGATTTAAAGAATTTATAAGTAATTTACTGGCGGTAGTTGAGTATGTATTATGACCACTAGTTACTGTTTTAAATTGAATGGAATTTTTGTGATATTTTGGAATAAGCATAATATATGGAAATTTAAGAAATTTATATTTAATATTTAAATCACTATATATATTGATAATTTTCACTTTAATACTATTAATGGAATGTAAATCAAGTTTAAAAGGACTGTTATTTTTTATATAATCTAACAGAAATTGTATTCAAAATTTTTTACAGATAATAGCATAATAATTATTACAGATTTTATGAATATAGGTGATATCAAAATATCTTTGTAAATGAATAATGGAGGGTTTAATATTATCAAATTTATATATTCATCTCGACAATTTATTACTACTAATAGCATTTTTAATAGATTCTAATAAAGTAAATTTCCATATAATAAATGTATCTAAAAGGCATATCATATTTAGAAGCTAATTTATATATATATTTATCAAAATCACGAATAATTGATTTTAAAACTTTTAAAAGAATAATTACAAGTGACCTGAATTCAGTCAGGGGTTTGAGACGCGCGACAAAAGGGAGAATTCTGTTTCACAGAAATTATCTTTTAAGAACTGTTTACTGGTTTTGAGGGGAGAAACATCTATGGCTGTGGTATATCTCTTGCTGAAATCTTTCTTTCTTCGACCCAGACCATTCGACCTACCAGAAAGGTGTAAGGTATCTGTTTGGACGGCCGGGAAGTGCCACCCAATTTAGACCGGAACCCAGTGGGGGAGGCATCCACAGGGACCGTACCCTCCATCCCCTACCACCAACCTCTCGGAAGGACTTACGGACCCACATGTTTAACGTGATCGTACTCCGCGTGAACACGGCGGCAGTTTGGGTAGTGGCTGGAATCGAACCCGGGTCTTGCTGAAATCGAAGAATTGCCGAAAATGTAAACAATTTGAACGTTTATATCTCCAAACCAAATAGATAAAAATATAAACAATTTGAGCTTGTTCAGCCAGAAATAAGATTTATAAGTATAAGGACATATAAAAATAATTTTAATATTTTAATATTTTTTAATTTATTTCGGAAGAACAAAACAAAACGAAACAGCTTTTATCCGAGCGAGTAATTAATTCAATGTATCTTGAAACTGTAAAATGTAGATGTAAAAAGTAAACGACAATAAAGTTCCGAAAGAGATACAGTTTTCATATTAATATTTTTTTTAATGTTTTTCATAGTTTTCGGGGAATAATCTTGACAGTTCAAGAACTATAATAAGAGATGATAATAAGAGAGTATGACAAGATCTAGTGTAATAACTGATGTGTATCCATATGAATACCCTAAAAATATATAATTAAATTTTGGTTCAAGTGTTAAATATAATGGTTATAATATTTATATAGTTTAATATATTGAACTATTTTGATTGTTATTTGTATATTTTAATATTTTTAACAATTTTTAAAAGGTGGTACTAATTTCGATATTTTAAAATTTTGAATAGTTTGAATGTCTCAAATGCCTGTTCTAAGTAATCGTCCCATACTTAAATAGTACAGATGCAGATAACTACATTTTCTTACAATTCTCCTATTTTGAATTAAAATAACTTCGTTTTTATGGATTTATGCTCAATTCTTTCAATTAAACAATTTCTGCGTAATACTCCCGAAATATGCTTATTTGTAACTCGCTAAATAAATTCTCGGTCTTCGATACTTGAGAAAGTCGATTTTTTTTTCATTTTATATTTCGTTTCCCCAGAAGTATAATTAATTAATAAAAGTTATTATCTCAGCATGTGTTTAGCTAAATTAAATCACATTTTTAGATAATACTTATAATAATAATATAATATGATATAATGATTATGTAATGATTTTATATAATGATAATATAATATATGTATTTTATGTAGTTTATTCTTCAGAGACATTAAAGAAAACACATATTTCCTATTCAAAACTAATTTTAGTGAGCTGTAGTCATATGCATCTCCTCCTTCTGCACTTTATTAGGCCATGACTTTGAATTTCTATACATATGAAAAACCCTCATATTTTCAACAGGCTAAGATCCCACAACCATAAAAGGTGTCAACCACGTAGCACCATTGATGAGATATCGTCATATATATTATAACAGCAGCCATCTTAATACGAAACAGATATTTTTCAGGGCCATTTTTGGAATAAAATAAGGAATAATTTCGGGTGAGGTGGACACATTTTCAAAATTTGGATTTAAAATTAGAAAATAGATGCTAAACACACACACAAAACTTTCATAGGCTGACGAAAATCTAGACGAAACATTCAATAAAATTATATAATTTTTGTATATAAATTAAAATTTCATCATTTAATCCTCTTATATAAACAATGACTATAAAATTTTTTTATTCTATTTAACATATTTTAGTCTTCAATTTTTATAAATTTACTCGAAAATGACTGTTTTTTGTAAATTCCCATAACTCTAAACTTTATTTATGGATTTTATGTACAATATTCTTCACAGGCGTTAAAAATATATTTTTCTCATTCAAAAACATTAATTGATAAACTGTAGACATATACTTTTTCTCTTTATTCATTTTATCACAGCCATGTTTCAAAATTTCTTTGGATGTGTTATATCTCAAATTTTTCATTGAGGTATCTCGTAACCTCAAAAGCATATCAAGCGTGTAGCATCATTAATGCTATATGATGGTAATATATATATTCAATTTTAATACAAGAGAGGCATTTTCCTGTAATATTCTTGGAATGAAATATGGAGTCATTTCGGTTGAGATACAGTGAATTTCGAAGTTTTGGTTTCCAATTTGGAGATAAAGGACAAACACAGCAAAAAATTCATAGATTTCAGAATATGTCAAAATAATTGTTATACGATGGTGTTACGGTGAAAGTGTTACGGTGTTATACGGTGAAGGTGTTACATAAGTTCTTCTTTAATGCTTTATATCTCCTGTTCTGTAGATGTCACTTCCGGATCATTTTTCTCTGGCGGTTCAAAAAATTTTCTTAAAATATCTATTTCTCAATATTGGCAATAAACATGGACTATCTAATGACTGGATTCAGAATCATATTCTAGAGGCTGTAGGAATGATTCCTAGATGTCAGTTTCGATTTGTTTTTATACAAATTCGTATGGCTGTACGGAAATAGTATGCAAAAGAGAATAAAAAAGCTTATTAGTTCCGTAAAGATTTTACACAACATCTGTCCCAACATTTTATGCAACATATAGAGGCTCCTTCATAAATGTGCTATATACGTATGTCTATTGACATAATTTGTATCCTTATAATTTAATAGAAGATTAATACATTATGATAGAAGATTTCATATATGATTTTATAGATGTTACTATATTTTTATGGAAAAATATTAATATTATATAACGTCGATGTGTACCCGTCCTATCTTTACTGCAATTTTGATTTGTAATATTTTCGTCAATCTGGGGAGAAATTTTTAATTTAGCGTCTCTTTTGTTATTTTTTTGTAATATTTTTGTCAATCTTGGAAGAAATATTGCCATGTTTGTCAATATGTCGCAAAATTAATCGCCAAGTTTTCCATGTAAATTGTGTCGAAAAGCATTCTAGACAGCTGGAGAGAAGAGTCTATTATACAGTATTGTGGCAATTAATTGAGAAATGTCATTTTTTTCGTTTTATCACACGTAAGCTCAGGAAGAAGCACTCCAAATTAGCTCAGAGTTCAAATTGCAGTTATTATCAAAGTAGCAGGTGTTCGTATGCACCTGGTAAGTAGCAGGTGTTCAAATTCCTGCGCCAGGTGGCAGGTGTTCCGCAGTGGTAGTTTCTCAGTTGTTGCGGGGCTCATTAGCGTCATGGATATCAGCGCGGAAACACGTGCTAAAGTGATCGCGCTTAGAGAATACACTTCTAAGAAGTTCGAGGAAATAGGTAAAATATGTGGATTGAGTACAGCAAGTGTCGGGAGGATCTGGAAGCGGTTTCAGGAAACAGGAAATGCTGGAACCAACCGCTCTGGAAGATGCGGCCGAAAAAGATCAACTTCGACTCGTGACGACAAAACTTTACATCGAATGAGTGTTAAAAATCCTCGATTAACCAGTTTTGACCTGTCTAAGTCCATGGTGGCAGCTGGTGTTGATATTGCACCTTCAACAGTGCGATACAGGCTGTTAGAACGCGGACGGAGAGCACGTCGACCGTACAAGAAGCAGCTTCTGACGCCTCGCATGAAGTAAAAAAGGTTGGAATGGCACAGAAATACAAAACATGGACTGAGAAGGATTGGGAGAAAGTTCTCTTTTCTGACGAAACACATTTTGTGGTTCAGGGATTTAGATCTATGTTCGTGAGAAGGAGCCAAGGAGAACCTCTCAAGCAGCACCACATCAATCACGTATGTATAAATGTTTATAGGGGAATTATTGGATGTCATTCATTGCTTCAAATATATCATGCTTGCGTTCTAAAGTCTGCGAGATCCGGTTTTTTATGAAACATTACACACGAAATGCACATTTATGTAACGTTATTCTGAATTTTTAATGTAATTCTTTTCAAAATTGCATTCATAAGTGTAGGATTCTTTTGAATATTCTATTGCATTTAAAATCGGCATAGGTTCTAATTGTAATACGTGTGTAAACGCTATGTGTTGAAACGCTTCATTCGTTTGTGAGATATCACATTCACAGACTCAAGGCTACACACATGCACGCATACACACATATACACCCATATACATATATATACACACATACATACACATACATACAAATACATATACACATACATATCTCCACGGTTTCACAAACAAAAACACATACATACACGTAGCCATCACCTTGAAAACGAACTATTCGTGTTCAGGGATGCTTGAAAAGTGCTCTTCCCTCAAACACTTGAATTCGAAATTTCGACCTCGTCTTTCCCTATACATTATATACTAATAAGGAAAGTAAAAATATCCAGACTGATCTGTAACACATCTAAAATGAACACTAACAATTTTTTTTAGTTATTCTTAAGCTGTCAAATAACTATTTTCGATAAGCGAAACAAAATATTGTTTATTGTAAATTCAATTATAAATTTTCGAAATTCTAACATTTCATAAATTTTGAATTTTTAAAGTGGGATGAAAGACTAATTTTCAGAACTGTACGTATACATTTACTAATATATTACCTTAATTATTTCCAAATTAGTTCATTTCAATACAGCTTTTTCAAGCGTTCTCACCTACGTGAATCGCAACTAATAAAACTTTTTAAAAAGTATAAGTAGTGTTATGCAGATATAACTTTAAATAATTAACTATTTAGTAACAAGAACGATTTATCCGGTGTTACCGGTAATTCGTTCAGGCGCTGTAGTTATTTATAAAAAGAAATATATGTATTTTTTTTTTAATTCTAATTACCATGTTAGATTTGCGCAAAATATAAGTTAATTAGTGTACTTCGGCAGCCAAATATTAATGAACAGTTTAACGTTCAAAATCCAACTTTACCAAAAATATGAACAAGTTAGACACTTTTACCTCGAAACCTAATGGATAAAAATGAAAACAACGTTTATTCATTTTGACTGATATATGGTATAGATTATGAATTTATAAAACTGATTTCTATATTTTTATTTGTTGTTCCTTTATAAAACTTTATAACTTATCTATGCTTTTTTTCCTTTTTGCTGACTTTCACTCGAAATTTCTTCAAACTATAAAAAATAGATATAAATGGAAATGAACAAAAATATCTATTAAGAAATCTAGTTACTAAGGAAAACTTGACCAACGTATATAAGTAAAAATAACACAAAATAATGCATTGTGCAGCTGTTTCAAGGATACACTGGATCTCCTTTGTCAGAGCAAGAGAACTATCAAACGTGAAGTCTAAAATATTAATGTTGAGCGATAAAAATGTACATTAGAAAATATAGTTACTAGTTCAATAATTTATATTTATACAGCTTTTATAGTTTTTGAGTATATATCATACAGTTGTCTGGCACAGATCGTCTTAAAGAATTGAAGAAGAGTGAAAATAATTATATAAAGAGTTATATAAAGAAGATTGAAATAAAGTTTTTGAAATCTTAAATGTTTATATTTCAAGAACTAAAAGTGTAAACTAAGAACAATAAGCAAGAAATTGTAGCTATTTGAAAGCCCTGCAGAGGCATATAATTGGATTTTGGGTCGAGCTTCGAGCTCTTAGTTTCTGAAGTATAATGGTTATAATGTCTATATTTTAGAATTTTAACCTGGGTTTTGCAATGGGTGGAAAAGCTGTAATATTTAAAATGTTACGGGTGCTGCAGCTCAATATTTAGTATCATTTTTGTAATATTGGTGCACAAGCACGAGATATTGTGTTTTGTTCAAAAAAGTTATGAGGTTAAATGAACTTGGGGATTCTAAAAATGTTTTGTGATTGATGAGGTTTAAACAGAATAAATGAAAATATACGTATTGAAGTATGTATTTATGCGATTATTAGATTATCACAGATTAACTTAAATCTAAAATCTCGTCATATATATATATATATATATATATATATATATATATATATATATATATATATATATATATGTATATATATATATATATATATATATATATATATATATATATATATATATATTTTACATACCGCGAAGTATGCAAGTAAAGTAATTTCCGATTGTGACTTGAAGTCTTTGGTCGGAGTATTCATATAGAACAGAGACGATAACGACTAGTGATAGCTAGTTATAAATAATTAGCGATTAATTTCTATCGCTTTGAAAGTCTGAAAATAAAATATATACGTGTGAAAAAAGCGAATAAAAACATAACTTTCTATTAGAGTCTTATTTGAAAAAAAAAATAAAATAAAAATTGGCTCCATTGTGCTAGAGACGCCGCCGAAATGTGACTTGTATGAAAATATTTAGAGTGGAATAAACTCTTGAAGATTAAAGTATGAATCGCTAAGAGAAAAAAATAATTTTACTTTATTGTACTTTATTTTATCAAATGCAAAAAAGTTGTATTAAATGCATTTATTTTATTGCTATACTGAAACATATTCTGTCACTTTTTTTCATTATTCCCAAAATATGTCGTAAATAATACTGTGAATATATGAGAAAATTAATGTATGCAACACATACACCGGAACAAATAAATGGATTTGTTTTATGAAATATTGTAAGAAACATTCATTTTTTTAGAAAATACACATTTTATGTAGTAAATAAGATATGCATTTAAAGGCGCATACGATATGTGCTATATGCTTCATTAAAGAGGGGATATAGTAATCCCATATTTAACAGTATAACATTCAGTTACCAGAAAAAAACTATTTACTTAAAGGAAAAAATATCAAATCTGGACTTTATCGGATATTGTAAACTTAAATAGGATTAAAAGGAAAAATTAAAGTATTTCCTTGTACTAAAACTTAAAAATACATATTCCCTTGCTGAATAATCTTTATGTGTATAAAATGGACAGATCCAATGCATTATCTGATAAGAATGTTACATATATTTCAGCACGTATTTACAATAAAGTCCATAATAAGATTAAAATAGTTTATCTATCATTTTAGAAGATAAGCCCTAAAACAAAATTATTGGGGTAAATTTACCCAACAAGAAAGGATAATAATAATATTAGAGATAATAATAATAAAGGAATCTGCATTTTGGCGAATAGTTTAAAAAATATTTAAGTTAAATAATGAGTTTGCATCAAGAAATAAATATTTAGAGAGTTACTGATTAAGCCAGAATAACATTAAGCCCCTTGAAGATCTCATTAAAATTTGTTAAAATAGATTGCTTAGTAGTCTGAAATCCGTTGGTAGTTTTACAGGCTTACATAAATTCTTATTCATCCAGGCGAAAATAATGAGAAGGAAAAGTAATTTAATCATAACCTAATTTGTTATTGTAGATATAAAAGTTTTCAATATGAACGACAAGTTGCTGCAGCAATCCTTTGCAGAACAGTAAAACGCTTTGGACTAGATACATGTTCTCAAATATAAATGTTTAATAATTAGATTTTTAGTGGGTCTTATCGAAGTGTTAATTTGACTTTATCTCACTTAAAGGAATGCATTGCTCATTTATTCTAAAAATTGAAAATTTCGGTATGAGACAGCTCCCTGAATTAAGAAATACTGACAGTGTAATTTCCTTTCTTCTTACTATTGAACTGTCAACATTTGAACTACATTTCAAATATATATCTCAACGGATATTGTGTTTTTCCATAGATTAACATTTCTAATGTTTTAGTATGTGACACCGCTCAAATGAACGTTTCTAAATTATTTTTTTGTTAAATTATTATATCAAACTACTTATTTATACTTACTATTTCAAATATTATCTCATTAGAGATGAGGTTTATTATTTTCTCCGCAAATCGAATATTTTCTGTGCGTAGACTGTATATCAGATGAAATATCTTATTACCGATGTTTATGTGCTGCCTTAGTTAATATTTTAAGGTGCTACAGCCAAAATCATCATTCACCCCCAGAAGAAACATCCCATACAATCACGGATCCGCGATTAGTTGCGAAAGTTAAAAAAAGTGTTTACTTTTACTTAATTAATAATTGAAAAATGTATTTTTTATTTTTAGTAATTTGAATTTAAAAAATCATTTATTTACTCTTTAAAGTTTCAAATTTTAGCAAAAAAAAATTCGTTTATGTTTCAATAACTGAAATAAAAAAAAATTATATTTCTATCATTTAAATTTTAAAGACGCCGTTTATTTACGATAGCTAGGATACCAAAACGTTTTTGTTGACTTTAAGATAATTTACATATCGTAACTATTATTTACTTTAAGAAATTTAATTTTTCTAACCCTTTGTTTATTTTTTTATAATTTATTTTTTAAATATTAGTTTCATTTTAATTGGATTGACAAGAATATTACATGCATTGCCAGCAGAATTGATGCGAAAAATCCGAATATTTGAATTAAGGTATGCTTTAAAACTTACGAATTTGTCAAAACAATTAGTACGTACCACCAAATGCGATAATTTTAAACAATGATACATGAAACATTTATTTGCTGTGAAAGCATGCTGTGGTTTTTATATATATGCATTCCTCGGGGTGTTGAAATTAAGTAGTTAAAGTGCGATGTGTTGAGCTAACTGTTAAATAGGATTTTCAAACGATGTAGATATGAAACTCGACAAAGGGCTGGATTTTCTGACAAAATAGAAAACAAAATAACATAGTTTAATCTTATACGTTCTAATGAGTGCCGCGAAAAATAAACGTTCGAATAATAAATAAATTCAAAGCGTACGCTACAGCAGTCTTTGAATATCGAATTTTGTTCAAAAGAAGGTAGGTATGTAAAATCAACTAAATAAAAGTAGTCTTTGAAATTATATCATTTCAAAATTACCATTAAATTAAATAATCGAGCTGAAATCTGCTTTAATAAGGCATTTTGTTCAATGATATGCGGCGTTGAATTTAGCACCTCTATAATTAACAAAATGAGGCAACGATTTTTCGAATATTAATATTTAAGTGCAGCAAAATAAGAATTTCCAAAATGAATTAAAAATGAATTAAAATTATTTTAAACGTGTTAAAAGTAACATATATGTATTTTGAAGAATAACAAGTTGTATAAAAGGAATTCATGATTTTCATTTTCGACAACGCAAAAGTTATTTCCTAGAATTTAATAAACTCTTTTAGAATGTTTTTTTCTCTTCAGAAACAGTAGTTCTCAACAATTCTTTTATAATTTCTACATTGACAAAATATGTTATATTTAATTTACTTGCTTTTAAGCACAAAAGAAAAAATCATCCATATATATTTCATTTTCAGTTCGTAACAAAAAGCCATAATCTATTTGACACTAGGACATTTTTCCAGATAACAAACTGTAATGAAATAAATTGAAAATAAATTCTAAACATTTATATTCCCACTGGAATAAAATAAAGATATACTTCGCTAGCTCAACACAAATTCCTACTATTTATTTCACTTTCGTCAATTGTCTTGAAGTGTTTATTAAATATTTGCAGACAAATGTCATTCATTCCAGGTTTTTTGCAAAGTTCAATATAATATTTGCCTTTCTCAAAATGACAGCAAAATTAAATAATATGTTTTTCCATTTCAATTCCCTTTTGTCTAGTGGTGAGCGATTTTGTTATGTGATATGTTTTTGCAACTGCTGAAGTATTTTAAGGTTAATATTGTGCACTGAAATAAATATTAAAAATTTGAAACATTAAATATTGTATACAGGAAAATTTTTATAGGGAATTTTAGTAATATTACATGAAGGTTGAACAGTCGGGAGATTTATATATATATATATATATATAAATCTCCCGACTGTATATATAGATATATATATATATATATATACACTCACTGCTATAAAAATTTGCGCACAAAGAATAATTTGTGGGATTGTAACAAAACGTGGCAAGAAGGTGAGTGTTAATGCAGATATGGAAATTATTAGAAATACAGCTTGATTGAGCATTGCGTAATTTCATCAAAGCGTTTTGAACTTCGTTCTCCCTGGCGCAGAAAAAAGGTACGCAGAGGACGCCTGTTGTCATCGCTTGCAGAGGGACGCTTTTTCATTAGCGATGCCGTTACGCCGCCATCGAAGACAATATGATCAGCTGTCAAAGTTCAGGAGGGGAAGAATCATCGGAATGATGGAAGCCAGGTGGTCAGCTCGGCCAGTAGCCCCCCATCTTGGCTTTTTGGACTTTACTGTGAGGAGGTGTTGGGTCCAGTGGACGAAAGAGAGGTCGCATACATGGCGGACAGGCTCAGAATGCCCTCAGTAGACAAATAACTGAGAAGACCGTCACATCACCCGACACGCACGCACAGCGCCAATTGCATCATTGTCCACCATCCTGCACAGTCAGCACCTTCACTACGGGCCCCTGTGTATGTCCGTACCATCGCAAGGCTACTGGCTGAAGTACATTTGTTAAAAACTACATCATATGCATAAGATTATTTCGACTTACAAAAACTCATCAAAGAACAGGGTTCCATTATGTACCCTGTTATTATTTTAATCGCGGTGCTCCAAAATTACGTAAATTGGCAGCTGAACGTGCTTACCGCCCATTACGTGTGCTTCCAATGACACCCATTCAGAGTCGCCTCCGTTTGGAGTGGTGTCGCGCTCGACGGAATTGCACGGCAAGCGAATGGAACATGGTCGTATTCAACGACGAATCACGATCCAATTTGGGAAGTGATGACAAACTGCACGTGTGTGGAGGCCCCGTGATAAACGTCTCAATCCTGCTTTCGCTTCACAGCGGCACATCACTTCCACAGCTGGTGTGATGGTATGGGGTGTCGTCGCATATGACACGCGGGCACCTCTAATATTTATCCATGGAACCATGACAGCCCAGTTGTACGTTCGTGACATCCTTCATTCACATGTGTTGCCACTAATGGCATGGTTCCCAGGAGGCATTTTTCAACAGGACAATGTTCGGCCAAATACAGCAAGGGTGTCACAGGAATACCTCCGCTACATTACCACCCTTCCAGACCCTGCCCGATCCCCAGATTCGTCACCGATCGAGCATGTCTGGGATCACTTTGGATGGCAAGTTGGACAGCCTACGAGTTTGGTCGAATATATAAAATTTCGTTCGATTCTGACAATTATAGTGCTGAAATTTTTATGGCAATTAGTGGATATATATATATATATATATATATATATATATATATATATATATATATATATATATAATAGTAGTTTGAAATTACAATGAACGAAAAGTAAGAAGTTGCAACACGATAAACCTAACTTTCTAGAACACCCATAAAATAAAATATAAAACAGCAAATCATCAATCAAATGAAAAAAATACAAACCACTAGTAATCAAGTTATAGAAAATCAACAAAATACAATGATATGGTGACGAATAAAGAAAATGTTAAAAATTCAAGCTAAATCGCTCATATTTGAGTAGATCTTGCTATTGCATCGGACATGTATAAACATTTTTGTGAATATCCACTGTTGTACAGAAGTTAAAAATGAGTTCAACAATCAGCTTCACTGTCCTGCTATTTTATTTTGCTACACATATTACCACACACATCGATCAGACACTGAAACCACAGAGATAAATCGAAATTCCTTGTATCCTTTCAAAGAGTGGATTTTAAGGTATCTTTTCAAAAATTAATATGCAAAACATTGCTACGCATATAGCTTAGGTACTGAAACTACATATGAAAATTTTAAACTCTCAAATTTTCTCATGGATTGGAACAGCAGATCGACTATATGTAATTACCCCAGAAGACACGGCTAAATTACGCATTGACGTCTATATTTAATTACGCTTGAAGAGAAGCTATAAAGAATAAAATAATAAGAGGAGGAGGGGGTTGCCCCAGTGTATCTGGGATTTTTATAAACACCAGATTTGAGGATGACGGTAATTTTGAAATAATATATATTGCTTACCATTATGAGCAACGTCCCACGAGGGTATTATAACAACTATTAATAAATAAATTATATTTTTATGATTACCTCTTAGATTTGGTCTCATGAATGACATAAATAACCTAATGGATTTTTTCTCTAAAATGGTAATTTCCCTGAAGACAATTCTATATCTTTCCTAAAGCTGCTTTTTTACATAATTTATTACATTTATTTAATTGTATTACTACGTTATTACTTAATTTGTATTGCAGCATCTGTTTACATTTATGTGCATGATTTTTAAAAATATGTATCCCCTCCAGTCTCTTTCTTTCTATATAATAAAAGGCAATGTCTGTGTGTCTGTCTTATACACTATACGTTTCGCGACCGCGCGTCGGAGAGTTATGAAATTTGGCAATCGGAGACCCTGGGGGGTGAGAAGGGGACACGTGAAAACCGATTTTTAAAATTTTAATTATTTTTTTTTGTTATTTAATGTTTTATGCGATTTCGACCGTTTTTTGACCTTTTTGCTCTTTTTTCTCCACGATCCGGACATCGTAGAAAAAAACAAATCACACCATCGGAAAGAGCAGAAAATTTTGAGTAAAAATATATCAATTTCAAATCTCAGGGACAAATTCTAATATTTTTTTATGATTTTAAAACAAAAGTCACTTTTGACTCAAAAAAACGGTTTTTGGTTTTTAAATTCTCGCATAGTAAAAAGTACTCAGAATTTCGACTAATAATTTACATTTTTAGAAAGGTCAAATATCTGGCATTCTTACAAGTCCAATCTGGTCAAGAAATATTCCGTATTGGCCACAGGATCGGGATTTTAAGATTTTCCGAATTACAATTTCTCGGTTATCCGCTAAAGCATTTCTTAACCGACCCACAGAAGCAGGGAAGGTGGTGGGTGGGGACGTCAAAGTGGAGGTGACGTCACGGTTCTGTATATGCATAGCGATGGGTGGGACAATAAGAAACCGAATTAGTTTTTACTTTCCGTTTCCCGCGCTTCCGATTTTAAATGAATTAAGAGCTTAACATATGCATTGTAGAAATTATTATATTTATATTTTAAATGATGGAACGATATGGATTTTTTAAATGGATATTTTAATTTTATGGATATTTTAAATGATGGAACGAATGATATTTTAATTTTATGGATATTTTAAATGATGGAACGAATGATATTTTAATTTTATGGATATTTTAAATGATGGAACAATGGAATGAGGATGATGGAATTAAGAACTTAGAGAGCATATGGTCATTTTAAATTGTAAATTAGCGCGCGGGAAGTTAGCGGTAGGCCCGGGTACGATTCCCGCCACTGCCAAAACTGCCGAAGTGTTCACGCGGAATACGATCACGTTAAACATGTGGGCCCGTAAGTCCTTCCGAGAGGTTGGTGGTAGGGGAAGGAGGGTACGGTCCCTGTGGATGCCTCCCTCACAGGGTTCCCGTCTAAATTGGGTGAATATAAAGAAAGTTGCGGAGGGCGCGGTAGCCCAGTGGTTAGCGCGCGGGAATTGCACTCGGTAGGCCCGGGTTCGATTCCCGCCACTGCCCAAACTGCCGCCATGTTCACGCAGAGTCCGATCACGTTAAACATGTGGATCCGTGAGTCCTTCCGAGAGGTTGGTGGTAGGGGAAGGAGGGTACGGTTTAAATTGGATGAATAAAAAGAAAGTTATGGAGATTGTCGCGGAGGGCAAAGTAGCCTTTACAAAGATAATTCTTGGGTGGACGCGGTAGCACTGTGGTTAGCGCGCGGAAGTTGCACTCGGTAGGCTCGATTCCCGCCGCTGCCCAAACTGCCGTTGAGTACGATCACTTTAAACATGTGGGTCCGTAAGTCCTTACGAGAGGTTGGTAATAGGGGAAGAAGGGTACGATCCCTGTGGATGCTTCTCCCACTTGGTTCCGGTCTAAATTGGGTGAATAAAAAGAAAGTTATGAAGAATATCGCGGAGGGTGAAGTACCCCCAGTGGTTAGTGCGCGGGATTTGCACTTGGTAGGCCCGGGTTCGATTCCCAAAATTGCCGCCATGTTCACGTGGAGTACGATGACGTTAAACATGTGGGTCGGTAAGTCCTTCCGAGAGGTTGGTGGTAGGGGAAGGGGGGTTCGGTCCCTGTGGATGCCTCCCCCAATGGTTTCCAGTCTAAATTGGGTGGCACTTCCTGCCCGTCCAAATAGTTACCTTACACCTTTCTGGTGGGTCGCGCCAGCGAGTTTGCCACGGTCAGAATTTTCAAGGGTAGCGAACAGGCTGGTCGCCAAAGGCGGCTAGTCCTAAATAAAAGTTGTAGTGTACGCAAACGTCATATTTGCAAAAATGCTTTTTATTTTTTTTCCTGCCGTCTTTTAGATTTCGTAAGCGATTTTTTTTTCCGGAAGCGACAGGTCTAAAAATTTAATTTTCCAACTGAGACACAGAAAGAAGACGTCTAATCCGAAAGAATTTTAAAACGAATTCAACATCGTATTTCTTTAGCTGGTACAGTTTATTTCGGATTTTTTCTTGTTCTTTTTTTTTTAACTGTACATATTTAAGCACTTTTACAATTATAGTTAGAACTGAAACGAAAAGAGAATGCTAATGGGACATATCTAAAATTTCCTCGGAGCTAGGATCAGCAACGGACATTCTAATGCTGTTTTATTTTAATGGCAGATGTCTTACTAAATTATCATCATTTGATTTTAAAATAAATGTAACGTTTAATAAAAAAAAATTAATGTGGGCAGCGCATGAATTTCCTTAGATAATGTAATCACTTTACTACTTTTACAGTAAAAAAATAGATTATAATTATAGTAGATATTTATATTCGTTACAAGATATTAAATTTTCTTCAATTAGTTGTGATTTTCATTGATTTAGCGTCATTTTTATCAATTTGGTGAAATTTTCGTTAATTTAGCAAAATTGAAGAAAGTCGTCAAGTTGGCGACATCCCACCAAATTCGTCGTCAAAATCTCTCCAAGCGTTATGGACGGTAAAATAAGTTATTCTTACAGCAGATAAATGACTATTGGCGTTCAAATACGAAAGTATTACTCAAAGTATCTTTTTTCATGAATGGAAAGAGCTAGATCCACGAGAATGATGCCACAAATTTATCGCATGGTATTACATATGAAAAGAGAGCATGTTTCTCAATAGGAAGTATTTTTTTTATTTTATATGATTTTTTGATATTTTTTAAATATGTAATATCTCAAGAACGGTTCATGTTAGCGTTCTAAAATTTATGTCAACCGTTTTCTAATGAAAAATTACATAAAAAATGTTTATTTGCGTAACTTTATTAGAAGTTTTGATTTTTTGACGATTTTTTTTAAATTTTACTCGAAAATTTAGGGGGGTTCTGAACATTCGATTGCGTATAAAAAAATAGGCTTCCAGTGTTTATGGATTGTAATTTTTGTACCAAATTTCATTCGAGTCGGTCCATTTGTTCGTCAGTTATCGTCTCCACAGACTCTGACACACACACACATACACACAGACATCACTTCAAAAATGTTCGATTCGTGATCCGGGATGCTTGAAACGTGCTCTCCCGTCGAAAACTCGAATTCGAATTTTCGCCCCCATCACAATACTTTCCTTATACATTATTGTATATAAGGAAAGTAAAAATCTGATGTGGGCAGCATATGACTTTCTTTACGTACTCAATACATTTTCATATTTTTTTATTTTAGAGTTTAATTGCAGAATGTAACATGGTTACTTTTCTGATATTATATCAAGTTTGCATTTTTAGTGCAACTTCGTTTCATTTGATAACTCACTGTACATTAAAGTCTCCAGCTACTCAAAATTCAAAATATTGACTATTGTAAGAAAGGTTTATACTATAGTCATGGAGTCATTCTTACATATTTTTCTGAAAATTTACACAAAGAACAAGTGTTTAATTGATATATTTCAGCAATTTCGTCATATATTTTTAGGCATATTTCGTAAATAGTGGTCGGTTATATTTTTCCGAATTATGCCCAAATCGAATCAGTATCAGGATAACCCTCAAGTAACGCAACTACTAAATTATAAGAAATGTTATTTAATTATAGTGTAAACATCTATAGTTACTCAAAAGACAATCTTAACTATCCCAAATATAGTCCATATTTAACCAATGGGGTTGACCCTATTCTTTTCGCTGTAAAGAATTATGTATAAAACAATTATTTTGTTAATGCATTTGTAGTATTTTATTTTAGATCTTGACGATTTTTGCGGACCACTTTGTTAATTATTATTGCAGATGCTTGTAATCGTACCAAAATCTGACCAGCACTATAGTAAATCGCAAGAGACTTATCTACCAAATTTTGGGAAATTTGGTCCATTATTTTCTCACCCAATATGAGCAGATACGATTTTTGCCGGTTACTTATTTTCTAAAACATCGAAGATTATTTTTACCCGAATTATACTAAAATCTAATGAGCACAAGGGTATACCCAAATTGATTTATCTACCGAATTTTGTAAAAATTCGGTAAATAAGGCAATTGGTTTATTAGGTTATTTGGTAAATTAGTCACCAGGGTTACCCACAAGTGACTAACCAAATTTTACGAAATTTGGTCATTCAGTATCTGTGTTGGAGTGGATACATACATTGCACAGACATACAGAGATACACAGAAACAGGCACACGCACACAGGTGTCACGTTAAAAAAAACATTTTTCTCGTGTCAGGGTGCTAGAAACGTGTAGATCCTTCAAAAACTGAAATTATGATTTTCGACACAATTCTAATACTTCCCCTATACATTTCCAGGTATTGAAGGGAAAGTAAAAATATACTGTAGGCAGAATATGACTTTTCTGCAGACCCAAATTCACTTTCTCTCTACTATTTTAATAATTCATTAAATTGTGTTTAATTGCATAAAATAACGCACATATAATAATTTAAATTAACGCTAAATTCGCATTTGGAATTCAGTTTTTGTTTTAATGTGATATGCGGACGCATTTTTAAAGCGGCGAAGTATAAATGCAAGAAGAAGACTAAATTTCTCCCAACTATACTTTTTTCCTAAAATTTTCCAACTAAATTTTCCACCGTTGACATTATATTTTAAATTCCATTCGTTCAGTACTTTATTCTTAATATACTTAAACAATTTTAATGTGTGAACTATTTATGTGACTTAAGTGATATTAATGGTATTGTATTGTAAATTGTGACCACAATTGAATTTGCTGAATATATGCTGCGATTTATCTTCGACTTTAGCCAGATCTAATATACGTATCAAAATGCACGATAATCAAAAGGATCCATGAAACGTTTCTGCTTGTAATTGACGTAATATATAAAAACCAATGTGCCTTAATACGGAGATATTACAACTGCTTGAAATATGATATTCTCCCCTGATGGTTAAAAGCTGAGTGTTATTCAACCTACAGTAACAAACGTGTTCTATTACTTACACTCTTCATCTCACTGCGACATCCAGAACTCAACAATCCATAAAAATTGTGGTAGAACACTTCAGCGTAATTTTTATAATCATTGAAAAAATTCCCATTCTACCAACATTTAATATATTAGATTGAGGTAAAAATGAAACGTGAACCATGGGAAATAAATCATATCCATTTATACACCCGATAAACTATCATCCACTTTTCTTGCAAAACATTTTTCTTGATATATATCTTCCTATAGGAACTTTACTAGACATGTTTATTAAATATTTGGGAGAAAAATGTCTGCACTTTGCGCACTCTTAAGAAAACACATCGATATTCTATAAAAATTTGATTAAAAAGAATTGCGTATTTTCTCCAGATGACAGTGTAATTCAATAACTGGTTTTTCAGACATCCAATTTGTTTTTTTATAGCGTAGTATACATTACGTTCTTGGATAGTGTTTTTTAGTTTTCACACAAAATGATATAATCTTTTGACCGTAATGTTTTGCTGGGAATGTTTCCTGAAATAAATTTTAGAGTTTTTCAAGTTATTAATTTGATTTAGGGAATTTATGGATGGTAATTTCAGAAATTTGTGAGAGATAAATATTTGATTCTGCCAATGTTTAACGATTCGTTCATTTTATTTCTACCTTTCATGGGGTGGTTGTAGTTTACCACCAAAACCCCTATAATCGATCTATTTGCGTCTTCGCATCGAATTTTATTAAGATCTGTTCAACTGACAACCTTTAAAAAGTGTCATATTGTTGAAGAATTTTCGTTCAATAACTATAGATGTAACAAAATTGTAAAAAAAAATGAGAAGTGAGGAATGGAAGAAATGCGTCACAAGTAACGTACTTTTAATCTAAAGGAGTGGTATATTAATTGAATATACACATCAAGACGTGGAAAAAAATGCCACATTTTCCATTTTGTCTTTGCTGCACTATGTGAAAATAGAAGGCAAAAATGAAGTTTTGTATCCCCTGTTTTCATACATATAATTGCATAATTATTAACAAAATTAAGCTTTTATTTGAAATATTTCACAGCTCGCGTACATTTCAAAATGCATTCGAATATAAAAAATATTTGCTCTACCTGCTGCCAAATAGAATTTGAAAATAAAAACACGACATAGACCGTTAGCTATATTTTATCAATATTTTTGCTGCGTTCTAATTATTTTATTGTGCTTTACATCTTGTCCAATGTTAAATCTTATAACGATTTTATTTGATCAATTTTAATTAAAATTTGTAAACATCATGAAAGATTGCTTCCAGTAATTACCTACTTTCGCAACAAAGGGAAAATGTTAGTAAAATTTTAATTCTTATCGTTAGTATTTATTTAGATTACTATGGGGCTTGCCTCGTGCTCGCTACGCTTACCAACCCCGAAAATTTCTTCAGGAGGGCGTTCGTGTCGGTGCTACGCAGGCGTAACATGGAAATAAAAAAATAGTCTATATTACAATGTTACATCTTATAACCACATTATTTGATCAATTATAATTACAAATGTAAACATCATGAAAAATTGCTTTCCTTCATTACCTGCTTCGCAAGTGTACTTTGTTTGCAACATATCATTGTTTGCAAAAGAATAAAAAATATATATATATATACATATATATATATATATATATATATATATATATATATATATATATATATTATAGATATAGATATATATATATATAGATATAGATATATATACATATATATATATATATATATATACATATATATATACATATATATATATATATATATATATATATATATATATATATGTATATATATATATATATATATATAAATATATATATATATATATATATATATATATATATATTGCTTTCCTTAATTACCTGCTTCGCAAGTGTACTTTGTTTGCAACATATCATTGTTTGCAAAAGAATAAAAAATATATATATATATACATATATATATATATACATATATATATATATATATATATATATATATATATATATATATATATATATATATATATATATATATATATATATATATATATCTATTTATAGATATATATATATATATATATATAGATATATATATATATACATATATATATATATATATATATATATATATATAATATATATATATATATATGTATATATATATATAGATTTATAGATATATATATATATATATATATATATATATATATATATATATATATATATATATATATATATATATATAGATAGATATATATATATATATATAGATATATATATATATATATATATATATATATATATATAGATATATATATATATAGATATATATATATATATATATATATATATATATATATATATATATATATATATATATATATACATATATATATATATATATATATATATATATATATATATATATATATATATATATATATATATATATATATATATATATATATATATATATATATATATATATATATATATATAAACGAATTTTCGTAAATACTTTTTTTCAATATTCTTTGCGATGTTCCAATGACATTTTTGTACTTTATATTTTTAGACGACGCCATTAAAATAAAAAAAAATGACGATTTTCCAATGTTAATCAGTATAAAAATTTTATTTGATCAATTATAATTACAAATTGTAAACATCATGAAAAATTGCATTCTGTAATTAACTACTTTCGCATTTGTACTATCATTTGCAACAACAAAGAAATAAAACATATGAATGGTAAGATTAACAATATTTTAATCAAAATTGTTAATATTTACTTATATTAAATTATACTGAACTTGGGAAATATGTATAAACGAATCTTCATAGATACACATTTTTCAATATTTCTTGATATGTTTTAATAACATTTTGATGCTTCATATTTTTAGACGACGCAATTAAAATTAAAAAAATATATATTTTTAGTCGGTATTCCAATGTTAAACCTTATAACCAATTTATTTGAACAATTATATTTACAAATTGTAAACATCATGAAAAATTGTAACCACCATGCTCCGTTATTTCCTACTTTCGCCATTTCACCATTAATTGCAACAAAGAAGGAATAAAACAATATAAATGCTAATTACATTAACAATAGCATTTTAATCACAATCGTTAATATGTATTTAAAACAAATTATATTGAACGGCGAACATATATATAAACGAATCTTCGTAAATACAATTTTTCTATATTGTTTGCTATCTTCTAATAATGACTTTTTTCGGTTTTATAGTTTTAGATGGTATTCCATTGTTAAAACTTATAACGATTTTATTTGATCAATTATAATTACAAATTGTAAACATCGTGAAAAATTGCGTTCGATAACTTACTTACTTTTGGAATTGCACCATTATTTGCAACAACAAAATAATAAAAAATATAAATGCTAACATTAACAATAGTATTTTAAACCCAATCGTTAATATTTATTTAGATAAAATTATACTGAATTAGATATATAAAAAATATATATAAATCTCTGATGTGGGCAGCACATGACTTTCCCTGCAGACTTATATCCATGTTTTATTTATTTTAATTAAATTTAATTCACTTTTAACTCAATTTTCGTTCTCATTTGCTAATTGGACTTATTTTCAAAGGTGGCGTTGAAGAAATACGAATAAACTAACATATCTCGAGAACGGCTAATTCTAGTGTAATGGGTTTGGTCTTATTATTTCCTTCGTTAAAAATTACGTATAAAACTAGTATCCAATGGATAGATTTGAGCATACGTAGTTTTTTATTTTAGATTTTGATGATTTTTAAGAGCCATTTTGCAAAAACAGCATGTTATTTTTTTCCGAATCTTACCAAGCTCTGTTCAGCACCAAAGTAACCCACAAGCAACTTATCACCCGAATTTTGTGAAATTCGGTCCATTAATTTTTCAGCTCGAGTGGATAGAGGCAAGTTTTGCGGGCCATTTCGCAAAAAGGCGGGTTCTTTTATTTCGAATCGTACTGAAAACTATTCAGCACCAGGGTCACACCCAAGTGATTTACATAGCAAATTTTCTGAAATTAGACCCATTAGTTTTTAAGTTAGAGTGGATACATACATTGCACAGACACACAGACAAATATACACACAGACTCACGCTAAAAATAGTTTTTTCGTATTCTAGAGGTATCGAAACGTGTAGATGCGTCGAAAACTCGTTGCGATTTTCGGCATGATTCCAATAATTTCCTTATACTTTGCTATGCATTGTAGAGAAAGTAAAAATTAGATATATATAAAAATATTCCTTAAAATAATTTCATTAATCCATTTATGAAGCGCAAAATTGTGAATACGTGTTAATAAATAGATAATTGTTTGTTCGTCATTAATGATAATATATATATAACTGTGGCTAGCCTCATTATCATATATTTTGATATCAACTTATTAATATAACTACTCCTCTGATATCAAGAAATCCATTTATCAACTCCTCAGATATCCACTTATCAATTATTTCCGTCAATATAGACAATGTATACACCTGTGGCTCATCACACTATCATAGTTTCAACTCCTCTGATATCAAACTTGCCAAACATTTTGTTATGTTCCGTAAAATGTGAAACTCCCATTTATCCTCACACATATGGTAAACATTTGTAGTTCTAATAGGATAAACTAACGTTAAGTCCTTTTTACGTAACACAAACATCTGTTATTTGTCTTTCTTTAGTAACAAGATTTGCAGTGTTTATTAAATATTTGGAGAAGTTATTTGACATTCCAAGGTTTGTTACGTTATTTTTACTATGAAATTAAAGGAAAAAAGAAGTAGCATTAAAAGTTGGAAAATTCGATTGTCCGATTCTATTCGATCTAGATACTTTCGACGTTCTAAAATACTTTGAAAAATAATGAAAATTAATTGAAAAATATTTCGATTGATACCTAGTTTAACAAAATATCACCCTCGGAGACGATTTACCTGGGGAGGTTATCAGAGGGGAAGGTTTGCAGAAGAATTAATAACATTACAACCAAAAATTTTGATCGTGTTTTATTTTCACTACAGACAGTGGTTCTTATTGAAAGAGTATACAGACTAGTGAACTTTATTTAGCAGTTTCTTTCAAGTTCCTTGCTTTATTTCCCTTTTGTGCCACTTTATTATGTCTAGCCGCTTTATTATACTTAGCCATATCGTCTAGTCATTTTAGTTCGGTTGACAGAGCTTTGCCATGACTTGGGCGTTCAGGTTCAGACTTTCTGAACTGAAGAATAAAATCCAGTTGATTTTCGAAATGATGTATGATTATTTATCTTGATTTACGCTGTATTTTATGCTGTAAACCAATTTATTGCTGGCTACGCGTATGGTCACGTGGTCTACTAACTATATAGAATTAGTAGTAATTTAGATAATTGGAATGTGAATTATTCGTAATGATCATAAAATTATTCTCGATATTAAAATCAATAATATGGTAACATCTGCTTTATGGATATCAAGTGCATTAAAAATAAATATATGAATATAAATCAGTGAAATGTTCTAAATCATTAATATGTCAAATCTGTCTCTTATAAAATTTACATAAATAAACGAATTTTTCAAAATATTTGAAATTATTTACCGGTATACGAAATCTGAGAAATGTACATCCTTATTTTGATGCTTGTTAATTTACAAATGTCATTCAACACTTGAAATGATTGTAACTTGAGAAAAATATGTATGTGAAATTCAATACGTTTAGCAGTTTGATTTAAAATGTTAGAAATGGATAAAAGTGCATATCGTTACTATTTTCCAGCTAGCACAAATTTTAAACGTATTCTCTGAGAATTTACGTGATACCACATAAAATTTTGCAATAAGTCGTTCTAGAGAAATTCTGATTTTGACTTCTCGCATTATAAATATGATTGAGTAATTACGAACTGATTGTGTAATTATAATTTTCTGTGTTGTAATTATTTCTGTTCTGAATTTCAATGAGAACATATAGTTTCAACAAGATCAAACTGTAGGTCACTTTAAATTTCATTATTTCTCTTTAACCTTGTTAGTGTACTCATAAAAGTATGTGCTGGGCGTATGATTGGAATTGGTATTTCGTAAATGAATGCAGTATCGAAATTTGATTATAAAGAAATAATATTTTTGCAGAAGGCAGTCTAATCCAATAACAGTTTTTATCTTTCAATTTGCTCGTTTTGCCGAAGAAGGCGTTTTTATGTCATTTGACATCATTTGTAAATTTGATGAATATTTATTAATGACGGAAAAGTGAGATGGAATAGTAAACAAACAAATATAAATAGATTTGTTGTTGCAGACATATTTATTGTTTAATGGACTATGATTTGATAAAATTATAGTCAATTAAAAAATTAAACATTTAAATTTCAGATTGCTAACCAAATTAGTTTCTTAATTCACTTAAATGTATCAGATATACATATCGATATTAATTTCAGAGTGCGATATTTTTTACTCATGTTACACATCCACAATAAACAATATAAGTAGAAAATTATCTTTATTTGCTTGAAAGGCTGTAAGTAAAGAAAATTATAAAAATATGTATGTGATACTTTTCTTTATCAATACGATAGTAGGAGTAAATGCCCCTGAAACTGCAGGATTACTGAAAGCTGAGAAAACAAGGAAATTCCTTCATGCTAAAAATAAACATAGCATTGAAACATTTCGGCATTTCAAGAAAACATTTTTAATTTCGTCCAACCACGAATTGAAGTTTAGCACCATTCTAATCGTTTACGTGGATAATGACCAATTTCTTCGTATTGGTATAAAATATTTTTAATTATTTTAGTATTAATATTTTAATAGATTTTTAAGGGAGAATAACCAAGTTTTCTCGAATCGAGAGAAAGGAAGACGTAGGACTTTTTTTTCTCTGGCAGCGTTTTGCTACAAAATAACCGTTAAGATATGTTCTAATATTCCATAAACAGTGTCTGGATTTGGGGATTCAAATAATATCCCCTCAAGCACTATAATATAAACTAACATTCCCATACATTAGGTTCTTATTTATTTCATCCCCATGAATCCTATCAACAGCCAATTTTTACTGGAATTTCATTGCTACACTAACCTTTGTCGTGAGCAACTACCAATGAATTTTGACCTTTAGTTCCGTCTTTATTTTGTTCTCGTCCAATCCCAAGAACAGTGGAAGAAAGCAGGCTTAGTCATTTATCAGTCATTTAGGGCGTATTACACCCTCGCAACGAGCGTGCGATCCAAAAAATATGCAATTTTCACGGAAGTACTCAGCTCTGCTTTCATCAACGAACCCTTCTCGCGAACTAAACATTCTTTTTAATCTCTAACTCCGGATTTATTTTGTGAATTTCTGTTTCCCCTTATTGTGGGTAAAATCGAGTATAGTCCTTAATTTAGGGCTTATTACGCCCACGTAGAGAATGGTATAGAGCGGGCAAAGGAGTATTTAGATACTTATTTAGAAGATATCGCCCTTCAGCACGTGAAACGTCAAGTTACTTAAAAGGGGCTGTTCCAAGTTCATAGTTTTTTTTTTTATAGAAAACTACCAAGATGGAAGCTAATGCTATTTGATGATAATTTTTTTTGTCCAAAATATGAAAGGGCTTTCAAAGTGTGATTCCCCAGGTCATGTCGAAAAATATTTACTTTTGAAATTATTTTTGATACATAATTTCACATTCCGAACTTTCTGATAAAGTATAGAACGTGGTATAGCTTCATGTCGTGCGATTGAATGTATGCAAACAAACATTTTTGCCAAATATTTATATACCACTAATGCAATTTATTCTATCCTGGAAGAGATATCCGTAATTTAAATTTAACAGTAGTTAAGGTCTTATGTGACTTGTTTTTAATAAAATGTATAATAGGTTTATCATGTTTTTTATTTTTTAAAAGTTGTTTTTGTAAGTGATGGTTTCGTTAAAAAATAACGTACTTCAAAATTATGTTTTAAAATCAGGTTTTCCATTATTTTTACTTATGTCAAAACCTTGTGGCTAAATAAATCGATACTCTATTAAGCAGGTCAATTAATTTATAAATGGAAAAAGATCCAATCTACAACGTTGAATTAAATAAAACTGGGTTCATTAATTATATGAATTAATAGCATTGATACAGTTTTCATTTTCTGTGCAGTTTAAAATTCGATATGATACACAGATGATAACTTCATTAAACGGAGTTCTTGCTGGAAAATAGACTTTCGCAATCTATGATAGATTAATAGTTTTCGAGATTTTTTGGAAGTAGAACTTTTGCACTTTTTGATTATTTTTAAGTTTTATCTTCCATTTAATCATCCAATTGATTATAATACAGCCAATACTGTGTCTAAAAAAACTCTGGAAATAATTGCTTTTAATGATTTTTTTTAATTTGAGCATAAGAGTCTACTTAATTACAGATTAATATTCACTTTTAAATTAGAAATTGACAAATGACTTAGTATATTTTAAAAACCATCTGATAGAAAATGAATATACAATTAAAATGACTCAAACTAATTTTTATATTAAGATATATATCGAGAGGTAAAATTATGAAGTTATTATTCCACAGAATGTAAAAAAAAATTATAGATTATGAATCTTGTGTTATTAGAAAAACGAATTATATTACAACACAATAATTTGTGATAATTTATTAACTAAAAATAACTATGTACTCGTATATAAGAATTATTTATGTTAACTTGAGTAGTTCAATTTGATATTCTAAGAACACTTAAAGTAAAATATTCGATTACTTAAGATGGGGAAACACGCCATTTTTTCACTAAAATCATATTTAATATTTGGATTCCTTAAACACTTTTCTTCCCAAATCCGAAACGGTTCTTTAATCCGTTAATTAATAGTAAAATTAAAATATTTTTTCTTTTGAAGAACATTATTCTTATTTATTCATAAATACATTTTTTTTACTTTCGATTTACACAATACTATGCTTTCCAACGTTTACTTTTTCACTTCTTGTAGCAAAGAATTATTATATTAATTTACTTGAATTTTTTTTAAATATGTCTAAATGCTAGCTTACTGTGCAATGAACCTCAAAAATAACTTTTAACTGCAATGGTTTTCATAATTTTGGTTAAAAATTGATAAAAGAGGAATGGTGAGGATTTTGGATGAGTTTTGTTATATTTCTTAACATTTTTAACTTACTGTTTGTTTATGCTAAAATTTTGTTTTATTATGCACTCAAAAGTTTTAAGCGAAGATAGTGGAATAAAATATATGTGAAATAAAAATTGAAATCAAAAACTGATATCAAAATAAAAACTGTTAGAAAAATCATATTTTTTTTAAACAAATTAAAAAATAATTATAATAATGAATTTCTCGCCTGATTATTTATTCGAAGATACACATTTTTTGTGTGTTCTCTGGTGTGGCCATATAAACTAATTTAGCAGAACACAGTGGCTATTATTTTCAAACAAATATGGTTATTATCTTTACTTATTTTTATGCTGTGTTACATACAACGTATTTGCAAAAAAATGTATTATTAAAAATATGTGCCTACAAGTATATTTACAGAAATTTTTTGTATGCATTTCAATGTTGGATTAAAATTGCACGAATGTATAGATATAGTTTTGTGAAAATAGATTTCGCATATAAAGTTGGATAAGATTACAGTGAGACCAACCAGTAGGCACCAATTTCAGATTTTGATGTTTGAGATCAAACAAAGGCCAATGTCGACAGACTGGGTTTGGCAAATTTTGACCCCAATAAATATACGTCATCCAAATTATAAGCGTGATTTGGGGCATAAACAATGCTTAGATTAAGTATTTTATACAAATTGCATTCGATCCAGAGCAACTAATTAAATCTCGATACAGCATTACACTGAGGAATGACCAATGAAAGATAGAAGGCAGTTCAATGATCGAGGCCAAAAAAGTTTGATCCTAGCAAGAAGAGATCAATGAGTGAAGTGACTGATGTTTGGAGAACGAAAGATAGATGATTGTGAGAACCGTACAAGATGAGTTGAGAGAGATAGTTCAAAGAGTTAGTGAAATAAGTCTGAGAATGGAATCCAGTACAGATCAATGCAGATTAGTCAATGGAATAATACCCATGCAGATCAACGATAAAGTCAGACGAATGCCAATGAGTCAGAAAGTGGGACCAGTGCTGAACAATGACATAGTCAGATCAATGCAGATCAACGGGCATTTGAAACAAGGCCAAAATGCGAAGGTATGTGCTGGTCTTATTATTATAGAAGATTAAGTTTTGCTCTTTTGTGTAAAGTAAAAATGATATGGTCTAACTCGGTTGCTTTCTCCTTCTTGAGTTAAATATTTAGCACGATTTTGTGTAATGTTAATTATGCTCTAAATTAGTCTTAATAAAGTTAAAATTATTCATATTAATGAGTAATGGTTTGATTTATAGATTATAATATGTAGTGCTCATTTAGAAAAATAACTTTGTTCTATGCTTATAAAAAAGTTAGTTTAATACTTATTAAATGATTCATAATTAACATAACCGTATTACAGTAAAGTCGTGAAACATTAAAACATATTGCGTTATATGCCGCTTAAACCCACAATATTTATCCTCAGTGCGAGTTCCTGGAATAGAATACAGTAACAGACTACCACAATTAATTGTACCATTTTAACTTTTAAATAAAATCATTTATTAACAACATTTGGTTGATTATTCAATTAATTACAACAATTACCAAGTTACTATAGTAGCAACAATTATCAAATTACTACGTAGGAGATTGCACATGTGGGACCAGTTAAGTTAAAAATACATAAACTGCATTGAAGACCTTATATAATTATTGATAGGAACACATACCTCCAATTTTGTCTGTGTGCATTGACACATACACCTTTGGTTCTGTTGCATCAGAGTACACGGTACTGTATCAACTCACGGTGTGGTACGTCGTCTAGTACGAAAGTCGATCACTGAACACGAATCAATCTGACCTCATCAGAACTGCATCGCCAGTCGTTCAAACTTGAAGTCTGGTACTCTGGCTTTACTGCGACGCTAGTCTGCTCCGACTGATCTTGTCGAACTCGAACTCTCCTGCTGTTTAACTCTCTTGTCTTTCTTAACATCTTTAGCACTTTCCATATGCTACAACCTATTTTTGTCTGAGGTCTGACACGCCACTTGTCTACTAGTGGTCGGCCTCAGGGTAATGTGACCAGACATCCCCCATAATTGGTTAATATATTTACCCAGTCTCGTGTCTTCACTTTATCCCCCTATGTTTCTGGCCTGGCCTTATTTGACCTATCGGGTTAGGATGCAATAAAACTGTCGTCCTTAAGTCTTATACATTGTTTGATATTACAGACAATTATAAATATACAACATAAAACTGTCTCCGCTAAATCTTGTCTGAAATCTGGTCTCACACTAAGAAATAATGGGGCACAATGACTAATAATATCTATGTGGACTTAAATTTGAAATCAGCTTTGTTACTCCGTCGTCAAGTTTCTTTCATCACAATTACCAACTATTGATATTTGCTTATCAGGAATATTTTAAAATAAATTATAATGAGACATAGCTATTAAGCAAAATAAGATTATCCAAAAGAATATTGATACATTTGCTCTTATATTTTGCTTACCATTCTACGTATTCGTAAAGAAAAAATATTTTTGTGTTTTACCATATATCACATTCAATTTGAAATCTACAATATCGTAATATAGCAAGTGTTATCCCTGCAATAAAATCTGATAAATACCTGATAAGAAAGGATTTATTTTATTTGTATAACTTTAGTATTTACACACACACACACACACACACACACACACACACAATCTCACTACTTTTTATACATTCTGCAGAGTCCACATCGACAATAAGAGCTTGAAATTTCGTCCCAGTAGCTCAAAGGTAGAGCGTCTGCTGGCAGTTCGGAGACCCAGGGTTCGATTCCTTGCAAGGTAAACAAGGCTCTTTACAATGGCACCCAAACAAATCAACCCTATAGGTTACTGCAGAAATGTCGAAGGTCTGAAAGTGACCTTTTTTCAACTAGTACCGATTCAGTAGTCTCCGGAAGATTTAGTGCCGATTTCAAATTGAGAGGATAACATCAAACCGGGGTAAAAAATAGAAATGTCATGAGGCTAACCTGAGGTAAAAATAGCAGGAGGTGTTCAGTCAGATTGTTAGTTGCCCGCCAATCGGACATTACAGACTAGAGAATACAAAGTTCACTTCGACGATAAAAGCTTGCAATTTCTTCCCAGTAACTCAACAGTAGAGCGTCGACTGGTCATTTTGGAGATCCAGGGTTCGATTCCTTGTAGGGGAAGCAAGGCTCTTTACAATGGCATCCAAACAAATCAACCCTGTAGGTTAGTGCAAAAATGTCGAAGGTCTGAAAGTGACCCTAGTACGACTAGTACCGATTCAGTACTCTCTGGAGAATTGAGTGCTGATTCCAAATTGAGGGGATAACAACTAACCTGGGTAAGGATACTAATCTGGGTCAAAATAGAAATATCATGTGGCTAACCTGAGGTAAAAATAGCAGGAGGTGTCAGTCAGATTGTTAGTTGCCCGCCAATCGGACATTGCAGACTAGAGAATACAAAGTTCACTTTGACGATAAAATCTTGCAATTTCTTCCCAGTAACTCAATAGTAGAGCGTCGACTGGTCATTTTGGAGATCCAGGGTTCGATTCCTTGTAGGGGAAGCAAGGCTCTTTACAATGGCACCCAAACAAATCAACCCTGTAGGTTAGTGCAGAAATGTCGAAGGTCTGAAAGTGACCCTAGAACGACTAGTACCGATTCAGTAGTCTCTGGAAGATTGAGTGCTGATTTCAAATTGAGGGGATAACAGCTAAGGTAAAAAATAGAAATATCATGAGGCTAACCTGAGGTAAAAATAGCAGGAGGTGTTCAGTCAGATTGTTAGTTGCCCGCCAATCGTGCATTACAGACTGGAGAATGCAAAGTTCACTTCGACGATAAAAGCTTGCAATTTCTTTCCTGTAGCTCAACAGTAGAGCATCGATTGGTCTGTTTGGAGATCCTATGCTCGATTTCCAGTTGGGGCAGCAATGCTGTTTACAACTTTGACTTCATTTCCGTGCACATTATTGCAAAAGTAACTTTTACTACAAATTCTGACCTAAATTGTATACCATTGCTCACGCACAATTCGTACAAAACATAGTCTGTTGATAATTGAAATATAATTTCATCTTTCAATTCTTCACACCTTATTGTTTTAGGATGTTAAAATTATGTTTAATTGGATAGTGATATGCATTTCTGAAATTTGTACATTTTACAAAAAAGCATAGTTACATGACTCTAAATTTTGCCTCTGTTATATATCGATCTCATCATCAAATTACTCTATATCAAATATCTATACTCATTATCCACGAAATATTATAGCTTTTCATATTTTCTAAAAGCGCATAGTTTTTTTTCGTTCACTATATTATCATAAAAATAACATTAAATACTATATTTGTATTTTCTTCTCATCATCAGATTACCCTATGTATCTGTATCAGTACTCATTACCCACAAAAATTCTAACGTTTCATATTTTCTAAATGCGCATGCTTTTTTCGTTCACCATATTATCATAGGAATAACATTAAACACTGCAGTTGGTGTAATTTAGATAATACTTGTATTCTCAAAATAAGTATGTGTATACTGAAACCTATCATGGGTATAGAAAAAACGCAGAAGCATTGGCGTCCAGATATTGGCGTTCATGGACTCCAATGTCTGGACGCCAATGTTTGGACTGCAAAAGGGGACCAAACTCTTTGTTATAGGGTATGCCAAATACCTGTCTTTTTGAGAGGTTCTTTGTGACCTCTCAAAATGAGATAAATGAGATAAAGGTTAATGAGATAAAGCTGTTAAACTTATTCGGATCAACAGGTAGAGTGCAAAGTACTAAATGCAACTATAAATGTTGCGCATAGTGAACACTGGCATCTTAATTAGGATATCTTACTTCTTGGAGGCATTATTATCTTAAGTTCGAAGCATAGCTCATTGAAAGTCAAAGTTATTGCCCAATAGACAGCGCTATATGCAATAAAATTAGACTAATGGAAAATCACCATAATTGAAATAAAACGTCCTACCTATGAATAATACCAAGCACCAATGCAGACCTGACCTACCTTGCGATTTCAGATGAAAACCTGCACTAATACAAGTATTTCGTAGAAGACTAGCCAAAGTTAGCGATAAGGAGTTGGTGATGCGGTAGAGGTTGATTTGTTGGAATGTATAACTGCAGCGCTGATGTTAAGCTGGGGTCGTCCAAGATTGATAGATCTTCGACGACCCCATATAATAGTATAGCGACCACCATATATTATCATGTGATGTTACACGAAAGAGAAGCCGTCTAAGCTTCTAAAATATAAACAGTTGTAGTTACAACATAGTACTTGTGATTTGAATTTTGCGAACTAGGATTTTGACTTTCAACCATTAAATAGCTATAGAGCAGCATGCATGCGAACCATATGATGTTATATACAAGATATATTGTTATACTACCATGAAAAATATAAATGTTTAAAGGCATATATATAGAGAGACATAAATAACTTTATAAACCAATATAACTAGGGAAGGCGCCTGCCTTCTCCTACAGGCCACACCTGGGGAGAACTGCCGAATGTCCGAACTATTTTTTCTTCAGAAATCAAACCCGTATACTCAGGACAGTATGTGTACAAAATTTGCTTCTGATTTTCCCAGTAGTTTTTCCTATAGTGAGGTTTAAGTTGAACCTTTAATGTGAATCACTATGTACTTTGCAAGGATAAGCTAAACGAGTTTGATACCGATTAAAGAGATCATTCTATGTTTTATAAGTTTTCACAAAACGCAATTTATCTAAAATATGCCATCATGAGACACAGCTTTCACAAAATACTGATAAATTGATCGATTGACCGACCGACTAAAACACAAATATGCTATAGTTTTTGCGATACGAGATAGAGAAATCGATGGACGTGCCGATACGAAAGTCCATTTTTGACTTCAGAAGTGCATAAAAATTAAATTATCTCCTGAACTACATAGAAATGAGAAATCTCCTGAACTACATTAAAAAAGGGTTGCGTCCTGCAAAAATTCAACTATGTACGTACTTGCCTGCAAAAAGTCGTGTCTGTTCCTTGCTTGTCTATCCATGATAAAACTCAAATGAAGCTCAAATCAAACTCAAATTAAACTCAAGCTCAAACATTTTGTCTTTGATTTTAACATTAAATATTTCTTAAAACACAATATCGAAAAAAGTTTTATATTAGCGTATTTGCCAAATATTTCTCTATAAGTGTACAAGTGTACTAATTTTTTTATTTTTGTATGTTATAGTTTTTGCATTGCAAAGACAAAGAAATTCGAGAAAAGAGAGATTTGCCAATTAGCAGCGGTGGCTTCGGGGACGCTATCTACATTTTTACTTTCATTATATACATAATGTATAAGGAAAGTATTGTGACGGGTCGAAAATTCGAATTCGAGTTATCGAAGGGAGAGCGCGTTTCTAGCATCCCTGATGTGTGTGTGTGAAATTATGTGTGTGTGTGTGTGTGTGTGTGCGTGTGTGTGTGTCAGTGAGCCTGTGGAGACGGTAACTGACGAACGAATGGACCGATTCGATCAAAATTTGGTACAAAAATCACAATCCGTAAACATTGGAAGCCTAATGTTTTTATTCATAATCGAATGTTCAGAACCCTCCTAAATTTTCGAGTGAAATTTTGAAAAAAAGGTCAAAAAATCAAAACCGCTAATAAAGTTACGCAAATAGACATTTCTTATGTAACTTTTCATTAGAAAACGATTGGCGTAAATTATAGAATGCTAACATGTACCATTCTCGAGATATTGCACATTTTTCAAAAAAAATATCAAAAAGTCATATAAAATAAAAAAAAAATATTTTCTATTGAGAAATATGTTTAATTTTCATATGTAATACCATGCGATAAATTGGGTGATATCATTATCGTGGATCTAGCTCGTTTCATTCTTGAAAAAAGATACTTTGAGTAATACTTTTGTATTTGAAGGCCAAAAGTCATTTATCCGCTGTGCGAATAACTTATTTCTTCGTCCTTAACGCTTGGCGAGATTTTGGCGACGAATTTGGTGGAATGGTGTCAACTTGGCGACTTTTTAAAATGTTGCTAAATTAACGAAAAACTCTCTATATGGATAAAAATGACGCTAAATCAATGACGACTCATTGATGATGACGACATGGAAAATGACGACTCATTGACGAAAATTCAATATCTTCGAAATGATACAAATAGCTACTATAAAAATAATCTATTTTTTTACTGTATGTAAAAGTAGTAAATTCATTGCATTATATAAAGAATGTCATTTGCTGCCCACATCAGATTTTTTAATATAGAGAGATATTTTTTCGAATCGGAATAATTTTAAAATAATGCAGCATATTTACAAGTGCACATATGCGCCTTAACTTACTTATAAAGTAATTGAACTATTGGACTTTTATATACCATTCATTACGTTTATGTATTTAAATATTTATTTATGTAGAAAAATAATATACAATTATATTGTATCAAATTGAAAGATATCTTCTCTTTAACATGACTTTGAAATGTCTTGTACCCTTTGATCGATCATTAGGATTTTTACTTCAAATTTAGAATTCCTTTGAAGGAAAAATACTCATTTATTGCCTTAGGGGTAAGTAAAAAAATATCATGATTAATTATCATGTATTCAGAAGAACAATTAAAGATTAATGGTCTTGCCTTGAGAGTTTTCCTTTCCAGAATAAAATATTTAAAGCCTTTTGAGGTATTTATCAAATAAGATTTTATCTATGTACATGGGCAACTTCAATGACTAAATCCTCAGTGATTTTCAAAAACTATGTAGTACCTTATTCACATAAAATGCCAGAAAATAAATGACAAAATGCAAAAATAAACGCGAAACTACTTTTAAAAGAAACAGTAAGATTAGTGATAAAGCAATTAGTATGTCTAATTAGTATGATAGTGATTAGTGATAAAGTGCGTAGTAATGCCCTACCTTACATTTATGGCTTATGGACATCGATTTTCTGTTATATACTTTACACCGCGTTTATTTTGATACATTTTTTGTTAAGTGACCAATATTATAGTAGGTTGTTATCGTATATACGAGTATATACTTATAAAGACTTAGTGTAAGTGTTAGCGGATCAAAACGGTTTACGTTTGTTTTCCAATATGTAGGATGGATATCTTTTTGCAAAATATTAGTTGAATACATGTACTTGCGGGCGTAAGCTTTAGTGTGTGTCACTTTTGTTTTACTTCATTTCTACTCCATTTAATGCATTAGATAGCCATACGATCTTATTATCCAGTTGTGAATCGTCGAATTTGCATCATTTCAATCACTTCAGTAACATCTTACAAAGAAGGATATTTGTCAATATCTACATTGACTTTCTCGTGTTCTAAACATCATCAATATTTTACATTATCAGTGTTAGAATCTGAGGTATTAATATATATTTCATAACTATTATGTAAACTTGTCAAAGACTAGAAAACTAGCACTTTTCAAAAATCGATTTGCAACTTTATTTTAAATGTATTTTTAATTAAACTAAAGTTTTATTTTGCTTAACAATGTTCGGTGCTTAGAGTCGTCGAAGATAGTAGTTTCAATTAAAAATGGCCCAGTAAGGATCTGTCAGCGCATCGATTTTTTAGCCTTTTACGTCCTCGGTGAGGAATTCGGGAGGATTCTAACAAACTTTAAGACTTATCCCCATCATTTTTTTCACATAACAAAAATATGTCTTCGTAAGATTCGGTCCAGTTGTCGATATTATAAGTGTGCAAAAATCCAACCTCCTAGGGCACCGTGGACGAAAGGCTTTTCGAGCCTTTTGCAATGTTCTGAAATGTAGTCGATAGTAAAAGTGTGCAAATATTCAGTTATACGTGATATACGTTGTATATTAAACCCCATATTTTCATTAGGAAGTGACTGTAATTATATTGGTGCTTTATCAATGGATTTATATTTTTCTTTTTCTGTGGCATTCTGCTGGGGAAAATTGCTTTTATTGTAAAATTGTAAGTTAATTAAATATATTGTTTAAAAGGAATATATGACATATATAAATTAAAATGAATAAATTAAATATATATTTAAAAGTGAATAAAAACGTGTTTACTTCTATTCGAGCAAGTATCAATACACTTTGGTCAAGCACTCTGGTGATTGACGCGCGAAAATAAATTACTAGTTAATAATACTTTTTTGTTATAACTGGTACACCTGCAGAATTTTTTAGGTGCGACTGGTACACCTGCAGAATTTTTGAGGTGTGACTGGTACACCCACAGAACTCCGAGAATTGAAATATAAATTGTTATTCGAAAGACAGCTAGTGTTGTTCTATACATATTTCGATCGTGATATATGAGCGTATGAAATAAATTAACGTATAAATGAAAAGCATGTAAACGACGTTTTGCTATAATATAAATTATAAAATAATTATAAAACAAATTATAAAATATAATTTCTTACCAGTGATGTTCCTCATAACCCCGTTTTTAATCAATTTTACAAGTATTATGCATCTTATTCAATATGTGGGTCGAAGTATCCATATTAATAAAATACGTTTGAGTGTTTGTTGGTAACTTCCAGAAAATCTAAGTAACCCACAGCCATGAAATTTAGTAAATAGTTATCTCAAATACCCAAATAGAAACGCGTCGTTGATAGCTTCATTTAATTAAAATTAATTTAAAAGTTATTAATTTATTTGTCTAAACTCTGATTTATCCTAAAACAGTAGGGATAATGATTGATAACGTCATATATTGCACGTTACTGAAAATAAGACTATTATATGTTCATCTCAAACTAGAGTTCAACATCGGGTCGGGTCTCCGATAGTTACCCGCTTTGGGGGGTTCGGGTTGGACCGGGTCACCGAGAATTACCCACTTTGTGGGATTGGGGTCGGGCCGGGTGTAATTTATTATAGAATTGACGTGTCGGATTTCGTTTATTTTTCAAGACGCGGTTCGTGTTACGGCAGACATTTTTTAAAGCTGTATTTTATCACATTTTTCGAGTAACCGATTCAACACTTAAACATGGGTAGCAAATTGAACAGCAGAAAGTTGTACATATGCATAAGAGATTTAAATCATACTAAGTATAATACTTAAAATACAGTTCTATTGCTATTTGCGATTCGAAAATAATTTTGCTTCAAGTCCAAACCGAACCCGCACAGAGTTCTAGCTTAAAATTCTGCCAATACACTAAAACTAAAATAAGTCCGTAAAGAACAACATACAATACGTAATAATAGTTTCAACCACTGTTGAAGGTGTGGTTTAAAATATTAAACTACGATTTTTTTTCCGTGAGTGACCTTCCAAATTAATTTTCACAGCTAGAGTCAACTACTTCATCTGAAATGTAAATAAGTGGTCATTTAGTAAAGTATTTAGCTTTCTAAATTGTAACATACATGTGCCATTAAATGATTATAGCAAAATATTTACAAATGAAATTATAAACGTAAATATCATTAAATATTCTATGAAATAGATTTAGGAAAAACATGAGACCAAACAATTAGTTACCAAAACGTTAAAAGTTCTGTCCTTCATCCAGTTGTTAAAATAAAGAGCTGGTACGTACCTTGTGTGCATTTTAAATGCACTAGAGGCCAAACACTTTGTCCAACTGTTGACTTGTGACACTTTACATTAGCGGGAGGTACTTGTTCGACTCCATTTCATATGGAGTCTATTCACACGACTACTAGCATTTTTAAGTTTTCACATATCGAATATGTTATGTCTCATCATATTGAACATAATTTATTTTCTACATTTCGTCCTTTTTTCGTTAGATAATATTAATTTTAATCTTGCTTACGAAAATCACTCCTTTCTTGTGTTTCCACTTCCTTGATTAGCCTTGCATTAGGTCCGGTTCTGATTGAAGTCCCTATGTATGACGTAGATTCTTCGGGTCAGGCTCTGCAGCGTGGTTTACACACAAGTAGACATTGTGATTCTCCATCTTGTTGATATCATCTCAAATTGGTGAATTTAGAGTAAATATCGTTATTGATGAATTATCGCAAATATCGTTAAAATAGAATTTCAAATCTGGTACTTACTCTTCTGAACCTTTGTTCAGCTTGTTTTACTCCATGGTGGATTACTTTAATATTTATATTATATTGCTATATATACTTTATATTATATTGTTCTATATGCCTCGGGAAAGGTATGAAAGGAACAGTCATCTCCGTCCCCAAGAAATATACAGCTAGATTTCAAATTTCTATAAAAACCTGCAAAAATACGATTATTTAAAGTTTACTTTGTAATCAGCTATTCCCGCAATGTACAACAGGAATGTATAAATACAGTATCAGCCCTGTCGTCTTTTGAAATATTTAAGGAAATAATTTATTGAATCCCAGATTTAAATCTCTTATTTTTTTCATTTTATAATGTAAACAATTATATGACAACAATTACATAACAACACAATTATACTAAATTTAAAATAGAAGATATGCAAAATATATAGTTGATGTCTAACTTTATTACAAACACGTTCTCAGACATTTATTTTCCTTTCGCTTCTATTCCCATTTCGTATTTATTCCGCTATTCACTCGACTTCACCCATTTTAATGGATTCTTTTAGATAAATCAAATGGTATTTCCATCTCAAAGAATTACTCTCCAACAGAGGAAGCCTAGTGAAGTCTTCTTAATGATTTACAACGAATTTCTTCCTGTTTAGTGCCGTATCAGACGACTCGAGTAAATGAAATGATCAAACTCAGATCCTTGTCATGCATTTCACCCTGAAAAGGATCACTCGAGTAATGTAATTGTAGAATAAAAATTCGATTTTGAGTTCTACAGACTTATTGAATTTGACCTGGAATTGGAGCTTATTTGCCAGTTTAAATATCTGAAAAATCTTGATTGAAAATGGAAATTTACTCATTTAAATCTATTAAAATTGTCGTATAGCAGCATTAGTAAGACAATGAAGTAATAATGATTGTTTAAGTTATTACAGAACGAATCGGTATCTGAAACGAAATTATATTTTTAAATTAAGTGGCAAAGGAATATGTATATATTTAACTATATTATTGAAATGACAATTACGTTATATGATTTACATAATTAAAAATTGAATCTACTTTTTTTTTTAATTTTGGCATATTAAAGTTGTCATTCATACATTTTTTAAGCAGTTTCTTATTGACACGTTGCAAATCAGGGGAAATAATTTCGAATCACGAATTTCGAGTTGCCGAAATTCGAATAATTTCAAACTGTTGAAAATAAAATGTACACACTACTTGTAACCGTATGAAAGCTCCTTCATAAATTTATCATTTATACATATGTTCTTGCCTAACTTATAATTTTATTTATGCAAGTTTTTATCTAATTTAGTATCTGCATATTGACATGAGCTTAAGGCGGTATGTTCCATTTAACCTGTAAACATATTTAATATAATTTATTCACGTGCCGTACAAGTTACTGTTTCGACTTCCATATGTATAAAAGAGCAACTGATTATATGTGCACATAATAACACTCTTCGACATATTTTCAAAACAAAAGTTCTTTAGATTTTTTGACGCCATGCGGTTTATTTTCTACTACACGTGTGTGCTACACATATAAAAAATGGGCTTTATGTTGGCATTTATAATTATAGAATTACTCAAAATTAACATGATCGTAAATCGTATAGCCGTATACATTGCACTGTGTCGCTTTAAAGCCCACCATATTATCTTTGTGCGAGTTCCTGGAATAAAATATATTAACATACCACTACAAAATTAAATCCACCCATGTTAACTTTAAAATAATATTATTTATTACGAGCATTATAATCATAATTTAATTACAATAACTGTTCTTATATATTTAAAGATAATATTGCGTATGTGAGACAAGGTATACAATATTTAAAACAGGATTATGATCTTTTATTATAGATGATAAGTATACATACCTTTGTTAATAAGATGATAAGTACATAGATGATTTGTTATAGATGATAAGTACATACCTTTCGACGCGGAACTGCATGTAAGATTTTTATTGTTGTCTTTTGGCATTACACGATAAAAACTCGCTGCTATTTTGCATATTCCAGACTCTATCCGTCCACAGTCGCCTCTTCGGCAATCATTGTCTCAATTTTTGAAGCTAGCACTGCATGAGTAATTTACTGCATATTCTAACATAACTGCACTATTAGATTAGATTATTGAATATTCACCACTATCTCGATGCAGCTTCTCTATGAATCTCTGTGGAACCTAATGCAATCTCTCAACTATTTTGATTCACCATCTCTATGCATCTATATGAGAACCTTGATATATATCGTCTAAGAGTGGTACTTAATTCATATCGTCTCTGTGTGGAACTTAATGCATATTTCCTATATCTTGATGCACCTTACCTATGCATCTGTTGAAGACCCAGACCGTCCGACTCGTAACCTACCTATGCATCTGTGTTGAACCTAATGCATATCGTGTCTATATTTTTTAATTCTATTCTCATCACCCTTATGCCTGTTTCCACCGCTTTTTGCCTGAGGTCTAGATACGTCTTCTATCTCTTATTGGTTGATCTCAGGGAGATGTGACAATAGTTCATCGATTAAACCCTTAATCAACCGGATGGCTTCATCTTTAGCCTCCAGTAAATGTTTTAGCTCGGCCACACCTATGCTTGATGTCCCTTATTTACGGCTTTCGTGACCTCTCGGGTCAGGGCTGCTGTAAATTGGCACAAACCAGTCTGGACCCTTTGTATGTTTGTTAGATCTCATAAATCTTCACATTATACACAGTCTAAATGCATCCTGGTCTCACAGTGTGTAATTAAGGTTGTATTTGTAATAAATGTTGATATATTATAACAATTATTAAAAACAGCAAGTTTTATTCTATTTGATATTTATGTCTAAATATAACTTATTGCTTAAAATATTTTACATTTAAATGAATTTATTATTTAAAATATTTTATATCAAAATAAATTTATTGTTTAAGCAGTATTATATGCGAAAAAAAATAACCACCAGTTGTTATTCATTCATCACTCATAATAGAACAATATAAATATACCATTCGATACAGATTATCATCCTCCACAAATCCATATGCATAAAAGGCCGCCATCATACCTAAATCTGCACCAACTTTTAAATTTTAAAGGGACGCACACAATGTTTACACCAGACTTCGAATCCCTGTCAAAATTTAGCCCCTAGTACAAAGTTGCAAACATCGTTTCTGGATTATGATTATACAAAGTTTTGAGCTACTAGTTAAATACGTCTTCATATCTTCCGTACTAGCATTTATATCATGCTGATTTTGCAGTACTATATTTTGGAAATTAAATTATTGAGAATTCGCTGTTTCAAGAATAAAAACAATAGCGGAAAAATGCAAAATACTTGATTTCCAAGACGTATAAAATATAATCTCTCATTATAGGATATTAAGCATTCGATCGTCCCCAAACGTGAAACACAAATAAATACAATAAATGTCAGAACAATATTTGAGAAATCATTACTATTGTACAAGTTAGTATAAGTTGAAAAATCAAAATCAACCAGTAACATCTTTCCATAAACCATCAAATGACGATTTCATTAGAACAGATCTGATCAAGCAGGAATAATCTAGAAATTCACGTTGCGGTTTAAAATATGGAGATGACCCATAATATCTCCTGTTGTAAGGTCAGGAACATCATCAGAATTTGTACTTAGATAAATTTTTGGGGATGTATAATTTGTTTGTGATATAAAAACTCTGTGATGCAATAAACAATTTCAAAGTTTGTGTACACTTTGACAAGATGACCTCCTTATTTATTTTTTTTTGCATATGAATTTATGCAAAATATTATTCCCTATTAAATGGTTACTTTGAACGTGTTCTACCTTGATAGAATAATGATGGTTTGTAGAATAATGATAGGTGGTAGAATAATGATTTGGAAGAAAATTGATATATGGTGTGATTCAATTTTCACCCAGTACTGCCTTAAAAATACTGAATAATTTAGGAATAAATATACTTAGAAGTAAATGCGATGATATATTTAATTCTTAAGTATAAATACTATAGCACAAGAACATGAAACTTTTTTCTCATTCCACTTAATTCTGACCTGATAAAATGCAGCTCTATTCTAAAAGATAAACTACATAAATTATTATACAATACATCGTAATTTCAAAAGCACTTTGCATAACAAGAAATATTTCTCTTTATCAATTTTATTCCAACATTCCCTTATTATTTTATGAGTAAAAGGAGCTATTCAAATGCCTAGGTTATCTATTAATAATCAATGGTGCATAAAGTATGCGGCTGACAGAAAAGTGTTTAGGAACAAAAAATATTGAAAATACTATATTCATTGAATGTAATATTACATTGTTCCCCTGTAGAAATGACGGGAAATTGAAATCATTGAATATTTTTACATGTTCTGCAATTTATAGTTTTAATTTTGGTTATCTTTAAAAACTTGAAGTTTTGTGCATTGATTGTGTATATGATGGTGGAGACCTATTCATAGATAGTACAAACGATGCTAGTTACCAATACATAGATGGCGCATAATTGTTATAATGCATTGCTATGCATTATTACATTAGAACATATTGCTATAAGCATGCGTTGAACAAAACTAAATATGTAATCAGTTAATATGAATGTTTGATTATAATTTTCGCTATTTTTTACAATATAAATAGCTGATAAAATGTCGCGTCATTTTTAGAAGATTCAACACATGAAATAGTAATATTTAAATTGTTTCTACTTAAGTGTTAGATAAATCCTACTAAAAGATTTTATCCTAATTAAGAGATGCATCTATACTAGATAAATGAAGCTTTGCTACTAAGAGAAATAGATCAGTAAATAAGCAATAGATGGCATGAAAGAGCCAATTTCTAGACAGAGCTATATTTCTCTCTTCTCGCAAATAATTTCTCTTAGATTATTTACTTCTAATTGCAATAGTTCAGGAAATGCGCAATAGATGGCGAACACAGAAAGTCAATTGACAAAAAAGAAAGGGCCATCTATGTCAACCCTCGCAAACTATTTCTCAGAATATGAGCAGTAGATGACACATGCGGAAAAGCCAATATGGATAGGCATACGGTCGCATAAATGGTTTGTTTTAATATCAAATTTCTATTTTCTTTCCAAGATATTGAATTTTCATCATTTAGTCGTTATTTTGATTGATTCGGAACTTTCTTTTTCTTCGAATTTGGTCTCGAATTTTTAATTTCGAATTAGTATTTTGATAATTCTATGTCTAATTCAGATATACAACGATTTTGAGGGATATTCATACAAATCGATTCCTTAGCGACCTAAAATTCTATAACAGAGTTCCTACCATAACAGCATCGAAAAGTTTTAAAAATTTGAACTTTCAATCAGATTTTAAACGGGATCCATGCAATTGTTGTGACGAGATTTCATAATCTCGCCAAACCCTTGTAAAAATCGCAAATTATATATTAATTATCAAGATTCTATATTTTTACGTTATTTTAAACCCTGTTTTAATTATCCCTCTTGTCTTTGAAATATGTATTATACAAAAAATTCTATACTGAAAGGAAAGCTTTTAGCCATTTTATTAATCCGTGAAAACCGCATTCAGAGAGAGGTTTTGTTATTATTTGACCGTTAAAGTCAAGGTCTTTATTCCCGGGCAGACCAGATGGTGGCTTGCTCGAGGCCTGGTAATGTTAGTGCAAGGCATGCACTTTTCTGCACGATATATTTTGGAGAGAAACTTCAGGATGAATTTGAGACCTTGCAGCGAGGGTCTGATGTATCAGCATATTTCATTTTCGGGACCCCGCTCTGGTCTGGCGAGGCTATGTCTGTGAAGTTTTTGATTGGTCAAATGCCTCTGGCAGGTCCGAATGATTCTGGGGTCTGAATCCGCCTTGTTACATAAAAGCTGTTGCAAAGAATATTCGTGGCTTTTTTCTTCCTGTCTAGTTGTCGACGCTTTCAGGTCGGCATGGACCATTTTTCAATGTTGCCCACCACGGAGAGCGGGAGTCGGCCTCAAGTCGACTTCTGGCCTCTCGTGGGCATGGGAAGAAAAGCCGAAGACGCCTACATCGCCGAAGAACATCGATGGAGAGCCCAACGTCTAGCTGAGAGAGCTGCGACGAGAAAGGTACGATGGGGCCCGAGGTCTATGTACCGGGTCGAGATGTTGGAGTGGTACGGAATGCAGGTATGAAGCTAAATTCCCTGCGATATGAGGCAGATGTCCGATTCCGAACCTTCTGCAACTCCGACTGGGGAGGTAAGAGTTCACTGCTCTCTGCATCTACACCTGTCTTACGGAAGCATAAATATAAAGAATCTTCTCCTTAAATTACGTAAATTCTGACTTCCGTTCCTAAATTATATCAACTTGTTTAATTACCAGTTCTAATTTGCCTATCTCTGAGTGCGAGTTTTCTCCTGTTGCTTTGAGACCATTCCTTAATTATCTTATATCATGTTGTTTATTACATACTTAAATGTTGCTGTGCCACTTTGTTAATATCGTTTTGATCAGCTTATTATCATTGAATTATTTCCGTGGCTGCAAAATATATTTTAAGGGTTCCTGAGTCCAGTGTCACTGTCGCAGTTACTTAATGTTGTGCTTGCTGATAATGATTCAGTCTTATCATATTCTCTACTCTAACTTCTTAATACAATATTGAATAAAGAAAGTGATTTATATTTAAACCTGTGTGGTTATTTAACATCCTTGTCTCTTGAAATTGTGCATCTGTATTTTCAGGTTTAGACGTCTTACAAGGCAAGGGTTTATTGCATCTTTGTATTTATTGCACAGCAGGTCATCCAGGAATTTATTCCTGGACGAGAGAACTTCGAAATAGAACCTGGGTTGTGCCAAAGAATATCACGGCAATAGCATATTTGCGTCTTACTAATTACAAACTTACAAATATCTTGTTATTATCGTATTGCATATAACATGCTTGGCACCCTATTTTCCCCTGCATGACACAATAAATGGAAGAATTTTCGTGAGTTTTCAAAAATATGTACCTTTCGGTCATTTTAATTTTCAGCGATTTGTATATTGCAATATAAAAATGACGTGCAATCCCACGTTTAACATTTAGCAGCAGCTCCTTAAAATATTAAATACTGCGCCAATATTGAAAACAATTTCTTAAATCTATCCGTTGATGAATTTTAATTTTTTAACATAGCACACTCTTTAAATTTTTTAATCAGCGAAGCGTCCACCATCGAATACCGGACCCACTGGCGTTCAAACTTATTTTAGAGGTGGCTAATTAGGAATGGGGAGATTACTTTTGCTTTGCTTTTTCAAATGAGAGACTTAAAACAGATATTACTTAAGAAGTGCATATGTATTATTTGAGTTGCAGGAACATGCATATTAATTTAAAATATAATATTTACGTTATTTGCGGAAGATATTTCCAATATATAAACTGGTCCAATTGTTCTGAGATTGTTGAAATTAAGATTTAAATTGTGTTTCGTGGTAAATTTTAACTTCGAACGTTCTCCCTTCGGTCGTTCTTCCTTCTCGTCTAGACCGTTACCTCCATATACTTGCAAACACATTTAACATTTAGTAATTTGGAGCGTGAATGTGTTACTTAAGTAGCGTGCTTTTATTAAATTATGTACAAGTAGCGGGCGCTTATTTATATATATATATATATAAGTAGTTGTTAGCTTATTTAGGTATTGAGTTAACTGAGTTGAACTTAGTTAATTATTTATAAGTAGTGACCTTTTATTTGGGTACCAGTCAATGTCGGATAATTCGTTAAAGTGAGAACATAAAATAAATAGATCACGTATTTATATTTGCTTTAATTTTTTTTTATTTAATGTGTTATATTAAACTATAATTACAGCATTAAATAGCCTCTATCGTAAATTCTGTAAATTAAACATTAAACGTATTTTACATAGGAAAAAGGGATGATCTTCAACAATACCATTACTTTTATTTTAACAATGGTTGTTATAGGATTTGAACTTATCCTGCCATTTATAGTACTAACGGATATTTCTGATATTTTTCAGTGAAAATATATAGAAATCTCGATAAAAGCAATGTTACTCACTTATTTTCTAAAACCATTTTTTATTCACATTATTCTAAAGTAATGCATATACAAATGTTTCTGCAGCTTTAGTTTCAAATGTAACGCATTTAGTTTTATGCGAAGAAAATCCTTAAATATGTTATACAATAATTTAAGAGTCGAATAAAATCTTTTACTGTCTGAACAATAAATACACACCGCCGCATTTGGTCATACGTCTGGTCGAAATATATTACGCAATTAAATTTGGCATCTTTAGTTTTACTTAAAGCAATATGGTTTAATTTATGTTTCTGAACATAAAGCGATGCTAAGGAAATATTAAAGTTTTAGGTTTAAGCAAGTAAAATAAAATATTTATTCTATAATATGCAAATGCGTCGCTCTTGGTTTATCGTACTTTAGCCTGCCCTTGCCAAAATGGAGCAATTTTATGTCGAAAACACTTTTCCTTCATATTGAAAATCTATACGTTTTCGTAGAGACCTATAACGAAAAGCTGCTTGTTAACAATCCGTTAAACTATGGAAAAACTACTACAACCACATTTACGCCGAAATTATCCAACAGAATGAAAATTAATTTTGTATAAATTTAGATATCACACGAAAAAAAAAATGTACCATTTTTTTTCCAGCAGTATACGTAAACATATACTTCACCATATTGTTATTAATCTTATTACTTCATAACTACTCAACTTATTAGGATGAATAACTGTATAAATATAAGCTCTTGCACAAGAATATGGCGCTTTCTTTCAAATTTTGCAAGTGTCGATCGCTATATTGCGCAGAACTCAGTTAAACCAAATTTGACACTGTTTATTTAGCTAAGTCAGCATATGTACCGGAGATTTATTAATACTTTCTCATTTAAAAGAGCACAAGGTCGCTTGTTTGAAAAATGCATTATATTATGGAAAAAAAATAATTGATTAAATTAGTAATTAATTAAATTTTGCATTAATATGAACGATAATACAGGAAGTAGTGTTATGTTACGTGAAAATTTGAACGTGACAATTGCGATGAACTGGGGAATTTGGTGGGGTTATATGAATATGTCGTTAAAATTAATCAATATGCTTAAATTAATGTGTCGTTGTTGCATCAATGTTTATGTGGCGTAAATAAAATATGATTATTAATTAATTAAAATGTGGTGATACATTAGTTTTCAAAATGTTCCTTAAAGAGCTATTTCGTCCCGTAAGAGATACTACTTACCGTTATGGTGAAGTAACGTCCCATTATTATTAGAGTCATTCCTAACATTTAAATTTATAATATTATATTAATTTATATTCTAGTTATTTGAAGATTTACTTTATAATCATAAAATATGTTCGTTAGTAATTATATTAAGTTTATTCTAAAGAATCATTTTAATTATAATAAGTATATCAATGTTTTCAAGTAAAAATTTTCCAGCATTATAAGTTTTAACTTATTGAAATAAATCTGTTGAGAATGAAATATGAATATTTCATATAAAATTTAGAAGTATAAACACAAAAAAATTAACAAAAGTTGAGAAAAGGTGTAGAGTATCTTCTTGCTATCACTTATAATAATATTAATAGTAATAATGCAATAATTGTAGTACTACAAAGAATACAAATACTATTTGCAACAATAATATTTATAAATTTTCCATTTCTGTACATCGTTTAGCACATTTATATAAATGATATTTTCAAAGTATAACTTTTAGTTAAAAAAAATGCTTATTTTCCTAAAGACATTTGTATTTCACATTATGAGTTGAATATATAATCTGTTTGTATATAGTAAGAAGGCATTTCCTATACATATTTTTTTCACCCAAAGATACCATTAAAAAAATAAAGTATTGACACAACTTACTGAAAATAATAAAAAAAAAACATTAAAAATGAAAGCAATTCACCTCACGTACCAGACACATACACGCAATCATGCAACTGCAAATCTTAAGAACTGTAAATCGTCGAGAAACTTTTAAAGGTATTGAAAACAGTTTTGAGTCACGGAATCCGGCATTGTCGAAAAGAAAAGTAAGGTACAAATCAATTTGTCAAATTAAGAATTTCAAGTGTGAATCTAGTTTTAGTAAATCTGCTAGTCACGCCATATGGCGATAAAATGAATCTGTCATGAATTTCTCTGTTTGTGGAAGACAATGAGTTTGACTCATAGATTTTTAACTGCTGTTTACCATTAAATTATATGCAGCGTGTTTCTGAAGGATTGTACGCCTGAATATATCTTGAAGGCTTTGTTTTAGACCTAATGGTCTAATTTAGGAAATTATTAGAAAATAATCAGGGTACGCCAGTTTTGGTCGTGTGAGACGTTTTCTGTTTATGTTAATATATCTTGAAAGATTGCTTGCAGACCTATGGGCTAATTTAGGAACTGATTAGAAAACGATTCAAAGTACGCCATTTTTATTCATGTGATACGTTTCCTACCCATGTTAAAGAAATGTAGCAAACGTTGAAGCCTCAGCCTTTGTTTGACAAAATCCTCGTTTCTAGAAATTCTCTGCTTCGTACCGCAAAATTTATAGCAGACAAAAATGTGAAATTTTGTGCATTTGTAGAGGAATGAAATGGTAGTACGTTAAAATAAATCATGTTTCGATTTAAACTTCAGTTTGGGTTGAAACGGCACTTGCATTGAGCTCAGCAAACGCCAGGAAGTAGGAGGCGAAGATCACTTCGTCTCTCGAGTTTTTTGTCGCGTACTGCAAAAAATGTCACATACAAAAATATAGCGTTTGATACATTTGTAAAGAAATACTAGCTCAACACTGTAAAATAAATTATTTTTCAGTTTAAACTTTTGTTTGGCTAGTAATAGCTCGCAAAATAAGCTCTGCGATCACCTGAGAGTAGGAGGCGAAACAGAAGGTTATGGAAAATATATTTATAATTTATAAAAATATGTGTGCTGAAGACCACACGATAGATATGAAACTTATGTAGGAAATATAGTAGCTACTAGTATAAGTCATCTTTTAAGTTTCGAAATTCTAAACCTAAAAGAGAAGAGAAAAGCTAAAAGAGGAATAAAAATCTAAATTTAAATGATAAAGTTAAAAGCTTAATATTCGGCATGCTGAGTATTCCACTGCTACTTTTAAGGAAAAACACAAATATTCTCAATTATCAAGTTTTAAGTAAGCATAATGACCGCATAAGGCGAATTTTTATGTTTTTGAATATTTTATCCGAGATAAAATCATGTAAATTTCAGCAAATCTTGACGTTTAAAAGTAATCTGATCATTTTCGCAGTCCTTTAATAATGTAGTATTTAAAAAAAAACGTCTTTGCAAGTTGAACAAGTGAGAATGGTGACATAAATGTTTTGCTGCTAGAATTCACGATCACTCATTCATAGAGTATTCATTATTTATTAATCTAAACATGAATAAAGAAATAATACTGCACAAATTATAGTTAAGTTTTACAGTATTCATTGTTTATTCATATTTAGAGATGCCCCAATACCAAAAAATTTACAATGAAATTCCTGGTTTCAACGCAATACTTCTATGTACTGCCCAGAAAGCTAACGTAATAAAATCGTTAATTGCAACATACATCACAGACTCTATTATTGCGTTATATGTTGCTTTTAAGGAAGTTATTTTAGTTTTACAATACTTATAAAAATATAAGAAAGTCAGGTATACTACTAATACTGGTTTATTCCATGTAATAAAAAACAGTACTGTACCTTTCACTATAAAAATTAAGGGTACTTTCTTTAGCTATTTTACATAATGTATCCGAATATGAAATTTCATGACGATACATACATACGCTCGTAAGTTATCTTACACTTCACAGGCAAATACATATTCATATTACACACTAACAAAGACAAACACATACACGCACAAGTGCATATACATATACGCACATATATAGACAAACGCATATACATCACATATATGCACACACATAGACAAACACACATACATATATGTATGCACACAGATACATATACGTATGCACAAAGTTGTATACATATATTGCGAAGAAAGTCTTTAGAACAGCAACGTTCCGCATATTTCTTGTTTTATAATACTAACTAAATACTAACTCATTCAATTATTTTACATAATTTGTCAACATATGAAATATCATGGCATTACGTACATGCGTTCATAAGTTATCTTACCAAAACTCCACATGCAAATACATATACAAATATGCACTCACGCAAACTAGAATTTTTTTAAAACTGGAAGTTTTGTCCATAGAGACGTCAAAATGCGAAGAAAATCATAAGAACAGCTACATACTGCATATACAGCTACATATACATCACATATATGCACACACATAGACATAGTCTTTTATGATAAAACTTATATAGTATGCCAAATGCAATGAGCAGTTATCAAATTAGGATGCTTTTATTTATAAATTTTATATGCAATTCGTTCGCTATCAATCAGTTACATTTTCCAGTACATATGTCAAAGTACACATATACATTTATTTTACTAGATTTTTTAATATATTGTATTGCCTAATTTAAGGGGTATCATTTACTACTGTCTAATGCTCTAAGTATATCAGTGTTTATTACAAATGCGACAAAGTACTTACATGTGTTGTTCTTTTATAAAAATGTTCACTATTATCAAAATTTCGTTATACCAAAAGTTTGTTATAAGAAAATCTCAACATGCTATTATCGTTCACATGCATGTAATATTTATAGATAAATAAATCAGAAAATAAGCTAATTAAAACATATCTTCTTTATCTTTAAAATTAAGAAAAGGTTATTTTTATTCCCGCGGGATTTCGAAATTGAAATAATTTAATTTCTGATATCCCGGGATGTAAAAAGTACCCTGGATTGCAATCTCAAAATTATATCTCATGAAGCACAAACCATTTCTTCCATTTCTTGCGTGCCTCCAAAGCACGATCTCGCAGTTTCGCTTTTCCAAATTCGCCAAATATCGCCAAAATGTAGTAAAATGCAGTTTAAGATGTTTTAATGAATATTTTTTGATAAATGCATTGTCGGAAAATTTTATCACGAAGCTCATCAATATATCCTACGATGTTTTATCCTCCAAAGCTTCAGAAGAGCAGAAATAATTGAAAATACATAAATTTTTCTGTCAAAGACGATTTAACATTCACCTTCTCCCATTGAATTACAGGGAAAACGAAACGCTCTAGGAGAGGAGAGTGCCTCAAGGCACGTGACAGCCGTTTTCTGTCCTTCGTTAAGGTTACTCAGACTTTCTCTACTTAGATTACTCCTCCAACGTTTATTCCAGAAAAAAATAAATACATATTATTAATAAAGCATAGGAATCAGTTATTAACAGAAAATTCAGCGCTTCATAAATTTCGCAGTTGTATTTAATTTTTTAATTAATACACACCGTTCCTGACCTGATGGTAACGACATATAAACATTCATAACTATCCTCCAAAGCTTCAGCAGAGCAGAAATAATTGAAAACACATACATTTTTCTGTCAAGTACGATTTGGCATTCACCTTCCCTCACTAAATTACAGGGAAAACGGAACGCTCTATGAGAAGAGAGTGCCTCAAGTCACATGACAGCCATTTTCTGTCCTTCGTTAGGGTTGCCCAGACGTTCTCTACTTAGATTACTCCTCCAACGTATATTCCAGAAAAATTAAATACATATTATCAATAAAGCATAGGAATCAGTTATTAACAAAAAATTTAGCGTTTTATAAATTTTGCAGTTGCATTTAATTATTTAACTAATATACACTGTTCCTGGTCCAATGGTAACTACATATATACAAACTTAACGACATTCATACTGTCCATAATGGCATTTATACACTTCTTAAATATCTAATTTTGATATATGTTTCTATCAAGGAAGTAGGAAAAATAAACCATACTATATTTCACTAGAATAGAGCCATTAGTTCCAGAGATACTTTGATCTTATTTTCACATATGGACAGATAAACGGACAAATTAGCAGACATAAATGAAAATATGATGAATTTGTATTTAAAGATAATTAAAATGCGTAAATCCATCAAAATTTCAGAGTCAAATTTTTGGGCCCATCACGAAACTTCCCTCTGCATACATTGCAAAATTTATAAAATTGCAAATTTGAAACTATACATTTGAAACTATATATTTGTTGTTTATTTTGCACTGACGAAGAGGGTACATTATATCCTTGAAACAGCTGTATGTTGTATTATTGTCTTATTCGTGCTTATACACGTTGCTCAAGTTTTCCTTTACTTATTGAAGTACATAATAAACTTCGATTTTTAAAGGTATATAGCTTAGCTCCCAAAATAGCTAAAAACTAACTTATTTTTTCTCTCTCGTATATTAAATTAATATCTTATTTTCAATTGTACGTTTCTCGTGTTTTCTTTAGACTTTGCACTGCGTGATGTTTTCTTATTTATATTAAACTACATTGTGTGTCAAAATACATTACCTTGTTGTTGTTTCTAATTCCGCTCGGCCAACTCCTTAGCTAGACCAAGCCCATGAGCCCATGAATCCCAAGTAAATTTAACACCGCATCGCGACAAAGTCCCAGACAGTCATGTGGAAAAGCCTCCGCAAGAAATCACTTAGTGCAAATGGGAATATCTTTACGATCCTGATCAAAAGTAAGGCATTTTAATTACTCACTAATGAACCTAAGAATAGTTCTTTGTTAGACTCTGCCATCACTGCAATGAAACTCCCCACCAGGGCAGGGAAATGAGTACAGCTTCTGTTAGTCGTGAAACCCGGAGCACCCGAAAGTAGAAGGCTGATTTTACTCCGTGAGTCTGCCAGCTTTAGCTGATAATAATAGAATAGCCATCGAATCTAGGGTGACCCTACCAGAAGAGAATCAATCGACGTATTTCACCCATTCAGCCCAATGCTCTCCCGCCATGATGAGGCAGCATAGTAAGACTTGGGGAGGGTACATATTACCTAATTTTGATTTGCTTATTTTGATATTACCTTATTTTGATATGATATTTATGTCAGCCACGAAATGGATCTCTAGGATGGCTTTCCAACAACGGATGGCTTTCCAACAACGCTCCGCAATAGTACTAATTTATGATGGGAACAATATATCAATTGTTACAATATCAAACGGATTGTCAGCAGCTCACATAGAGTTTGGAGCAGCTCACATAGAGTCAACAGCTCACAGAGTAGTTTGGTTGTCAGCAGCTCACATAGAGTCACAAACCGTCGGATTACGGTCGGATTACGTCGAAAAGTTCCTAAAATACTTTTAAAATTTAGTTTCTGAAGCACTTTTTATAAAACTAGTCAGTGCGTTTCCTAAAGTACTTTTACTGAAATTTCATTTCATGGAAAGTACTTTAGGAAAAATCATGCATTCAGTTTTACGTGCATGTTTGTTTAAAGAGTGTTTTAAATAAACTATCCGGGCTGATTACTTATATACCATTTATATTCCATATATATTTCTTATGATAAAACATGTATTCCCAATGAAAAAATTGTTTAAAATCGTAAGAATAATTAATATAAAGCATTTTCAAAATTTCGTCACTTAGCAGCATAAGAATATGGAAATTAACTTTCATATAGCCATCCTGGGGAGGAAAGTTCGATTTCTAATAGAAATTGAGTAAAAATCTGGATTAAAGAAATATATGTTTCTTAGTGAAAAGTTCGTGGTGACAGGCATGAAAAAAAACATTGGTATCCAAACATCAATTAAAACATTGTTTACATTAAGAACGAGTACACAAAGTACACTGATGATTTATTTGGAAGTTGGTGCCTAAATTATTTTAAAAATTGCTTGTTTAGAACATATTTTTTCGGCGTCAGGATTTTTGTCTTATTCTACACGATTTGATTTTGAGAGGTACAGATGTTAAACTAGCCAAGTAAATTCTATAAACATGTTTCAAATTATCAGTAATTGGACATTCATAAGTAATAAGTAATTAAAATATTTTGTTCTAAAGGTACCGTATAAAAATTTGAAATTCAAATGTTTATGCGAATTCTCCGACGTATAAACATATTTTCAACAGACTTGTGTTAGGATTCAAAATAATTTTCCAATTGGAAATATGTCTAATACTAGGGATGTAAAATTTATCGGCCTAATCAGGCTTTCTGGAACACCTTATATATATATATATATATATATATATATATATATATATATATATATATATATTTATATATATATATATATATATATATATATATATATATATATATATATTGCCTTCAAAAACCGTGAGGTACTGCAAAAATTTCAGCATATGTTCGGGCATAAATCAACACAATTGCAGTGTGCCATTTAGAGGTGTGTCAATTTATTTCAAAACTCTTTGAGCTGGTCTTTAAAAACAAAAAAGAAAAACACGAATGTAAGAAAAAATAATAATAAATAAAAAGTTATAAGCAAAAGAAATTAGGTTATAAATTTTCCGACACTTTGTATATTAACCAACCTCAATGTAGTATTAATTTATAGCAATCTATAAAAACGAACCAACCATATAAACTGTTTTTTACACCGATAACTTTTTCCTTACACTTTCTTGGCCCCGAAAACATTTTCCTGTGGTTGAGACATCTTATACATCATCGATTATTAATGCAGTGCGTCAGACCTTCAATAATTGCTTTCAAAGAAGGAAAAGTAAGGAAATGGCGAAATAAGATGGAAGGCAAGAAATCTCATTTCGGGAAAAGTACTTTAGGAAAAATCATGCATTCATTCTTACTTTATGTGATTAATCTTTTGAAAGATTGTTACAATTTATGAAGTAACTAATATTGAGGAGGAAGGAAATTATTTTGTGAGGTTTATTTACGTTTTGGTTCAGTTTAGTCGAAGCATACAATATTTCACTTTTACGTTCTTGCAATATTATTGAGTAAGTGTGGTGTTAAAACCCACTATAGATTGTAAAAATTATGTAATTGTTTACTATTGTAATAATTTAACTTGCTCAACCATAAATCATAAGATAGCATTGCGCTGTCTTTTAAAACCCAGCTTTATTCGCTGCATTCAATGTGAAAGGCGATTTTCATTACTGGGGAAGATCAGCAGATACACACAATTTAATTGATTCATTTATTTATCAGCCTTATTATATTTAACCATTTTGCCTAATTTAAGGAAATTATGTGAAGCATTTAGATTTAATAATATTGTTACTTTAATATATAAACTTACGGTAATATGGATATATGCTAAGGCGCATTACCCTTTTGTTGATTTTTCACAAGCATACTCTATGGTGAACCTGTGAACACCACGTTTGTGGGTATTTCTTTCATGGGCTATTTTCCATTCTTTTGCAGATGATCGTAATTTTTGTAGTACTGCATAACTCTCTCGCCCAGGCTTCAGCTGAATCACGTCTAACGTGTGATGATCACGTCTAATGATTTTTAAAAAGCTGAGCAGTAAAACTGAGCATTTTTCTGCTACTAGTCCTGCATGATGCTTCTGTGGTCCGCTTCTCTCTCTCACTTGTTGATTTGAGTCGATTCACACATTTATTTCTGAGGCCAGCCCTCTGGTTGCCCTGTGGTGATTTTTGTTTGAGCAATTTCTCCTTATGTAGCTGTCCTAAAATTTCAATTCACTATTGAAACTGCTATAAATACGAATAATTAAACTGCATCTTTCAGGCTACAGCTATGCGCTACCATTGTGTTTTCACGTGGAACACATCTGATTGCACAATAGCACATTTCTAAGGTTTACAATAAACATGTATACATTATGGCATCACAGAAAGTATTGTTTCACACTGTGTATAATATTCGAAAATATTGCGAAAGAAACGTTTTAAGATCTTTTGTACACATAGGGAGCACTTTTGAAAAAACTATATCCTTGGTTTATATTTCTTCCAGTATAATAGTGTGTGTGGCAGAAAGAACAACGAAAAGGCCATATATTACGATCACGATTATTCATTACTGTAAAATATTTTGGTTACATTATGTTAAATACTGGAAATAAAAGGACTTTACATCGACGATTTATTATAGGAACATGCACCACTTTAAGCGAGCAATATGAATCGGAAGTTTTTTAATCATTGGTAGCTTTCCCTTCAGACATTCCAAGTTGTGAAACAAATTGCATAGTAAATTGTGGTGTTTAACAACATGACATTGACAATGTCGTGACGGCATTCGTCACTCCTTTGTAAATTGCATAACTTCTGTACTTTTTAAACTTTTATTTAATTAATCTGTGTTCTGGAGCCCTCAGGTCATTCTATATTTTATTATCGTATTGTATCTGATTCTGTGCAGAACTGTGGCCATTTTTATTTCGTTATATAATTCTCGCACACTCGGGGAATGGCGCCCGTTAGTCTGGGTCGCACCTGTTGCTGGCGGAGACAAGTGTCTGCGTTCTTCTTGACTTCACGTGGCTGCTGCACGTGCCTTAAACTTTTCCGTTTGTTGGGCGGATCCCTGGATGCTTTTGAATTGGAAGTAATTTTGGATTGGAGGAAAGGAGAAGTTGTGAGCCCATGTCATTTTCTATTGGACGGCTCCTGGATCCATCTGGAATGTATATAAGCTGTGTGATTCTTGACTCTGGGCTCTCTCCCTGGAAACATCTTCGAACTCACGTCGACGCGGGACTTAGCCCTCAGGCGGAGTTACCGTGTTGTGAGGGTCGGGAGAGATGCCACCTGCCACTGCTGTTACCACCGCCACTGCTGTTACCATCGCCACTGCTGTTACCGTCACCACTGCCGAGATCTGATGATGCCTTGCCCTCGCCGACCGTCGTCCGCCGTGTAAACGTTAGAGATGATGCCTCATCCTCCTTGGTCGAGCACCGGGACCAGAAGAAGCAAATATGAAGCTGTTCCCTGGACTGACCTGATCCGGTATCATTCCGGAAACTGCGGTTCGACCGTTCCTGTTGGAGCGGGGCAATGTTTGCCCCGAGGGAAACTACCAGCGGATGCCTGTGCTCTTTCTGCCATGAGTCCTTCCAAGAATTTCGTGAGGTAAGACTTGAACCTTTAGACCTGCCGATGGGCAGTCGTCTGGACTTGTGCATCGACCGCTGCAGAACTTTTCATCCTTAAGATCTTCTGCCAGCACGTTATATAAATTTTACCTACAGTCTCCTTCTTCATAATGAAGCATTATCTAAGCCATAGTAATTTAAATTGATTTTATACTGTTTTGAAATACAGTTAATACTTAAGCCTTTAACGTTCCCCGGGTGTGTGCATTCTCTCTGACCATACCTTTAATTTTGTAAATTAGAATATATGAAATTTATGTGTAATTATTTGATTTATTGAATTATTATTAAAGTTCCGGCAAAGAGCCGATGATGTTTGGTAAAGAGAGGTCCAGTGGTTAAATTATTAAATCAGTAATTGTATTTGATCTGCAACTCCACTTCTTGAATAATTAATAAATATTGGATTTGAATTTAAATTGTGTTCTTATTTGTGTAGAATTTGTATTGTATTTAAGTGTTTTCAGCTTCTGGAGGAATCTTGAAGGTAAAGGTAATTTCCTTGGATTTGTTGGGGTTTCCTTCACAGGTCATCAATTGGAATTCTTCCAATTGACGGGAGGAGTGTTTCGAACCTGGGTTATAAATTTGGTGAGAGTTAGACTCTCGGTCTGCCGTGTCTGGCCGGTATCCGTTGTGACCTTAGAAGCCCTCGGAACGTCGCTATGACAATTGGTGCCGTCGCTATGACAATTGGTGCCTTTGACCTTCCCTCTCGAGCACCTGTGTTTTTAAAATTTTGTTGTATGGAGTTGTGAAATTTGAGTGAACTGGACGGATGGTATGGTTTGAGTTTGGTTTTGAGAGTTGCGCACTTTTGTATTGAAAATTTGTATACATTATTTATGAAATTATTGCAAAAAGTATTTATACAGAAAAATAATTTAAATGTGTGAAATCTTAGTGAAAAGTGGCATGGTGTAAAACGAAAAATGCTTGGTGTACGATGAAAATGGTTAAGAATACAGTTTTGAAAAATTGTTTAGTATCGGGAAAATTTTTATGATAAATGAAAATTACTAACTATAATAATATATAAAGCTGGTAAAATTGAAAATTTAATTGAAGAATTATTTTAAAAATTGAATTTAAATGGTATAAAATTCTAAAGTGAGAAATGGTTTCGATTTGGGATTTTGTGGAATTCTTCTGTTTTTGATCTGAATTTTGAAAGTATTAATGTGTGGGATTTTTGAAATCTTGCTGTAATTTTATCTTCGAGCTCTGTTGAGCATTTTCCCCCAAAAATTGGGTTGGCAATTTTCGAAACTCCGTGTGTTTAGTTTTGTTTTAATGTGAGATTGAAAAATTGGGCCGAGAATGGAGGCCGTCTTCTGAATTTCATTCGAAAAATAAAATAAAATAAAATCTGTGTAAATTGAAATATAAATTGTTTAACTTGAATCTGAATCGAAAGTACACCTGCATTGAAATGACAATCCTTAATTATGACTACCAGATTACGACTACATGATTGTGACGTGTATTGAAAATAATATCAGAAATAAAAGAAAAATAGAATGATTTGAGCTTATTTAGTGTGAATAATATTGTGAAGTGAAAAAAATAAAGTATTTGGTTGTTGGTATGTGCAGAGTGACACATAGCCAGGTTTGAAAAAAAAAATGGTGCAAAAGTTGCACGGAAATAAAATGAGAAATTCCATATCTATTTATTTATTATGACTGGTTCAGGGGTGTATAGTAAAGTGATATAAAGTAATGGTAAGCAATAAGAACTTGACAGTAAAAATATTTTAAGAAATGTTCTAAACTTGTGGAAAACTTAAGAATTAAGAAATTGATTAATTAAAACTTGATATTAATTAAATTGAAAATTAAATTTGATATATGAGAAAGTTAAATGTAAATATTTGTTTTAAAAGAACTTTCGTTTTGAATTTTGAGAATTCCTTTCGTTTCGGTTTCGAATTTTTGTTTGAGTTTATGTGAGGAGATTCGCTGCAAAAATGTTTATTTCGACGAGCTCATTGAGCCCTTTCCCAAATGAAAAAAAAAATAAGAATGAAATTTTGGGGTTTGCAGAATCCGAGTCTCATGGAATGTTAGATGGTTAAAAATGGATTTGAAATTTTGAACTGGAGATGAGGGTTGTTCTTGAGATTTGATCGAAAAATTTTGTAAATTGATTATAAATGCTTAAATTAAATATTTGAATTTTAAATAATACTAAGATATTAAATACTGAAATATTAAATAGTTTAATGATTTGATTTTACACCCTGTGTTTTATAACAACTAATTATGACATATAAGATTTGACAAATATAATGAGTTCAAAAATAAAAATAATTACGTGAGAAAATAAAAATAATTACGTGAGAAAATAAAAATAATTCTGTGTGAAAAAAGTTTTGTTGTTGTGTAGCCAAGAGAGCACACAAGTTTTGAGTTCTGTATGACAGACAGACTCGAGTTGTTGGACCAAATAGTAAATTTGAGTTTTCATGGAAAAAATATATATATGATAATATAAAATAAAGGTCCCTTTTGATCACGTAAATTATTGAGTAAAATAAATGAGTTGTGAATTGTTTATGGTAAACTGAAATAGAATAGAAATAATTGATTTACATATATGAGATATTATATTGACACATATTTGATGATGATATTTACAAATGAAATATTAAATAAGTACATAAAGATATATAAAATGAAAAATTGTGTATTATCAAAATGAAATGTATGTACTGTGTCATTTCAATAATTCGGGGATGAGCCAGGATTTTTTTTTGAAAAAAGGGGTAAATTTATTGAAAAATGTTGACTTAGAATTTGAAAGATGAAATTTTGACTTGAATAAATTGAATTGTTTGTGGAATTTATAAAATAAGAAATGAAAAATCTGGTTCCACAGTTTTATAAAGATAAATAATAATTTTATGAAAAATGATATTTTTGAAAAGTCAACTGGTGAAAATGTGTTTGTGTGGGACTGAGAGCCATGCTTGTTTATATTTTTATTTTCCCTGAGTGCTTGTGAGTGATTGAAATTGATTTGTTTGCCTCAGGATGATTAAATGAAATGATTGATTCTCCACCTGGTTGTTTCTGCCTCCTTGCTAAAATTTTGCATCCAAACATTTTCGCTAAATTCATTTTCGTGTCTTGACCTTCCTAAGTTCTGTTGTGTTGTGAATGTTGACGGCTTAGCTACCCGTTTTCAGTGTGTTGTTTGACTGTGCATGCCAGTCAGTGTTTGTTGCTCGAAATTGCCTCACAAACAATTTTGAGGAGTGTTGAGTTTCTTGGGTTGGAATTGGCTTTGTTTGTTTGGAATGTTATTTAATATTAAGAACTGTTATTTATGTGGGGTGATCCCCCTTTGCACTCATCTGTGTTTAATTTCGGTAGCAATGAAAAGTCTTGCTCAAAAAGAAAAAGTAAAAAAATGTTTGTTTCGGGAAGAACTTTTGGTCAGAATATTTGCTCAATTTCGTATTGTGTCCAGCGAGTTTTTGTTGAAAAGTTGAAAAATTCTGTCAGAATGAGTTGCCCGCAGGTGAGGTATTGAGAAATAAAATGTTGAAAATTTGAAAATATAATGTTGAAAATTTGAAAATATAATGTTGAAATGTTAAATAGAAATTGTGGAGAAATGTTTTAAAAATAAGAAATGAAATGATTTAATTTGAAAATATTATGAGGAAAGTCGAAAAGTGACTTGTTTATTAACATGGATGTTGAATTTAAAGTTGAAATGTATTTTCGGCCTCAGATTTCCCTTGTTTCCCCTTGGTATTGAATGAGAAAAAAATATTGTTTCTGAAATTAATTACGAAAAGAAATTGAAAGTTTTGTCCTTGGCTCTTGTGTTTTTCGATCGAGTTTTGATTCCCCGCCATTTGTTTATACGTTGATTGCAACTGTCGCCGAATGTGGGGTGAAATTTTCCTTCCCCCTTCGTGCTTGACATTCCTGCATGATGCAGAGCGAAAATAAAATAGTTCTGTTGACAAATAGGAAACATTTGACCTACTTCCATTAAGTTTTGGTTTGAAATGTAGAAGTAGAATTTTTTGTTTGTATGATTGATTTGAAGTGAATGCTTTTAACATCGAAAAATATATTGACTGAAATAAATATTTTCTTAACTATATTAACTGAATTTGAATAATAAAAGATAATTGCATTATAAAATAACCGAATGTGGAGATATTTTAAAAACTTAGAATAATTTTGCGACTCCGGTTGGTAATATGAAATATTTAGAAAAAAAAATAATATTATAATAATTGAATGGAGTCTGGTTTTGTGGAATTTGAATTAGAGTAGAGAAACTCTAAAATTTAATTATAAATATTAAATTGTTATATGGAAAGTGAATCCACAAATAATTAATGCAAATTGAAATATTCTAAGGTTATATAATGATTTATTGTATTGGAAATGTGGAACTGGTTAGAGTAAAGAAACTCTAGGTTAATTACGGAAATATATGAAACATTGAGAATGTGTTCCACAATTTGAATTTAAATGAAATGAGAACATTTAAAAGTTTATTTACTTTGTGTGGAAATCTTGTATGAGTCAGTGAACTCAGACTTATTTTGAGAAATGTTGCATTTTTAAATTGGATTCCACAAATTAATTTACTTGATAATAATTTTGAATTTTACTTTACATATTTACTTTCTGAAATCCATACTTAAAAATATTTTGATTTGAATTTAAGAATTGTAATTTGAAAACGTAATGATTAATTATAAAAATAAACTTTGGATTTCATTTAATTAGGAGTTGCACATTTAAATTTTTTGTTTGCACTTAATAAATTGACTTTGAGAAGTAGTGCAAAAGTGAAATAACATTGAGAAAAAGATTTTTTTTTTCTTTGAATAATTGAATTTCGTCCTTGACTTCAAATAACTTGATTACATCTTTGACAGGCAACTTAAACTCAATTTTAAGAGAAAATTTTTGAATTTAAGAATAACTTAGTGAAATTAAATGGAAATTAGTGAATTTTGAGATGACACTTATTTATTTACAAATGTTTGAAATTTTGAAAAATTGGTACTTTAATGATTTGTTATTTACGAATAATTTAAGAATTTGGTAATATTAAGATATTGATAATAATGAGAAATTAGGAATTGATTTAAGAAAATTGAAATTTTGATCTGTGGTTTTGATGTTGATTGGGGAGTGGCGAAAAATTTGTTTTGAGATTTTGAGATATTTTACTTGGTGGCAAAGCTTAGTGAACTTCATGAGAAAAAGAAAATATAATACATTAAGAATAAATGATTACGAAAAATGGTGAATTGAAGTTCAAATTTGATTTTCGTGCCCGTGCCTCTAGAGCACTGATGAAATTGAGGCACTTGTTGTTTATGAAACAAAATATTTTATTTTCGGTGTGAACTGGTGGTGACAGAAAAATTTTTGGCATTTTCTCCGTGACTCGGTTGGTTCTCGAAAAGCGAGACCAAATTAAATTGCATATTGCTGTGTTGTACATAAATTGATTTCATATAAAAGCTGTATTTTTTTTTTACATGTGTAGTAGGATTGTGGAATTGGTCATCCTTGCTTTAGGCTTTTTAATTGAATCTGTTTCAATATTTATATTGTTATTTTAAAAATAGTTATTTATAAAGTCTTCTGTGTCTATTTAGACAAGTCTTGAGCCACAAACTTGCTGCTGTATATAATTGAAAAGAAAATTTTGTGTGGTCATTAAATTTTATTGCAATAGATTGAAGGAATAAAACTTAATATTATAATTGAAGAATGTTCTGCTGACCACTTGTAAATATAATTGTTGGAATTTGATCTACTTGAAAGAATATGAAAATAATTTGAAATTTAAAAGCAGTTAATTGAAAATAGTTTATTAATTGAAAATTTTATTTGGAAAATTTATTTTAACTTTTGTGCTGACTTGAGGGTTAATTTTGTAAATATTTAATTGAAATCTTGAATTTATTTGGAAACTTTGAATCTAATTGAAAGAATTTTATTGAAATTTTAATGTAATACTTTTATATTTTTGGAAATTCACATAATGTGAAATTTTTGTGAAGGGCTTGTATTCATTAGGATTTTGACTCATGTGCAGTCACTTTTAGGTTAGTTTTGGCCCTGGTTCTTCGACATGCGCCCATGTGGGATGGTGTTCGTGTCAAGAGCCCTTGATGTAGTTTGCGCGACTGCATCTTTTCAAAATTTTGCTGAAATTTTTTTTCTTGAAGGTCTAGAACTTCAAGGAGCCTGATGTCTACTTGCTCCTGCTGGTGTGGATGAAAAAAATCCTCCCTTGTCGAATTTTCTTTCTCCGGAGGGAGGGGGAGTTGTCGTGACGGCATTCGTCACTCCTTTGTAAATTGCATAACTTCTGTACTTTTTAAACTTTTATTTAATTAATCTGTGTTCTGGAGCCCTCAGGTCATTGTATATTTTATTATCGTATTGTATCTGATTCTGTGCAGAACTGTGGCCATTTTTATTTCGTTATATAATTCTCGCACACTCGGGGAATGGCGCCCGTTAGTCTGGGTCGCACCTGTTGCTGGCGGAGACAAGTGTCTGCGTTCTTCTTGACTTCACGTGGCTGCTGCACGTGCCTTAAACTTTTCCGTTTGTTGGGCGGATCCCTGGATGCTTTTGAATTGGAAGTAATTTTGGATTGGAGGAAAGGAGAAGTTGTGAGCCCATGTCATTTTCTATTGGACGGCTCCTGGATCCATCTGGAATGTATATAAGCTGTGTGATTCTTGACTCTGGGCTCTCTCCCTGGAAACATCTTCGAACTCACGTCGACGCGGGACTTAGCCCTCAGGCGGAGTTACCGTGTTGTGAGGGTCGGGAGAGATGCCACCTGCCACTGCTGTTACCACCGCCACTGCTGTTACCATCGCCACTGCTGTTACCGTCGCCACTGCCGAGATCTGATGATGCCTTGCCCTCGCCGACCGTCGTCCGCCGTGTAAACGTTAGAGATGATGCCTCATCCTCCTTGGTCGAGCACCGGGACCAGAAGAAGCAAATATGAAGCTGTTCCCTGGACTGACCTGATCCGGTATCATTCCGGAAACTGCGGTTCGACCGTTCCTGTTGGAGCGGGGCAATGTTTGCCCCGAGGGAAACTACCAGCGGATGCCTGTGCTCTTTCTGCCATGAGTCCTTCCAAGAATTTCGTGAGGTAAGACTTGAACCTTTAGACCTGCCGATGGGCAGTCGTCTGGACTTGTGCATCGACCGCTGCAGAACTTTTCATCCTTAAGATCTTCTGCCAGCACGTTATATAAATTTTACCTACAGTCTCCTTCTTCATAATGAAGCATTATCTAAGCCATAGTAATTTAAATTGATTTTATACTGTTTTGAAATACAGTTAATACTTAAGCCTTTAACGTTCCCCGGGTGTGTGCATTCTCTCTGACCATACCTTTAATTTTGTAAATTAGAATATATGAAATTTATGTGTAATTATTTGATTTATTGAATTATTATTAAAGTTCCGGCAAAGAGCCGATGATGTTTGGTAAAGAGAGGTCCAGTGGTTAATTTATTAAATCAGTAATTGTATTTGATCTGCAACTCCACTTCTTGAATAATTAATAAATATTGGTTTTGAATTTAAATTGTGTTCTTATTTGTGTAGAATTTGTATTGTATTTAAGTGTTTTCAGCTTCTGGAGGAATCTTGAAGGTAAAGGTAATTTCCTTGGATTTGTTGGGGTTTCCTTCACAGGTCATCAATTGGAATTCTTCCAATTGACGGGAGGAGTGTTTCGAACCTGGGTTATAAATTTGGTGAGAGTTAGACTCTCGGTCTGCCGTGTCTGGCCGGTATCCGTTGTGACCTTAGAAGCCCTCGGAACCCGCTATGACAACAACAAGACGTTATTTAACAATATAAACTTAATAAACTGAAATGTATACAGTTTTAAATTATAAGCATGAGCATGATGGATAAAATAAAAATATACGATTAAAAACTGTACACAATTAGCGGCAGAGTCAACCGGCTGGATCTGTATAACTTACAGAAATGTGATTGCGTGTAAAGATTGACAATAGAGCAAATCAGTATTTTATAGTCTTCAAGTGTCTAACGTCACAGTGAAAAATACTTTATCTATGTCGAAGATGACGCAACTTAAGAAAACCTCATATGCAAATGATATACGCACAATGAATATATTAAAGTACGAATTTAAAATATAAATTTATATTTTTACATTGAAGTTCAACGTTAAAAATGCAATGCCCACTTGAGTCACCACAAGTTATTCTAAATCTAAATTTTCATAGCATTGCTTCTTACAGATAATATGAATAGTCCGCAAAAAACTGTGTTTTTATAGATATTAAAAGAACATTTTGATCTACGTCCTAGATAATAATGGTCTAATATTAACACAAGATATTATAATGCATTCAATGCAGCAATTTAACTCTTCTCAGCTTGAAAACGAATTAATTCTACACGTAAAATGCATTTACCTTATCAGACATGCATTGACTTGGCCGTAGATGTGAGTCCTTCTAATTAGGTTGTGACTTTTTTCTTCCGACTTCAATTTTCATTGGATAATTAGTATGCATATTCGTGTAATAAATAAACAATTTCGCGGTACAGACGTACTGTGTGGCTCCAATTGAATGTTATACCATTCTGATATTACGTTCCTGCGTAGAAAATAGAGGCATTTCTATCTGTTTTCTGCTTATTTTCATTCAGGGTGTGTATAGGAGATGGCACCAGTCCGACCAATATTTCCACGTCGTTACTACAGCGGATGTTTATGACACTAACAATAAAATTTTAATTTCATCAGCAGGGGATATATATATATATGTATATATAAAATATAAATATATAGAAATGGAAAAATCGGAAATAAAAATGTTTTAGTAACTTTTGCGCAAGGCAGCATGAGGGTACCAAACACTATATATATAGAAAAATTGAAAGATCAAAAGTGAAAAAAACATGTAAAAAAGGAAGGAAGGCTCGGCAAAAAGCTTACATTATGGCGGTAAGGGGTTGTGACCTTACTCCCCAGTTCAACGAGCTCGTCAAAAACGCCGCGGCATTTTCACTCCTGGTCGCCAGCCCTGGCCCAAGCCAACCTCCGGAGTGACTTTGAAATCATCACGAAACCTGGATAGAAATGTGTACGAGAGCCATATCACAACACGCCGAGAGCCATATCACCACAAATAAAGCCAACTGAATTGCCGACTCAAATGAAATGTAGTGCCTGCTGCGGTCCTTTAATCACAGTGCGGTCCTGTCATATGGAGGGTTCGATGATTTTGTCTCTAATTGAACTCAAATAAGACTTAAGTCTTACACCATATGCAAAATTGGTTCTGTATAAATTATCAATATTTTTAAGCATAAAGGAAAGTGGATATTTATTAAAAAATGCTTGTTTTAAAAATTCTTGATCAAAATTAAAGCTGTAAAGTATATTTGTCATGTCATCTAGATCTATAGTGACAAATAGACATGACAAATATACTTTACAGCTTGTTTGAAGAATATGACTTAAAAAGGAGTCTAGAATTCAATAAATTCAAGTCTATAATCAAAATAGTTAGTAAAGAAAATTACCTTTACAACGGATTATCCGTTTATCAACAAATTAAGGGCATCCCCATGGGGGGGGGATGTTCTTCCATATTGGCTGATATATATCTTAGTTTTTATGAAAGAAGATCTCATATAAACAACGAAATCATATACCTACGTTATGTGGATGACATAATTATTGGATATGAGAATGAAAACTACACAATGAACTTTGATTTTTATCCATCAAACCTCATCTTGAAGGAAAACCCTCTTAAAAATAACAACGAAGTCGAATTTTTGGATTTGAATATCAACTTTGGTCAAATCCCTCTCATTTTCACCATCTATGATAAAAGAAAACAATTTAAATTACCCATTATAGGAATTATACATTGGAACTCCAACATACATTTGAATGTGTTTCGCAATGTATTCTTGGGAGGTTTAATCAGAATAAAACGAACTATCAAAGAAGAACAATTACGTATTAATTTTGATCAAGAATTTTTAAAACAAGCATTTTTTAATAAATATCCACTTTCCTTTATGCTTAAAAATATTGATAATTTATACAGAACCAATTTTGCATATGGTGTAAGACTTAAGTCTTATTTGAGTTCAATTAGAGACAAAATTATCGAACCCTCCATATGACAGGACCGCACTGTGATTAAAGGACCGCAGCAGGCACTACATTTCATTTGAGTCGGCAATTCAGTTGGCTTTATTTGTGGTGATATGGCTCTCGGCGTGTTGTGATATGGCTCTCGTACACATTTCTATCCAGGTTTCGTGATGATTTCAAAGTCACTCCGGAGGTTGGCTTGGGCCAGGGCTGGCGACCAGGAGTGAAAATGCCGCGGCGTTTTTGACGAGCTCGTTGAACTGGGGAGTAAGGTCACAACCCCTTACCGCCATAATGTAAGCTTTTTGCCGAGCCTTCCTTCCTTTTTTACATGTTTTTTTCACTTTTGATCTTTCAATTTTTCTATATGTATATATATATATATGATTGTTTGTTAGTGGGGTTGTAATAAACATATCGGTGGACATTGCCTTGTTTTATATGCATTGTTTGTTGCTACATATAAACACTTGGACACTTATTGAAAGATTTATTTAATTAGTTGGGAGGTCATTAACCAAAAAATAATTTTAATTTAAAGTATTTAAGGGTATTTAATTAATATCTATATCATTATTTAAATTATAGATTAATTCATATACTTCAGGGGATTTATTTATGTGACGACTGATAGGAAATTTAGAATTCAATTCTATTTAAATCATTGAGTACCTCATAATAATATTAAAATCCAAAGGGATGGCAATTTAGGATGGCACTTCAGTGGCAATACAAAAATGGCATCAGTACCACTGCTGTTTATCATTAATCGGTATCAAAGTTTCTGAGATTTAAAAGAGCTAGAGCTGCCTTCTTCATAACGACACTTGACTTACTCGTGAATGATCGGTCTTATTTACATGACCGCTTCAGTTGGTGTCCAGTGATCAAGTTCATCTTTTTACACACCTTCTATTATCATTAAATTTGGGCTTCTTCAGCTTTACCCATACTTTCTGCATGATGATTGCCACTCCGCCTTCCATCTGATGGCTAGAATGCTTATTGCGTAATATCACGTGCTATATCCTTGTGGGTACAGCTATGTGAATAGTGAATTCCACTTGCTCTTCATAAAGCCATAAGCATTGACATGCCGTCGAATCTTATATGCCGTCGAATGGGTGCCACAGTTGTATTTTGTTGATTTAATGAATTTAAATACATTGTGGCATATAACATATTACAAATTCCAGATTGTACTATTTTTATTTCTGGTATCACACTATTATTATTTTTAACGCAACTTTAATACGGTGTAGGCGTTTTCTGATTCTCTTGTCTGAGTTTTATTTGCATTCCAAACGTAGAGTGGTCGTTCAGCTTACTCCTCTACTTTTAAAATTATACTCTTAATGCTACTTTTATACATTTATTTTATTATGCAGCATTAGTATTTATACCTGTTACAATGAAAAATTAGGAACAATTACACAAGATAGATTTATGTGATTAATCAATCTCTTCTCATGGAAAACCAGTAGGTTTTTATGTATGACATTTAATTATAAATATATTGATTGTTTAGAGTTATATATTGGTGTTTGTATTTGTTGTACTTCGAGTGCATTTCGCTATATTCCCATTACTCTTCAACATACTCAAAGCTCACTTCACATTTCTCCTAGTATCCTTCTGTACAAAAAATACACTTCAATATACTTTGTGCGCACTCATAGCACACTTCACTGTACTCCATCTTTTACTACAACCGCTAGTAAACTGTACTTTGAGTATACTTCACTTCATTTCCTAGTATACTTTACTGTGTACTTACATATATATCGGTTTAGGTTAAGAAATACAAATAGTGGTTAGGTAATAATTTTCAAGTTACATAAAGTCCTTTTATTGCGTTAACTATAAATATTTCTTGGCATGTTTATCTTACCTCAAGTAAAAGATCCATTACTGACTTATATTGACATTTATCTTTTAAATTGGTTCATAATGTGAAATGCTTCCTTATATATTTCTATTGCATTTTCTATTTTATTAAAAAAGTACAAAAATATTTGTGAAACAAAATTAATCCATAAAATTTATTTTAAACTGTAAAATAATATTGAACCGCAATGTAAGATAACAGAAAATAAATATTTAAAATAAATTGTCAAATTTGAAAATTCCAGCTTAAGTACTTAATCTCTCACGAGTTACATTATAAAAAATAAATCGCATTAAAACTATTATTCAAATATATCGCTAGATGGATTAGGGGGCGTATGTAGCACCGACTATCGGTACTGTCTGCAAAGTAACAATATTTCTACCAGAAAGTATATAAATCTCCCATTATATATACACTACGCGACGGTAAAAATGAGACACCAAGGAGTTGGCAGAAAAATATGTAAATTGCAGGGTAGACGTGGATCATGCAGTTATGTAAATTATGAGAAATGCGCAGCTGTCCCACGCACGTTGAGTGAGATATAAGGGATAGAACATACAAAATCAGCAATAGTCGCGTCTCTCTGTCTGCCAGGGAAATCATTTTGCAATTTTACTTTGTCTCGGAGGAAACATGTAGTAGTAGGGAATGCCATGCCGCCGATAACCGAGGCAGTTCCAGCAGATAGACGATTTCCCAAGAAGTATGGTGATCGGACTCAAAAGGGCAGGGTGGTCCATACGTTAAATCTCAGCCGACAGCCATTTACACGCGTCCACGGTGCACCATCTGTGGCGAAGATGGTTGGTACAAGGAAATGTGGTACGTTTGAGGGGTGCCGGTACGGCCAGAACGACGTCAGCACGCGTGGATCGAAGCATCTGCCGGCAAGCGTTGGCGACCTCGCTGGCCACTTCCGTCACCATTTTGCAGCATGTGCAGGATACCCTTGATGCTTCCATATCGACTAGCATCATTATCCGCCGATTGGTCAAAGGCGACCTGCACTCATGGCGCCTGTTAAGAAGACTTCCATCGACCCAACAGCACATACGCCTCCGTTTGCAATGATGTGGGGATAAGGCCATGTGGACGGCGGAATGGCACAGGGTCCTGTTACCAGACGATTCACGCCACGCTTCTGTTTTAGCAATGACAGTGGTCATGTACGAGTTTGGCGTCGAAGTGGTAACAAGTCCAATCCAGCCGCATCTGTGGAACGCCACACCGCGGCATCATGATTTAAGGCATCATCGTCTATGATAGAAGGTCACCTCTGGTCCGTATTGCGGGCACTATGACGGTCCAAAGTTACGTGGATGACGTGCTGCGGCCGGTGACACTACCCTTCCTTCAGGGGGTACTCAATGCTATTTACCAGCAGGATAATGCCCGACCACACACGTCACGTATCAGCCAATAGACCCTGGAAGGTGCACAGGTGCTTCCCTGGCCACCAGTTTTCCCTGATCTCTCACCAATTGAACGTGTCTAGGACGTGATTGGACGTATAGTACTTTAGATGTTTAAATAACATTGCATTTCAATTGGAATAGGTTTCATAATCAATGTTTTATGCGTGATTGATCTTGTTAATTAATCCATTATTTTAATGTCTTTAATTATTTAGGAAAATGCATAAAAATACTTTTAGTGATAATTTTAAAAAATACTTATATGTGTAATTTTAAAGTTCACTAGTGATTATTTATTCATAGCGATTGGTTGATCTATACGATTTGAGATTTTCATCATATAAATTAATCAATTTTTCATGATGCATGTTTGTGTGCATGTATGGCTGTTTATCTGTGGGTGTTTATGTTTTCAATCGCTTATGGACATGATATCATTATAACTGATAGTACAAATTGAATAAACCAAATCAATAATTGGCTGTGTAACAATGGCGATATTTTCATAAAACCACAAATGACTATTTAGAGTTGTTGCTTTTTGTTAAAATGCTTGAAAATTTTTTCACTTGCAATTATTTAGCTGTGTAATACTGTACCAGTGATGAATGTTTTCTTGCAGGCCTTCAGTTTTTTCACAAAATTAAATATAATTTTACGAAGACAGTCGGGATCACTTGAGGTTTTACTTGAATAATTTTTACGCCAATGCCATTAACTTGTTGACATTTCTATTTTCTGAACATATTTACTAACTGTGTTTGTTTTTTGATTTTTTTTATAAAAACAATAAAAGTTATCAACAAACTAGAAAAAATGACTCGACAAAACAAACTCGAATTTCAATCGTTCTTGGCATGACACTTTTCCCCCTTGGCTGTAGATTGAAATGGAGGTCTCAACTCATTTTGCGACAAAATATCGCTTCGACAGTTATTTACCAGAGCTATTTAATTCAATGAATAGCATTAAATGGTTACAATTATTTCAATTCAGGAACGTCTGAGGCTTATTAATTTTCAGGGTTGTTGAAAAAGAGAAAACACCGTAGTTTAAAAATAAAGTTCACAAATAAAGGTGCATATAACAATATGTTACAAATTCTTAAGGAAATAGTAAAATTTTGAAAGGCAAATCCCACATTTTAAAGAGCGCTAAACATATGTCGTTCTTAAATAGTGCAAGTTTTTCTTCTTATATACGAAATATCACAATCACTAATAAGTGCGTGAATCCTTTGACCAACCAATGAATCCTTTGACCAACAATTTTGACCAGAAATAATTTACCAGCACTGTTTCGGACATATTTCAATTTTACTTTTTGCAGCACTATATATCGGACGAATTAAACGATTTTCATTAGATTCAGTATGTTTCATTAAAATGTTGACACAATGCTTAAGGATTTAATATTCCTAAAATTTAGAAAAATTCAGGAATGGGTGTTACTATTGGGTTACTAAATTTATTCCTTAGAAAAATCTACTTGTTATATAAATCAGTGGTTATTCTTGGATTTTTGAATATGAGTACAGTAAAACATTTCTTGAAGTTTAATAATCAATTAAAATCAATTAAATATTAAATATTTTCATTTTATAGTTTAATCATATATATATATATATATATACATATATATATATATATATATATATATATATATATATATATATATATATATATATATATATAGTTGCTAAGGATGGATCACAAATTACAATGTAAGAAAACATTAAGCGGGGGTTTAGGTCCAGCAAGATAAAATATTGTTGCCACATTGTTCGGAAATTAGAATAAAGATCATTTATTGTTCTGGAAAATATAGAAGGTTTTGAAACATCTGAAAGGAAAAAGTGTTCATTTGATGCTGTGTACGGAGAATTGGAAAGTGTATATGAACGACAGTAGGCACCTTAGGAAAAGGTGTCAGTACGGGATATGTCCACAGTGGAGTGTGATGCACCATTCCACACGTAGTGTCATGACTTGCACAACATTATCCAGCAGCTGTTGAGGCAAGTTTTCCCACTCCTCTGTCAGTACAGGGATGAGGGTGTTCTTATTTGTTGGAGGATATTTTTGGCAATTAAATCTCCTCCCCAAAGTATCCCAAATATTTTCAATGACGTTTAGATCTGGAAAACGTGCCGGCCATACGAGGCATTGAATACCCTGGCTGACTAGACGATCCTGAACAGCGAGTGTCCGATGACATGGTGCGTTGTCGTCCATGAAAACAAATTTATCGCTGACAGTACCCCTGAAAAGGCGAGCATGGGGCAGTAGAACTTCATCAATGCATCGTTGGCCGGTCATAGTCCCAGTTGCAACCACATGTAGGGGCGTGCGTCCATTGATCATGATGCCGGCCCATATCATGATACTACATGCCGAATATCGGTCCATTTCCTGGATATTTTCTGGGCGATACGCAGTACCATTCTCACTCCAGATCAGTTGGCGTCTACAATCCGATGACAGGCTGATCCTACTCTCATCTGAGAATAGTGCGCAAGCCCAGTCCTGTTCGGTCCAATTACGATGCTCATGACACCATTGCAAACGGGCGGAACGGAGCAGTCTGGACAATGGGACACACGCAACACGTCTGTAGGCGTAAAGTACTCCTTCTCCCAAACACCTGGCTACAGTTTTCGGGAGATCCGCTGTCCGGTGGTAGCAATAAACTGATTTGTCACCGGCTGAGCTGTGATGCGACGGTCCCTTTTTGCCGATAGGGCAATGCACCTATTTCCTGAAGCTGTCGTACTTCTAACACAACCTCCCCCGTGACTATTGCTACACATTCCAGTTGTTTAAAATGATTGCCACAGTCGTGCAACAACGCTGTGGTCGATGTCGAACCCTCTGGCAACATCTGTTACTTTTCGCCTTTCCTCGATCTTTCTGATAATACGGCTACGCGTAAAGTCACTGAAGTGATATTGGGAAGAAATACCGAAAATTTCAAGTTCGTCAATTAAATTTTTCCCGTAAAACGTTCACTTGAAACAACAAATATTCACACGCGTCAAAACCTTTGAATCTCTTATCAGAGCTATCATGTGACGAACGGGCGTGGAAATGAAACATTTGCATACGCACGGTTACTCTTACTATATCCCGCACTTACTCAAATTTTCCTCCTTTTCATTTTGTGGTTGCTATGGGTGATAGTGTCATAGTGTCATCCGTCAGAAGCAATTGTTCATCAATGTATGTGTATATATATATAAATAAAATATATATATGTAAATATATAATATTGTCATAAAGGTTTATATAAAGTTATTATCTCTCTTTATCATGACTATCTATCTTCCAATAATGTTGCATTTAATGTCAAAAACTTTCCTATGCTCTTACACTTTGTGTTATACAACAATTATATTATCCAAGGCGATAACATTTATTTACAAACATCTGGTGTACCACAAGGTGGCTGTAGTAGTAGTATACTCGCTAACTTATATCTTTATTATTATGAATGTCATTTTGACTCTAATTCATATATTATATATAGATATGTTGACGACTTAATTTGTATTATCATTGATGATTCCTATCCAATTAATATTGATTTTTACCCATCTAACCTAGAATTAATTCCTAATGATCCTAGCGTCAGTCAAACTGTAAACTTTTTAGACCTAAATTTAGATATCCTTAATAATCATGTAATCACCAATCTATATGATAAAAAAGATTTGTACAACTTCACTATCATAAAGCTGCTATCATATCAATCTTGTAATTCTATTCAATTGTTTAGAGCCATCATTTTAAACCAGCTATTTCGAAAACATCGACTTTCTGATCCTGTGTTTCATTTTCTCCACGTCAATAATCTTAAACGCATTTGTCAAAATTTCAATATTCGGAAGTATTTGTAAATAATATTATTAATAATTTCAAATATACCACGTAATAATTTTACACATGCATTATTTATCTTTGATAGGATAACTCAATTTTGAGAATTCACCCATTCTTATCACCTAACTTACCACTTGGCCTGAGTCTAGTACTGTTTACTCTTTTCGAATGACTGTTTTCCATTTGTCCTGAGTCCAATACTGATTACTATTTTTGAAAGTCTCCATACATATTATGTATCGCTCAAATGTATTCATTCCGGTGCCCACTCGCATTGACGAAATGAGGTGAAATGCTCAGTCGCTTGTTCAACTTACCCGTGGTAACAATGCTTGTGAGTTCATATTTCTGTTCGAGGAGGTATTATTTCTCTGATTTGTAATTCAATTGATGTATTTTCTCCTTCCACTAGCCAGTAGACAGTTCCAATGGTGTCTATAGTTAAATACTATCGCCATTGTCAGAAACTGGCTATTCTATCGGTTTTAATTCGAATTGTATGGCTGTCCTGATTCGAATGCAATTTCGAACTAACCGCCATTTTTTGTGTAGTTTCAATTGAGTGTTCTCTATGTCTTCATCTTTTATCTTGAGCTAATTATTATTGCCTTTTCTCATTTTTGCTGTGTTTCCTTTTTTATTTTTATTTGTATTTATATACTTTTAATTGTGAATTTTGTATCCTTATATTCTTGTCATCCCCCTTTCCATTGTAGTGATATGTTACCTTCTATCTTTATCCTTAGTCTTGGTCTATAGTTACTCATTTGTAACAGATATGCTAGAGATGGGTTTTTTTGTATATACAGTAGTTTATGCATAATTTTCGATTAAAATCTTTCATTTTATATATATATATATAAATATAAATATATATATATATATATATATATATATATATATATATATATATATATATATATATATATATATATATATATATATATATATATATATATATATATATATATATATATATATATATATATATATATATATATATATATATATATATATATATATATATATATATATATATATATATATATATATATATATATGTATGTATACATATCATTTTCCAATAAATATCAATGCATGTCTTTTAGCTTCGATATTGATTTATTCATGGTTTCAAAATTTCCTGTCGTGGGTTTGAAATAAATCTTTAAAATATTCATAGATCATGAATCAAAATCTAGACAGTGATATGCTGAAAGTTATGAACCAAATACGATAATATAATTTCTTTTCTCCATTTCAAAAATCTAATATATAATTCAAACGAATGCATAAATTATAATATATTACTTGTCAATTATCTAATTTTCTAGTTTATAACTAATTGTTAATCGTATAATATTGAAAAAATTGTAAGACTAGGTGTTTTTATATTTTATTTTATTATAATTTTTTATGTTATTATTATTATTTTATTTTTTGCAACGTAGCAATATTCTTTTTCATGATATTATATTGGAAATTAAATTTCACTAGCCGAATACCAGTTGAAAATCAACGGCTTTGCAATAACTAACCCTTAAATAATGTAATTTTTTGAATATTTCGGGTTTCACATGTATTCGGCCAATTGAATATTTTTGTGTGCAACCCCCGCCCACCTAAAGAAAGAAATATAGGAAAACTTAAATTACGCACCTCTTCCTTTTGAACTCTCTACCCGTATACTAAATTAAAGTCTGTATCTCATCCCGAAACATACTATTTTATTATACTCCTTTAGAACGTTTGGCTGTGGAGTACACCCATAGATGAACACTTTTGAAAAACTCTGTTCGTCTTGGTTTTTTTATCAGATGATTGGCCCATATACCATATATCAAGCGTCTATTACATATAAAAAAGAAAGCGTCTTATTTATTCGGTAAATTAAACATATTTGTGTTCGTCTTTCCCTAAAGTAGCAAATATGGGAGATCTGAATTTGCACATTCTCTTCCTTTAAAATTATCTACCAATGCACCAAATTTAATATCTCTATTCTATCGCTATGCATGTTTTTTCTATGACTTCACCTTTCGCACATTTTTCTGTGTAGCACCGCCTTAAATGAGAATTTTTGAAAAACCGTTTTCATCTTGGTGTTTTTTATCACATAATTAGCTCATAAACTAAATTTCACGCCTCTATCAAATTGTAAAGGATGCGTTTTTCATTTGTTCGTCAAATCGAATATTTTAGAAAGCTGCATCCCCCTTCAATAACAAATGTTGGAAAACTGAAATTGCACATGAATTGCATGAAAATTGCTGAAATTACATAATCATTTCTCCTTCCTTTTCAACTATTGATCCGTATGCCAAATTTGAAGTATCTATCTCATCGAAGCATTCTTTTTTTTTATCATTTCATCTTTTTGATGTTTTTGTGTGGATTACCCACCCCCTCTAATATACATTTTTGACAAACTCCATTCCTTTTGTGTTTTCTGTCATATGATTTGCACATATACCAAATGTCAAGCCTCTATCACGTTCTAAAACGGGCATTTCTCCTTTATTCCGAAAATCGACAATTTTGGTGTGCGGTACCCCCTAAAGTAGAAAATATTGGAAAACTGAATGTGTACACTTTCTTCGTCCCAAACTATCTGCCCGTACACCAAATTTAAAATCGCTAACTCATTCTGAATCAAGCCTTTTATTAATTTACCTTTTGAATATTTTCCCCTGAAGAACCCCCCTTAAAAGGACATTTTTTTTAAAACTATATTTGTCTTGGGGATTTAATTAAATGATTAGACCATATACCACATTTCAAGCCTCTGTCAGATTTTAAAGGAGTCGTTTCTAATTTATTCGGCAAGTCGAACATTTTGATCTGCGACACACCTTTTAGAAGGAAATATTGGAAATCTGAAATTTTATTATTTCTTCCCTTCAAACGATTTACCCATACACCAAATTTGAAGTTTATATCTTATCGCAAAACATGCTTTCCTATCATTTCACTTTTCGAACATTTTGAAGGGAACAGCCCTTCCAGAGAACACTTTTGAAAAATTCGATTTTTCAGGGTTTTTTATCGAACTGTGCTGTATTCAGACGACAAACTCCAATTCACAATTCGAAACATTTAATATGTACACATATTTACACTTTAAAATACATATTTTATTCATTTTGCGGACGCGCCTTCCATTCGCACACATCTCGCTTCTTCCCTAACATATACTACCTCTGCACATCACCTTCTGCGAACGTTCTCGTTCTTTAAGGTTCTCAAGTTTTAGTCCCTTGCGCTGCAGAACGATCGAGCCGTGTACAAAATTGCACGTCTCAATCTAATTGGGAAATGCCTAAAAATACGTGCAAACGGACATACAGACAGTCAGACGGACAGACTGACAGACGGACACTTGGCAATTAGTATATATATAGATTGGACTTTGTAATGCTGAAGTAAGGAATATATATTTGGGCAGCACATGGCTTTAACTTATACTTCTTTTACAGCGAAATGATAATAAACATGATATATTACGCAATAATTTTAGTTTAATAATGTTTGGGAATGTCCTTTTATGGCAGCATGTCTATCTAATTCGAAATACCAAACTATTTTAAGTTTCGCGAAATGTAACCTGCAGCTATTCCTCCACCAAGCGAAATAGACAAGCCCTTAATCACCCTGCGTGAAGCACCTAATGTAAGTACGAATATATAAAATCATATCAAAATACTGTTGGCATTGAATTAGCATCACATAAATTGCAATTTGGTACTTTTGGCGACTTATTAGACCAAATAGAGTCACAGTCATACTCATGTGCACAGTCATACTCAAATGCTACTGATATTTGATAAATATTCCTTGGGAAAAATGGCTCTTGGCGAATTCTTTGACGTCAAAATATAAATCTATTATACACAAGTATCTTTTCATGTGAATAGTGTGAATTGGATTGGCGACGAGACTGTTGTTAAGAGATTTGTTGCACAATATTGCATATTAGTAGTGGACATATTTAATTGTAATTACAAGAGTTTTAATTTTATACAATGATTTTATGAATTTATATGAAAAGCTTAAACTGTCTCAAGAACTGTTCGTACTAACTTTCTAAAATGGATGATATTCGTTTTTTAATAAAACATTCCATATAAAATGGTTATTTTTTTAACAATATGAAGGTCATGGTACTCATATTTATAGGTATATATAAGTACCATGGTATATATAAGTACCTATTATGGGTATATATAAGTACCTATATCACTGGTATATATAAGTACCTATATAAGTACCACCTATTTACTGGTCATGGTACTTATATTACATGTACAGATATTTTCAAAATTTCATTCGAAAATTCATTCGGATTTTCAAAACATTCTTTTGTGTTAAAAATCAATAGGATTTCAATATTTCCCGCATGCAGTAATTATACAAATTTTTATTTCAGAAACGCTCCATTCGTTCGTGAAATATTGCTTCATAGTCTCATTGTCACACATACACATACTGATATATACAATACCTTAAAACAATCGATCCATGTTCAAGGTTGATTGGAACGCGTTCTTCCGTCGAAAACTAAAATATAAATTTTCGACCACGTCACAATATTTATTTTGCACATTATTTTATATCTGCAGTGAAAGTAATGGGATTTATCAATGGAGCACCGCTGCACCTGTAACCAAGAATGCAAATTATTACTTTCCTTATATACATAGTATAATGTATAAGGAAAGTATTGTGACTGGGTCGAAAATTCGAATTCGAGTTTTCGACGGGAGAGCGCGTTTCAAGCATCTCTGATCACGAATCGAGCATTTTTGAGGTGATGTCTGTGTGTGTGAGTGTGTGTGTATATGTGTGTGTGTGTGTGTGTGTGTATGTGTGTGTGTGTGTGTGTGTGTGTGTGTGTGTGTGTGTGTGTGTGTGTGTGTGTGTGAACGATTTTGTGTGTGTCAGTGAGTCTGTGGAGACTATATTTCACGAACGAATAGAGCGATTCGAATGAAAATTGGTACACAAAAATTACAATCCGTGAATAATGGAAGCATATTGTTTTTAAACACAATCGAATGTTCAGAACTCCCCTAAATTTTCGAGTGAAATTTTGAAAAAATCATCAAAAAATCAAAACCTTTAATAAAGTTACGCAAATAGACATTTCTTATGCAATTTTTCTTTAGAAAACTATTGACATACACTTTACAACGCTAGTATGAACCGTTCTCGAGATATTGCAGATTTTTTTTAAATTTAAATTAATCAAAAACCCATAAATTAAATAAAATATTATCTTTTGAGAAACATGTTCTAATTTATCGCATGGTGTTACATATGAAAAGTGGTGAAATTATTCTCGTGGATCTAGTTCGTTCCATTCATGAGAAAAGATACTTTGAGTAATATTTTGGTATTTGAACGCCAATAGTCATTTATCTGCTATAAGAATAATTTATTTCTCCGCCCATAACACTTGGCGAGATTGTGACGACGAAATTGACGGAATTTCGCCAACTTGGCGACTTTTTCAAATGCTGCCAAATTAACGAAAATCTCGCCAAATGGATAAAAATGGAGCTAAATCAATGAAAATGACGACTAATTGACGAAAATCCAATATCTTGGAAAGAATATAAGTATCTAATATCAGAATAACCTATTTTTTTTACTATAAAATTAGTAAATTCATTGCATTATATAATGAAAGTCATGTGCTGCCCACATCTAATTTTTTATTTAATTATTAAGATCATTTGCATAATTATAACTTGCAGTATTCACTAATAAATTTCAACCAGTTTCTAAGTAAATTTCGCATCTTATGTAAAATGATGTTTTTTAGATAATTCCCTTCATCGACAAATACATGGACAAACTCTTTCATTTTAATTATCTTGATTTATACTTCCCGTCAAACTTCTCCGGCATGAACTTGCAATAAAACTTTAAAATATTCATGGGTCATGAATCAAAATCTTGACAGTTATATGTGGAACGCTATGAACCAAATACGACAATTCCCATTCATTTAAAAATTGAAGTAAAATATATAATTCAAATGCATGTGCATGCGATTTATAATGTACGGCGTTTTAGTACTGTAATCGTCGAGTTTTTAATGAAAGAATAATCGCATAGTACAGACTAAATTTGATAAAGACCAGATGTTAATTTTTCAGTGCACTAACAGACAGCTTCGTGACCTCCAATTGAATTAACATGGAAATTGAATCTTCTTGGGCTTTGCTGTAATGCTAAAATGGAAATATATGTATTCCTGGAAAGAAAGCTGCTTATTCATCCGAGAAAAGTTTCCATCTGAATGTTATTTTATTTAATTTTTTTAAAATATAGTATAGACGTAGTTAGTAGTTGCAATGATTTCAATGTTATTTGAAAAGGGAACTGGGTTGTTTAGTGAATATTATATACATTAATCATCATCATTTTATAAAACAGAATCTGCCTACAGGAGCGTTCCCCAAATCAGGATTGCGTTATTGCCTTGCAAATAACATTGTAGTATTTGTTCTAAGTTCCTCATGCCTTTCAGCATGGGATAGTTTATATCTGCAATTATGACAAGAAAACATACCATTTGTAACCATTTGAGGAAAATCTATAGATATTACTCTATTAAGACTTACAAAGAAGTCTCAAGAGTTTTTCTCAGTTTTAACGATGCTACAATAGCCAAGTTCGTAATCACATGACTGAATAAAGGAAGTTACCTTGCACCATCGTTAAGATAGTTGGTGCCGACTGCTTGGTATAAAAGGATTTGTCAGTCTTAGTGTTGGATAATTGTGGCAGATAGCGAATTTTCTGTTTTTCTTTGTAGACATCGGATATTACATGCTAAGAAGCACTTCTTTCATATAGGAGTGTTCCGGCAGCATGAATTTAGCCAATAGTACATCTGAAGTGCGATCTTAAAAATATTTAATGCCAGCTGGGTGGTAGAACTGAATTTTCAGATATCCATAGATATTAGCAAATGCATTTTCACATAGCAAGTTTTCATGCTGCCTTTGCAGGTGTCATTTATTTTATGCTGATGAGTGCATAAAGAGGCAAAAATTTTCCATGTACGCTATTACCTGCCATACACGTGATATCATAAACATTTTAGCAACTGTATAAAGTTGTATGAGATATTATGAATAAATTAATAAATTTAAATATGTGCATATGAATTTCCATAAACTGTGTGCAACAGACCATCATACAGTTGACAATATAAGAATCCCTTTGTTAACCACAAAAATGAAAACTAAATACATTGCGTCCTATTAAAGATCACTCAATGCATTTTGGGTGTGATAATTTAAATAGCAATGGCCCCCATTTCTGAAGTTCATTGAATGGACATGAATTTTGCTAATCCGAAGTGACAGTCAAATTTCAATAAAATGTCAGTAGTGATTTATTGCGATATTTCTACAAGTTGTTTCAGTAATAATTATTGCAAATGGCTTATCATTGCTCGATACCAAATTTTTTAAATTCCTCCTATTAACATTCACTTGGTTATCGTCCGAATTCGTGCAAGAGTATTTTCAGCTTGTAATTGTACGATTCTAGCTTCATTGATAAGTGCCATTTCCCAGTTCCAATAATTGCTTACAACTTTCAGTTCCACGGTAGTTTCAAAATTGATAATAACATTTAGATTTTTGCCTAGTTCGATAATTTTGGTGAAGATTATACTTCTAGATCCATGTACTAATTTTATGGATCATTTTGAGAAAATCATCATTACTTGTCATGCTTAATTGCCATCACATACTTGCTCAATTACGCATTCACAAGGAATCATTGCTTTAAACAGTAAAATAATGGTTATATAACCATTTTTTATGGAATTAAATGAATATTTTGTTACGCAAAGCTCTGACGTGGCCAACACATTATTTTTCCATCAACTCAATTTACTTTATATCTTTCTTAAATCATTTCTACTCATTAAACTGAGTTTTGTCTCCTAAAATACTTCAGAAAAGAAATATTATATTACAATTTATTGTTAAGGGCAATCTATATTCATCAGTATGGAAAATAAATCACTTATTTGATGTATAAACGAATGCCGGATTAAATTGCAGGAAATATAGAGAAATAATATATAGACGAACGTATACAGAAATAATATACAGAGGAAAGTATACAGAAATAATATACAGGCGAAAGTATACAGAAATAATATACAGGCGAAAGTATATGGAAATAACGTACAGCCGAAAGTATACAGAACCCGCTAAAAGAAACATTACAAAATCACGATAATAATTCCCATTCTCATTTGAGAAGCTCGTGTTACATTTGTGACAGTTATAGTGTTCAATTGCAAAAATATGATTATTTACTTTTTTGAAAAAGAAGTGCGATAAAAAACGGGTTTATTATTATTAGTATTATTATGCTGTATTGGAAGATTTACAATTATTATTATACTGTATTATTATTATTATACTGTATTATTATTATTATACTGTATTATTATTATTATACTGTATTGGCAGACATATTTTAAAATATTTAACACATTAAAATTCTAATAAAATCTTGAAAGTAAATAGAATATTTGCAGTTAAAAGTAATTTGATATACTCAAAACTGGATCAAAATATGTCGAAATATTATTTGCCTTTTTGAATTATTCATATCTAATCCATACGTCAAAATATACGTCAGAATATTTACGTTTATTTATGCATTCCTTCCGCATTTCAAGTGCGTAATAAATCTCTCTCAAATCATTGTGCTTAGATTTAAATTCTATATATGATGAATCGAGGAATGTATGAGGAAATAACTGATGCGCTTTAACACTTTAGTTAAAAGAAAAATATGATGTGGACAGCATATGGCTGTCCCTAAATACTAATTCCCTTCATATTTATTAACAATTTAAAAAAATTTAAAAAGTGTTTATAACTATGTTCATTCTGTCTGTCTATCCGTTGGCATGATAACTGCAGTAAAAATAACTTTATCAAAATGAAATTTTAGTATGTTGTTGACACGGTTTGTGGAACATATGGGAATGTAAATGAATAATATCACTCAATTAGTTTTGGATTCACTCCGGTTTAAAACATGAAATACATTAAACCCTATGGGACTTAAATCTTCAAATATTTTTTAAAAGAAATTAAAATTCACAAATTGCTTCGAAAATATAAAAAAATATTCAACTTATCCTATAAAATATATAAAAAAAATTCAGCAAAATATATATGTTCGAAAGTTTAAAAAAAAATTAAAACAATACTATCACATATATAATATGAAAAGTTCATGTGACCCATTTCAAAATGAAATATGTCATCCATCTTGTGTCAAAATCGTAATTTTCAAAGTTATTTTTTATTTATTTAACACTTTACAGAAAAGTTAAAAAGTGTTTTTGACTTTGTTCATTCATTCTGTCTGTCTGTCCGTTAGCTCGGTAAATGCCGTAAAAATGACTTAATCATAATGAAATTTTAGTATGTTGTTCAGACGGTCTGTAAGACCAATGGGAATATAAATGAATAATATCACCCAATTAGTTTTGGATTGAACCCGGGTTGAAAAAATGAAATACATTGAATCCTATGGGATCTAATTTTTCAGTCATTTTTTAAGCGAATTAAAAATTCACAAATTGCTTCGAAAATTTTAGATAATATTCAAATTGTGCCATAAAATATATAAAAGAGAAATTCAGCAAAATATATTCAGTAGTTTTTTAAGTAAAAATTAAAATAATAATTACACATCTTATATGAAACTTATATGAAACACCATGATATGAAACGATCACATGACCCACTTCAAAATGATATATGGCATCCATCTTGTTTCAAAATCTTGATTTTTTAAAGTTCTTTTTAATTCATATTGAGTGTTGTATCCGTCCTAAAACTACTTTATTTTTGCTTAAATTCTGTGCATCTACATACTAAAACAACACAATGACAATATATTTGAGTTTAAATTCTCATTCAAATTTGATTATTTCTACAACTAAGCCTATTTTTCACCTATGTAAAATGTAAACAGCAAAATATATAGAATGAGTTGTATTAGAATTACTGTATTTCTTTAACACAAAATAATTCAGTCCATGGAGTCTGCATGGCTGATATGAATGAAATATCAATTGATTTCATAAACAGAAGGACGATTTTTTTCGATGAAGTTTTAAGCATAGAGTTTATGAATTGTAGCTCCATGGTCTTAATTTTTAAATAAAATAAATTATTATAGTATTGTGATGAATGAAATGAATGGGAGAAAGTGATGAATGAAATCCTGCTTTTATAGAGAGATCCAGGCGAGTTATTTCTTCTATGACGTAATTTGAATTTATTTCAGTTGTTTTCGATGAAGTTTTCAAATATAATAAATTATCGTAGTATTATGATAGTTTTAAAAATATTACCGTGGAATGTATTGCATTTTAGAGATATTTGAACCAGGCAATTTATATTTCAATGCCGTCATTTGAATGAAGTTCATTTTTTTCAATGAAGGCTTAAGTTTTCAAATATAATAAATCAATGTAGTATTGTGACCTAATTTTTCAATCATTTTTAAGCGAATTAAAAATTCACAAATTGCTTCGAAAATTTTAGATAATATTCAAATTGTGCCATAAAATATATAAAAAAGAAATTCAACAAAATATATTCAGTAGTTTTTTAAATAAAAATTAAAATAATAATTACACCTCTTATCTGAAGCGATCACGTGACCATGATATGAAAAGATCACGTGACCCACTTCAAATTAAAATATGGCATCCATCTTGTCCCCAAATCGTAATTTTTAAAGTTCTTTTTAATTCATATTGAGAGTTGTATCCGTCCTAAAACCGCTTTATTTTTGTTTAAATTCTGTGCATCTGCATAATGAAACAACGAAATGACAATATATTTGAGTTTAAATGATCATCCAAATTTGATTATTTCTACAACGAAGTCTAATTTTATTGTATATATAATACTCGTATAGACAAGAAATTGTAAGTTGAGTTGTATAAATTGGTGATATTTCACCAATTTAGTCACCAGGTCCACAAAATTAAGCACCAAGCATTACAAACAGATGGCTAGCAGTTATTTCTTCATATATGAGAAAATGGCTTTTCGCGAATTATCACGCGCCGAAATATAGATCTATTATACAAAATATCTACTTCTGTGAATGGAAGAAAATAGAGCCACAACAATGGTGTTAACTAATTTGTCAAATAATGTGGAATATGAAAGTGAACATGTTTCAAGACAGTTAATGCACTTTCATTTTTATTTTCATTGTTTGAAAAATTTATTTGAAAAACATGTAGTATCTCGAAAAAGGTTCATGTTAGAGTTCTAAAGTTTGTATAACTTTGTTTCTTAACGATTTTTTCCAACAATTAATTCAAAATTTGTTGGGATCTTCCAAACATTGTATTACGTCTAAATGAAATAATGTCAATATGATTGCATATGATTGAATACGTCAATATGATTGAATACGTCAATATGATTGCAGTACATATAAATTCAAATACTCCTACCAACTTACGTTCTAATTGCTCCATGTCTTCATTAAATATCATACCCACTGCCTCTCACACAGACACACAGAAATCCCTTCATAAATGTTCTAATCATTCGAGATGCTTGCAACGTGGTTTACTCGTAAAAACCCCTGAATTCTAATTTTCGATTAATTCACAATATTTTTCGTATACATTATACTGCATATATAATGAAAGAAAAGATACGTATTAAGGAAATATTTATGTAGCATATATGAACATTTTCTTTTTGTTGGGCTTTCATCAATCCTTTTACTCTTAATCTGTATCATTTGTCACACTTAAAAACCTTTTTTTTTGTTCAGAAATAGACAACTTTCCTGAATTCGCCAAAAGATTTTAATTATCTGTTGTGAGTCTCTTAATCCAATTTTCGTAATTTCAGTAATTTCCCGAGCTATTTTCTTTGTTTGATGAAGACCAATAATTTGGTTCTTATTTAATACAATAACATCATTCTTGCCACCAGGTGAAGCGTCATAAACATGATTGTCTAAATAATTATTATTTACAGTGTTAAAGAATGTATTACCTTCAGAAACGTGTAAACCACTCAAGTACTGAAGCAATCAATGATTCCTGAGAATTTGCATACTTGAATTCATATGGTAGCTTATTTTGGTGAGTGGATGCAAGAGGTAGAGGCGGTTATAAGATTCAGTGGTTATAAGAAACAGCCGTTTATAAGACCCAAAAGCGACAGAAACAAATACAAACTTCGCTTTAACATTAAAATTGTGTCGCTTATAAGAAACACGATTCCGCTTATAAGAAACAATTTTCTACAGAAAATTTGTTGATTTCCTTGCGACGCGGGTGTAAAAAAAAAAATCGATTTCTTTAAGGTTAACTGAAGGACTAGTTGTTATCTCTTGTCTCTGGGCGTACGGGGAGGGGGGTGGGAGTTTGCTATGTAACAAAGGATGACAGAGGATTTCTCCGTAGAAAGGCTTGGGGGGGAACAACCTCAAACCAGTAAGGAACGAGTTTCAATCTTTTGGCAGTTAAGGAAACGTACTGATAAGGAAAGGCATCTTTGCTTATGCACTCAAATAAGATTCGTACAGCTTTAGTTAGTCATTTTATGTTTTGCTAGTGGAAGCTTGTCGCAAAAGAGAAAAACCCTTACTTTGCTTGAAAAGCAAAGTTTCCTTAAAAGTATGATTCTCTACCTCCGTGTAGTCAAAGAGAAGCTGCTTCTGCATTAGAAATTCCGCACTCAACATTATGTAAAATCCTGAAAGGCAGAAATGAAATTTTGACGCCAAATTGTAATCTTCAAAGAAAACGGAAACGAGAAGGAAAGACAGCTGCTATAGAGGAAGCACTTTTTCAATGGTTTTCTAACGTCAGATTAAAGAACTCTCCTATCAGTAGGGCAATTTTACTGAAAAAAGCAGAAAATTTTGGGGAAAAATTAGGAGAAAAAGAGTTCCGTTGGAAAAAAACAAAAAGATCGAGTTACAGTTCTCTTAACAACAAATATGACGGGGAACTGTAAAACAAGTCCTTTAATTATTGGCAAAAGCAAACGTCCGCGCTGTTTAAGTGGAATAAAAAAATTGCCAGTGATCTACGAAAATTCAAAGAATGCCTGGATGACAAGTAGAATTTTTGAAAACTTTTTGTTACAGTGGGACAGAGAACTGATGGGAAAAGAAAAAAATCTTTTAATCCTTAACAACTGTTCGGCTCATCCTGTAGTACATCTGACAAACATTGAACTTTGTTTTTTGCCACCCAATACAACTTCCATCACACAGCCTCTTGACCAAGGAATTATTAAAGCATTTAAAACTCTGTATCGGTCAAATTTGCGACAGAAAATAGTGGATGCAATTGATGAAGAGAAAGGATCGGCTTTCGAAATAAGCAAGAAAATAACCTTGCTTGATGCTATCCATATGATCGCAGGCGCATGGAAAAATGTTTCTGACATATGCATTTTTAATTGCTTTCGTAAAGCAGGATTTTTGAAAAATAATGTTGACATACCAGCAGAAGATGAAGAAGAATTAGAAGCACCTTTCGAAGAATGCATTCACATCGACGAAAATGTACAAACATCTGAAGAAAAAAGTGATGATGACATAGTGGCGGAAATTCAGAATGTTTGCAATGAAGAAGAAAATGAAGACGACGTTCCACAAGAAGAAAATTTTCCTACAGCCAAACAGTCGCGAGAAGCCCTAACTATAATTAGAAAACTCTTGAACACAGAGGGGCATCAGAAAAAGTTTATGGACTATTTTATGATTTAGAAATGAATGTACGTTAAACTAATCACAGACTCGTTAGCACAAACAACACTGGATAAGTTTTTTGCTGTTCCTCAATAATAGATTACGGTATGTATGAAAATGTACTATGCTCTTATATATAAATGAACGACCTATGAGTTTTACTTTTTATTCTTATTTAACTACATACTATATGCATATAGATAATATTTTAAGTTGTAAGGCTTAATTTGTAAAATAAGAAATATTTTTGAATGCAAAACTCAATTTACAAATGTATTATGCACGTACTAATATTTTACTTATATACATTTATGATTTATCTTTTAAATTCTGTAAAACTGTGTTCAATAGTTAGTATTTACAATGGAAGAACGATATTTAAAAAATTTCCGGATTTAAGAAACAACTGCTTATAAGAAACAAAACGAGCGAAACGAACGTGTTTCTTATAAGCGGCGGTCACTGTATTATGAATGGAGACACTATTGCTCAAAATATTCAGTTTAAATTCAAATATATTAATATTGTACGTGAGTTTGGAATTAACTTGCATTATGCATGGAGTTTGAATGAACGGCATACAAGAAAATGAAATTATATCTAGAAAAATATTCATGGTATACAAGAGAAGAAATTTAAATCTCGGAAAGTATTCATGGTATACAAGATAATGAAATTATATCTCAGAAAGTATTCATGGTCTATATATTTATAGTTTATACCATTATCAAAGAAAACTGTTAAAGATTTTTTCTTACATATAATTGTCTTAATTGTTTTCAAGTCGGAATCCTCGGTGTCACTATAAACATTCACTTGATAGTTGACGTGATTCGTCGCTACGTGAAGCACGTTTGGTATAACAGCAACCACAAGGACCGTTGTGCATGATTTTAGGTACTGATGATTGATCTCAATATCGTAGACACTGTTTTTTACGTAACCCAACACCACAGAAAAAAATACAGTAATGTTCAATCTATTACTGAGCTTATCCATTGTCAATAGCTGGCGCATGCGCATGACTGAAACCAATTAGCCCATACTCAAAAGCTGAGGATGATAAGAATAAAATATTCCTTCTGCGAGGGCAAAAATTAAAAGTTTATATTGTAAATATTTTTCAATATATAATTTTATATATTAGGACACTTTTATCCAGAACCCATGTACTAATTTTTACTGATAATATATATAATTTAAAAATAATAGAATTTGAAACCCCGCCTACATTTATATAAAGTTAATTTGTATCATGGATAACATAGACTGGAAACGAAACGTGCATAGATTTAGCAGTATTTATTTTCGAATAATTATTTTACGTTTTTACACACTGCATATATTCCGGCCGTCCTAATGGTTGCTCAAGTCCTTGTTGACGAGCCGGACGGTCTGGGTCTTCAACACTGCATATATTGCAATACATGGCAATGTAGACAGAAAGTATTATGATCGTGTCGAAAACCGTAACTCAAGCATTCGACGGATCTACATTTTTTTAGCACTCTAGAAAAAAGAAAAATTATATTTAGTGTGACGTTTGTGTGTCTGTGAGTTTTTCTTTCTGTCTGTGAAAAGTATGCACCACTCTAACTCAAATCTTACTGATTAAATTTCACGATATTTGTTAGAAAATTCATTTGTAGTTTTCTCTAATACTGATAACATTTTAGTATGATTCGAAGAAAAATAACCTACGGTCTTTTATTTTTCTGCAAAATAACCCGCAAAAATATTCAATATCTGAAATAAAATAATTCTGATGCTTAAATGCATCCATAAACTACTTTTTCATACGCAAAATCTGACTTCGAATTGAATAACCTTATAACTCTAGATCTATCCGTTCTTGGGAGATGTTTTTCTGCTACATCACTTTTGAAAAAACGCCCAGTCACCAAATGGAAAATTGAATTAAAACTATAGATTCAGTGCAATTTTAAATAACTTTTCATGTTATTTTATGCAACTGAACGCACTTTAAAGGATTTTGAAGTAAAAAAAGAACAAACGAATTTGAGTTTGTAGCGGAAATCATGTGCTGCCCATATCAGAATTTTTCTTTTCGCAACAGACAAATTTACAATTTAAACTCTTTTAAACTGTAAATTATTGAGATGTAAACGGACGTTTTAATTAAATAAATTATTTAAGAGTAAACAAAATGTTGAGTATTTAAATTAGATGAAAAGTTAAACTGTTTAATAATTTAAATTTTCATAAAATAAACATAGTTTATTCAATTTAAACTATTGAAAAATATTAAAATGCTTTTCAAAAACTACACTGCTGAACAGTAAACACAAGTTCTTCAAGTACAAGAGTACCCAAAACATTTCCTTTTTTTTTAAATTCAACAATTTTTTATGCCTGTAGAGTATTTCTGAAATAATCCAAGTGTGCGTATATACTGCATATGGTGTTTTATTATTATTACTCGCCTTATAATACATAGAGTACATAAGGAAAGTATTGTGACAGGGTAGAAAATTCGAATTCGAGTTTTCAACGAGAGAGCACATTTCAAGCATCCCTGAACACGAATCAAACATTTTTGAGATGATGTATGTATGTATGTGTGTGTGTGTGTGTGTGTGTGTGTGTGAGTGTGTGTGTGTGTGTCAGTGAGTCTATGGTGACGATATCTCACGAACGAATGGAGATAATTCAGAGTTGCGCAAAATATAAATTAATTGTGTATTTTGAAATACTATTCAAAATACTATACATTTACGTCAAAATACTACATAAATACTATTCAAAATACTACACATATTTCAAAATACTATACAATACTATTTCAAATACTATACATTTCAACGATAAAACAAAGTACTGTAGATTTTGTGCATAATATTTTGACTATAAAACTTGTAAATCCATTGCATTATATAAAGAAAGCCATGTTCTGCCCACATCAAATATTTTATATTGCATTTCCTGACTGAGATCGATCTTGGCATAACCCGTGTTATGGTCAAACCTCAACAGATCTCTAGCAGCATAAAAACATATAAGTTATAATTGAGTAATGTATCAAAACCTAAATTTTCACAGGAAAATGTTACATATCAGATTAAATAGACTTAGATATGTAATTTAAATAGATGGATTATCCGAAAAGTTTTCTCAGTTTGAGATTAAAACTTAATTTAGATAGATGCACAAGCTAAAAGAATGTTTGCTAAATCTGATTTATGAAACAGCTTGAAACTGAAAAAAAAAATCAAATTTAAAATACGGAAAACCTGAACTATATAATTCAAATTACTATTTGAAGTCTTGAATTATTCATCCCTAAGCTATGTATCAAAATCTAAACCAGAATATTTATTGTGATTTATGCAGTCGCTCTGTCGGATTTCTGGTTAGTTCTGTCATAAGTCTAAAATCCTCAGTCACATATTTATATCTTGAACTTAAATTGGAAGTTGCAAATAAAATGAAAATATTAGCAAAACTTTAAAATAAATAAAAACTATTTTAGCATATAGGACGTAAATTGTAATTAGATTTGGTGACTCATTTCAAGCATGAAACGCTATTCATCAGAGGAATATGATACATTGCAAACACCATTGGAGTATTATATAAACTAAACTATTATATAAACCACCACATAAACTAAATAAATATGCATAAATATGCATATTACAATGAAACCAAATATAAATATATAATATATATATATTAAAAAATTTAAAATAGCTGGATTTTTATAATTCTTTCCATAGTATCATATAATTCTATTCATAGTATCTTATATTAGCCAGTCATCTCCATTTTTTTTTTTTTTTTTTTTTTTTTTTTCCCCATTCACTTCCCACTTCAGCATTACCTTTATTTGCCCCTCTTTTTAGTAGCTCTTTTTGTATATTAATACTTTTTCTTTACATTTCGCTTCACAGTTTTTCAATTCTTATGAATGGCAACAGTAAATGGTTTTTTATTTTTTCTTTACGAATGGCAACACTGGTCTCTTCTATCAGTGTTCCCTCGATCCCTGTAATGAATCGTCTGTACACATGCTGTGCTTTTTCCAGGTATTCATTTTTTCTTTTTTATTCCATCTTTATGTATGTCGTCCAAGTAGAAATAGTTCATAGATTTAATCTATCTATTTCTTCAGAAACATACATTTTTGAGTTTGCTTCTACAAAAAACTTGGACATGATTAGATTTTTGTAGAGGTTAACAATTCATGATTTAGGCTTAGAGCCTCGTCCACGTGTAAGGCGTTTGTGCTTGATTTCGTTTGTTATACTTATTTCGATTCCATACCTTTGTATTATATTTTTCATTGACTTGTTGATTCGATATTAATTTTTTATTTTTTCCATATGCTTGAGGATTAATTGATTTTTACATTTGTTTTGTACGCCAGTTAGATAGTTGAATTTAGTTTAAGTTTTTCTTTTTTTGTTTCCATACCTTTTAATTTGGTTGATTTTCTGTAACTTGATAGCTAGTGTTTTGTATTTTTAATCCATTTGATTGATGATTTGCTGTATTATATTTTATTCTGTGGGTGTTTTTAAAAAGTTAGGTTTATCGTGTTACATCTTCTTACTTTTCGTTCATTGGATTTTCAAACTTCTATTATTATATATATATATATATATATATATGTATATATATATATATATATATATCACCAAGAAGGATTTGTCCGATTGTGATAAAAATTGGTGAATGTGAAGAACATATATAGAAAAAAAACGTTTAAAATTTCAAAACAATTTAATGCTTTAGAGTTTGACCGCATACAAAGAGAGGACGTCAAAATGGCGATGGTTCACCTCTGGGCTGGATGCAAGATGTTACCCAGCGTGGCATAGACTCATAAAGTTCACGGATGGAAGGTCTTGCCAAATTGTCTCCAGCTGTCGGGCTAAATCTTCAACAATCCGGGATGGTTGCAATCGCCTTCCCATAACGTCCCAAATGTGCGCTATGAGAGAGAGATTACGTGACCCAGCTGGCCTAGGAAGTGTTGGGCATGCTTGAAGACAATTCATAGCAACACCTGCAGTGTGCTGTCGGGCATTATCTTGTTGAAAAGTAAGTCCGAAGTGTCGCAAACGGAGCGGTGACACAACCAATCGCAGAATGTTATCTGCGTACCGCTGTTCTGTCAGTGTGCCAAAAATGACTAACAAAGGGGTCCAGTTATCAAAGGAGATGGCACCCCAGACCTTTCCCACCTGCAGATATACACCCGCACAGATATACATATGCTAAATGCACAGTTCCGAAGTGCTGGAGCTCCCAC